>CM062815.1:17888715-18488715 GCA_031772625.1 Pinus tabuliformis | reverse complement strand
CTTTTTCGTAATATAATCCCTTAAGTCTGAAAAAGTATAAAACAATGCGAAAGGGATGACTTTTCGATAGTTTTAACGAGCCGAACAAGACAAACGCTCGATCTTTTTGTGTAATAATCCCCTAGGTCCAAAAATATTAAAATCTAGAGGAGGGATAGCACTTCCAATCCCTTTAACGAGCTGGAGAGGCCAATCGCTCGGCAATCTTTTCATATTTTACGAGTCAGATGAAAAGAGCTTAAAGGAGACTCGATTTTTGAGGAATGAGTGATGTTTTCAGATAGCAGCTGGTTCCAGGTAAGGTTTGGAACTTTCCAATCACGATAGTGTAAAAATTTGGCTAATAGGATCACTCGTCGCATCTGTTCCTCAAAAGGGGTAAACAATCAAGTGGAGGCAAATGATTGGCGACAATAGAGTGGAGGTGATGTTAAGAACATAACGAAGGCTCAAAAGATGATGATAATGCATTCACGATGGTTATTTACTAGAGGTGGGTTCATTTTTAATGAGCTTAAACTCTGGTGGAACATATGCTCATTTCTAGGTTTAATTTTTAACGAGCTTCAACTTTGTGTAAAACTACTCATGTCAGTCGTATAATAAGGATGTCTCATCGATAGGTTCATTTTTTAGGGAGCTTGCACCATTTGAAATTATGCTCCGACTCCTTTTATTATGTAAGCTAGGAACAACCAATTCTACGAGTTTAAAGGGTTATGAACCTACAAACTAAGAAACTAAATGGTTGTTTTTCACTTTCACGCAAAAAGGTTTGCATGCCCCCAGGTATAGTGAATTAGAGTTTCCTAGGTTACCCCTCAATCTGCATACAAAACACTTGTTCTATCGGGAAAGGCCTACCTTCTCCAGGTTACCCCTCAATTTGCAGACAAAACATTTGTTCTATTGGGAAATGCCTACCTTCTAATAGAGGTACCTTATTCCCGTCCAATCCCATTTTCCTAAATGGACGGGTGTGTCAGACCAGTCATATATCCTCTACGGAAACCTACCCTATACTTGAAGTTTTCTTACCGAAGTAGGCCAAGGTGCATGCCCCCTAGGTTTCAATCTTGACCACCGAATCACTTGGACTGGATATTGATGAGACATTCCTTGTGCAAAGATACCTATTAGGGATGGCATTTGACTATTAGCTATGTGTGAACCGGGGAATGAAAGCTGGTCTATGAGCTGGACCACTCTGCCTTCATGCAGAAAACACATTACTCGAAAGAGTGAGGAGATGATGGCTCCCATGCTATAAATGTAGTCGCGCCCAAGGAGTAGATTGTAATCTAAAGGTCCTTGGACTACCATCACGTTTAGATAAACAGTTTTCCGTCTCAAGGTTACAGGCAAACTTGGAAGGATCCCTAACGGCCAACTAGTTCCTTTATCGAAGCCTGTCATATTTCTCACCTCTGGCAAAAGCGCTGGCGAACCAAGTGCTTTCCAAGCAGTTGAGGAAAGGATACTCATAGAAGCCCCTTCATCTATGATGATACCAACCATGACCATTTTGTAAGTTTGCACTATGATTCAAAATGGTACATTAGATGGTAAACAGGGTTTGCCTAGTAGATTCCAATCAAAGGAAACAACTAGGTTGCTTGGAGGTGGGATCGAATAAATGGCCGGATACAACTCCAACGAATTTCCTTCCTGTAGTAAAGGAATGGGCAGGTTACCCCCATTTCATCGAAGTCTGTGTTTACGAAAAGAATTTGAACGATGTCGTTCTCATTCTCTTTAGTGACTGTATCATATGAAGGTAAATCTTCTGAAGTCAAGATGGGGTCAACTGCCGTCTCGACCTGTTAACTTTGGTCCGATGTGGACTCAGAAGGTTTATCTTCAATGATAGGTGCTTTGACTAACTCCAAAGGTGGGTCAGTCGGATTTTCAACTAGTAATGGATTCGGCAAGAGTTTCTTGTACCCAGGAGGGAGTCATTGTGGTGATACAAGACAATTATCCAAGACTCTTTTAGCTTCGTCCACGAAGGGAAAATGGTGGAGGGCATGATCGCCTTCACACAGTCTGCAGGAAAATTTAGATTTTCCTTTTTGTCCGGTGACTTCTCTTTCACTAGTTGACAATGTACTTTCAACATGATCATCAGAGGTTGATGACACCAAATTGTGCAAGCGGGGAGACCAATCCCTTAGGATCCGCAGGATGCAAAGACAATCTCGGTGATAGTGGTCTCCTTTGCAAATGACACATGGAGATTTAGGTTTGACGATGCAGTGTGTGGATTTTCGCTAGATGATGCATGGTTGCCCCTCTTTGCCATTGGCTCCTTCTTCTTCTTCTCCTTCCCCTTCTTCTTCTTCTCAGTTACATGGTTTTTAGTTTTACTATCTTTACCAAGTGAAGAGGAAGAAGGAGAGGGAGAGATAAACAAAGTAGAAGGTGGGGAGAAATTCTGGTATCATCTAGTTGCTGATTCGATTGTTTAGGAATTACAGTGCTTTGAACGACAAAGGTTGAGAAAAGCCATATCGGTAGGCCAATTGTCAGTCCTGGAAGGGACAATGTGGCCATATGAGGTGCACCAACATCTCCCCAAGAGGGTAAAGGACTAGGACTTCCCCCAAGGAGAAATCCTCGGTTGGTGGACTCCATTTTCTCAACCTAAGACCAATGAGGGAACAGTGACATATTCCACTTAAAATAAATTTTAGACGCTTTGACACAACTTTATTTTTCACTTTTTAAGAGTCGAGAAAAAGCTAAAGATGACTCTAGTCGCCTTCGATTTTTAATGAGTCTGAAGTGACAAGTGCTCAGATGGATATTTTCCTTTAAGAAGTCTAAAAAGGAACGAAAGAGACTACTCTGGAAATCTAAACAGAGGGATTACCAAACCAATCGCAAAACTGCAGAATGCTTTTTACAGTACGGTAGTCAATCTTCCCAAATGATGTGTTTAGTGAATTGCGATCGATAGGGCCATAGACACGGCTTCCTAAGGATAAAGGATATAGCCTATTGTGGTCTCCCAATATATACTCGACAGTACGTGGGAGCACAAGTCTGTACTGGCACTTATCGTCTCAAAGAGGAGGAATCACCCAACCTACAATGAAAGCAACAGTTACCAGGCTTTACGACACCGGAATACATCTCTAGCCTAGACTTCCAGATGTTGTGCGTTAGGTTCCAAAGCATTTTTATGTTCATTGAATTTATTTTACAGTTGATATTTCTTAAGAAGTTTTCCTTTAAGGTTCACCGTGTGATGTAGATATACAATTCCTAAAATGTAATCTAAGATGATAAATAGTCATTTAATCTTCTTTTTGCAATGAAAATCCTAGCTACTAAGGAAAGAGAAATGAAATTCTTTCAACATAGAGCAGAGAGCACACACTAGATGCACTGTCCTAAATCAAAATCAACAAGCAGTCTAAATGCAAATGCACGTGCATGTATTTTTTTCCACTTTCTTAATGTGTGAATGACAAAAAGAATGCTAAGTATAAATCTGAATTATTTCTTCTTTCAAAGCGACAGCACTAATGATTTTCTTTTCAAAAACGACAGGGAAGGCAAGATGAAACTTTGTGGTTTTGAATTGAAAACTACTTTCGACACTTGAAATACTTATAAATTCAGATCAAATACAAGAGTAACAATGTAATCGACTATCAAAAAGAGAAGTATTCTTTTCTTTGACTAAAAACAACACTTGCAACACTTCCAAATCAAAAGACGACAGTTCGATTAACCTACTATTTTGTAAAAGAGAACTATAAATGGCACACAATACATAAAAACATTCACAATTATTTGTACAATAAAGGTTGGATGATGCAAAGAAGGGGGTTTCAACAGTGGTCTACTAATCATAGACAGCAAAACTCCTGAATAAAACTGAAGACAGTGAAGAAAAAACCAAAATCTGGAGGCAGATCTAGTCTTGTCTGATCATCGCACCTGTAACACAGGGAAACAGGCATGCATCTCACCTACTACACACGGGAGGTGTGATGCATCTAGATTTCCTAAAGGAGAGGGTACGATGGTCAAGGAATGAGACTTTAGCTTGGTTTTTGGTCACAGTTTGTAGTTTAGTCCAGGGATTTAGGCCGAGCAAATGATAGTCAGTAACTACAAAGTATAGGGCTGATCTAATGAGGTTACTCAAGCTACCTCTAGGGCACTTATGATATATGCAAGTCAATTGTTCAGCTCATAAACAAACCCAGAGATTGACTGAAGCAGCATTGATCTACTTTGCACTTGCGTAGCAACTGCAGTTTGAAGGCTAGCTGACTTGACTTCAGGCTTCGTCTGTGGTTTATGAATCAAACAAATAGAGACAAGAAATCAAACTAATCACTCCCTAGTGGAGTCGCCATTTTGTTATTAGGAAATCTAGTGTCTATTCAAAGCTGATAGTCCCACTAAGACGGGTAGCTATCTTAGAAACAAACAGATTAAAGTCACTTGTTTTTTCCTTTACAAGAGAGAGATGAGAAAGAAGTAGAGAGTACCAACCTCAATCTTCTACTTGGCTCCTTGCTTGTTTCCTTTCCCCTTTGACAGAATCTCGCCACTGCTTCCTTACTTGTCCAGCTTCAAAGAGCACCTGTAGATTCACAGCAGCATAATACCATCAAAGCATAGAGATCTTTCACTATAAACAATATAGGATCAGATATATATTGACCATACAAATGCATATAACAAACACAGTATTCATAGATACACAAGAATATGGAGGAAAACTAAAATAGATTTATTAGTAAAAGTCATAGAAGAGAGGATTACAACCACTTGGTCTGACCCAGCACCATCCTCCCAGCTTGAAAGCCCTCTTCAACTCACACAAAGTAAGGTCACCCAACAATGTCTTCAAAGAGAAACCAGCAGCACCTCTTTGCAAATTACCAAATTCCAACCCTTGGATCTCTGGGATGAGGGATCCATATATAGATATTTGCAGAGGTGTGATTCAGCTCTAGGTTTTTGATTAGTGTCATTCCATTGATAGTTCTTGGTTCCACTTGGATATTTCATTGATCTCTTACTCATCCATGGGCAAATTCTGAGAGGCAAGTGTCATATGAGAAGTTTCTAGAAGATTCCTTGATCATCCACTTAGCAAACTGTCTCTACCACTTGTCTATTCTCGCTCATCACACCCTATAGAATGAATTTTCAGTATGCATTACACCTCTCATGTGTAGTAGGTGAGATGCATCGCACCCTAACCATGGAGCAAGTGAGATGATCCATTTTTGACCAGTTCTGAGCAGTTTTTCATGGAAAACTTCTGGGAGATGATGTAATCAACTGACCTTGTTCCTTTAGGGTATGAAACAACACTTTTAGGGACTTAGAAGCCTTTGGTTTATGGACATATGTGATTAGGGTTGCAGTACCCAAATATGTCTATAACAAGGACAGTGGTCATGGAAGTTAAAATCGCTAAGAAGTGTATAACAACTCACCTGCTGAATCAACTATCCCTGAAAATGAATGGCACTGAAGCACTCAACCTATGCTTGAGCTTCAGAGCAATTTCCTACCTCCAATGAGTAGGAGGATGCGGGGGTCGTTGAGAAACCTCAGGTGTGAGCTTGGGTGGATCGGCCCCTGATGCAGATCTTGGTGGTAGTAGCAAATATTTGAATGAGAACTTTGAAGACTGAAGTGGGGAAAGGTTCTATGTGAAAAACACTTGGACATGGGTTAGTCTATCCTAAGATATGGGGAAGCCTTGTATCAAGGGTGCACTCTGCACGAGCATTAAAAGGGAATCATGTCAATATTCCCAAACCAAGACATGGACGTGGGTGGCAACATTAGAAAATCTGGAGACATCGTTGGGGGCCCCAGGAAGAGTTATCTTTTCTTTTTAATAGCTTGCCACCCTAGAATTGGTTCACCCAGAGATAGGGTCCAGTAGCTAGAAGCGCACCACACGTCTTGCAGTGTCCAATGTGCCTACGGTTGCCCTTGAAAATCTGGAGGACCGAGTACCATTCATGCCCAGTCATACTCATTACTGCATCAGGTCTCCAAGGTGGACAACCTCTGGTCAATAGAACAATGTAGGTAAGGGAAGTCAACAAAATGGATCCATAACTTCGAGAAAAGTATTGGATCTGAGGGTTGGGCCTAAGGGTCTATGCCCTCAACTCGTGGGCTATCGGTAGTCTGCCCGAGTTGCTCTCGTGGCGAGGGCAGGCAGTCGCATGCCGATTGGGCTACAGGCTTAGAATGCCCCCTGTTGGGGGCTTTTCCCTAGGCCTTGAATAGTCGACTTAGATCTAGTATGGACAAGGGGACTCTGACTGTTTAATTAAAGCAAAGCATTGCAATGGTCCCTGCAGATGCTGACACAATGTGATTTCTTCCTAGTGCTCTAAATTTCAAAGTGAAGAAATTCAACCAAGCACGGGTAAACGACGGGAGTAACTATGACTCTCTTAAGGTAGCCAAATGCCTAGTCATCTAATTACTAATGTGCATGAATGGATTAAAAAGATTCCCACTGTCCCTATCTACTATCTAGAGAAACCACAACCAAGGGAACGGGTATGGAAAAATCGGTGGGGAAAGAATACCCTATTGAGCTTGACTCTAGTCTGACTTTTTGAAATGACTTGAGAGGTGTAGAATAAGTGGGAGTTGTTTTCAGCGCAAGTGAAATACCACTACTTTTAACGTGATTTACTTATTTTGTGGGGTGGAGGCAGGGAACTACCCCTGTTTTTGGCCTTAAGGCACATTTCGGCGGGTAAATCCAAGTGAAAGACATTGTCAGGTGGGGAGTTTGGCTGGGGTAGTACATCTATTAAAAGATAACGCAGGTGTCCTAAGATGAGCTCAGCGAAAATAGAAATATTGTGTGAAACAAAAGGGTAAAATCTCATTTGATTTTGATTTTCAGTATGAATACAAACCGTCAAAGCGTGGCTTATTGATCCTTTAGATTTTCAAAATTTGAAGCTAGAGGTTTCAAAGAAGTTATCACAGGGATAACTAGCTTGTGGCAGCCAAGCATTCATAGCGACGTTGCTTTTTTATCCTTCCATGTCGACTCTTCCTATCATTGTGAAGCAGAATTCACCAAGTGTTGGATTGTTCACCAACCAATAGGGAATGTGAGCTTCAATTAGACCATCGTGAGACAGGTTAGTTTTACCCTATTAATGAACTACACCACAATAGTAATTCAACTTAGTACGAGAGGAGCCATTGATTCACACAATTGGTCATCGCACTTGGTTGAAAAGCTAGTGGCATGAAGCTACCGTGTGTCAGATTATGACTGAACTCCTCTAAGTCAGATTCCACGCTATAAGTGGTGCATCACTCTTCGACTGTATCTCAACCTACAGTAGGGGCATCATTTTTTCGCCCCCAGGGGCCATGTCATTTGCAAACTGCGACTATGAAGCATCTCGATTGGGGAAACTTTGAAGTTCAATTCTAAACGGTCGTTGAGAAGAATCTTTTGCAGATGACTTAAATATGCGACAGGGTATTGTAAGTGGTAGATTGGCCTTGCTAGCATGATCCACTGAGATTCAGCCCTTGGTCGCCTCAATTCATAACTTTTCTCTTGTCACAAAAAAATTCGGACAACCCTCCTGCTCTCACACCCGTCTCTTCCTCTAGAAGAAAATTTTTTATTGCTTGGGAGCAGGAAATTTGGGGTTTCCATGCCACGACAGAAAAGGTGTCGAAGCCTGGGAAAATTGGGGTTTCCATGTCACACCCCAGCACTCAAAATTTTGGGGTTTAAATGTCGCGCCCTAGCTCCCAAACTTTTGGGTTTCCACGTTGTGACGAAAAAGGTGCCCAAGCATGGGAAAAATTGGGGTTTCCATGCCATTCCCTGGCACCCAAAATTTGGGGTTTCCACCCAGTGCCTAAAATTTGGGGCTTCCACCCAGCATAAAACAATTGGGGTTTCCATGTCACGACCAAAATTTGAGGTTTCCACCCGGCGATTAAAATTTGGGGCTTCTGCCTAGCGCCTAAAATTTGGAGCTTCTGCGTAGCACCCAAAATTTGGGGTTTCCAAGTCGTGCCACGGCACCCAAACCTAGGGAAATTTGGGGTTTCCATGTTGCGCCATGACAAAAACCGGTGGTGCCCAAACCTGGGGAAACTTGGGGTATCCATGTCGTTCCCTGGCACCCAAGCCTTGGAAACTTGGGGTTTCCATGTCGCACCATGACCAAAACTGGTGGCACCCAAGCCTTGGGAAACATGGGGTTTCCATGTCACACCCTGGTGACGGAGCCTGGGAAACTTGGGGTTTCCATGTCGCTCCACAACCAAAACCAACAGCACCCAAGTATGGGGAAACTTGGGGTTTCCATGTCCCACCCTTGATGGAACCGTGAGTTTCCAAATTTTACGACACGATGGAAATGTGAGGTTTTCAACAATGCCCCGACACAGGGAACTTGGGTTTTCCATGATGATGCAAACTAGCTCACAAGACTGGGGAACTTGGGGTTCCCATGATGCTGCAAACTAGCTCACTAGTCTGGGGAACTTTTGGTTTTTCAAAACTGTTGCCCAAGTCTGGGGAACTTGTGGTATTTTGAAACTGCTGCCCAATTCTGGGGAACTCATAGTTTCCATGTCGTGGCGTGGCCAGAACCACCGACGGAAACCACCCAAGTGTGATGCAGGAAAGTGTTCCCTCTACGGACAGAGGCAACCCCTCTAGCCCTATAGTGGGTCTAGTCACAAACAAGGATAGATCAACAATAGCTTTCCTTAAACAGTCATAGTTGGATGCCTACCTCAACCTGTGGTCGATGGAGTTCTGTTGTGCTGCTCCAGCTTCTGCTTCCTTCTCCTAATGAGTAATCAACCTGAAACAATACAAAGGAAATACAACAAAGCACGTAACCAGAACAAAAATGATCTATTTACTCACAAAGTCAAGAAGTCATGAGCTATCAAGTACATCACATACAAGACATAGAAAACATCATTGATTGCATTAATTATGAAATAAGAGTAAGCTTACAACCAAAGTCTTGATGTCACAAGCCTTTTAAGAGGGATCCAGCCAACATGTTCCTCAAGCATTCACTCTTTGAAGATTGATCTCCCAACATACAAGTCTCTCTCACTCACAAGTTTTACACAAGATTAAGGGCACTTCACAACCTTCCACAAGCTATCAACAATCCCACACTTGTCACACTCACACTAGCTATCTAGAAAACTCACAAACACTAACAGCACTATCAGCAACCATCCCAAAAACCAAGAACTCGCATCACATAGCAATGGTGAGAGTTTAAATAGGAGAAGGAGTCTCCATGAAAGGTGGGAGAGTGAGCTTATCTCCAAGGAAGGTAGCACAAATGACGGAACAAACATGCCAGAGAAAGTAGGGTGACATAAACTAGGCCAACAACCAGGCCTGGAGTCATCTGGAAAGCCAACTGTTGGAACAAATTCACCCAATATGGATCATCGCGAGCACATAACTGATCTTTCGCGCTGGCATCGCTATTGGATAACGTAGATAGTTAGGTCATCACTGAATATTACAAGCGACAGTCGCGCCGACACATAAAATCAGACCATCACGGGAATCAGGTGTACTTCTGTGATGGCAGTGCTTCTGGGCTATTTTGGAGTGCCCTTCAGTGTGTTTATTTAGCCAACAGATGCGATGAGGTAGAAACCTTTGGAAAAGTGGGTCATTTGGCAACATCAGAGAGCATTTGTCTAACGTGAGCATGTATGACTTGGACACATGACACAGTAGGAAGATTGGGATGAAGATAGTGACAAATTACTGTGTGACAAATTACTGTGTAACAGATGCCCCCTAAAGCATGAAGCCCGATAGAGAGGGAGGGGTGGAATGCTTTATGAAACTGTCTAAGCTGGAACACCATCTGGAAGAACCTGCATGCAAGTACAACTGATATCTCTGATGATGAATTACATGTATTCTAGGCATGGGCGTAGCCATCCAAAAGACATACGAAATAGGTCTGTTGTATGGACATAGCCATCCAACTAATAAGACCATGATGATGATAAAGGTATGGTCACAGCCATCCATCAATGAGTCATGTAATCATAAAGCAATCCACGTAGCCCAAACATATGTAATCTGAGTTTGGGGTCTTGAACCCATCCAATCATAGTACAAATTCTAACATGCGAATAAATGTGCTGAGGTCGAGCATGATAGAAAGTCGCTTGATTACCGGTCAATGATGAAAGCCGTTAACAAGCGCGAGAGAAACCACCAATAATGCTAATGGTTCTCAAGGTACTACCTAGCACAAACCACGAAGTGTGAAGAAGGAGCTAAAGTCGAACACTCGTGGAATCACCCAATCAACGACCAATGATGAAAGTCGACCGTCATGTGCGAAGAACTTGCCATTGAGGCATGCAAGCTCTAAGGTACCAAAGGGGATCTCTAGATCAATCTCTTGGATAATGAGATGATGTCGACAGGAGACGACCCGTCGCAGGAGGGCCATAATGTTTCCCCCATCAATGACACGAGATAAGGAACAAGTGGTAGATGGCGAAACAAAGTATCAGAGGAGAAGATGAGGGTGTAAACTATAGAAGGATTATACTCTTGAACATGTCGGTGACATGACTCCGCAGGGTGGCAGCATTCAGGCATCAAGGGATCAGAGGCTCGATGGAAATGGCATGAATTAGATGGAATGAGGCTAGAACGATAACCCAAACCCGTGTAAGGCCAAATGATGAGGTATGGATGTCCCAACACGACAAGAAGCAAAAGTGTCGATGTTCAAGAGTGACTAGCTAACACAGAAAATCAATGATAAACTTGCTGTTGAGTCCAACCTAGTAATATTTTAACGAGCCCTAGGAAGGAGAAGCTCGAGTCTCATCATGGTGACGAGTCCAATGTCATCAGGGTTTAACGAGTCCGACATAGGTAAAACTCAGAGCCTTTTTCATGTTTAGAGAGTTTGAAAAAGACACGGAAAAGAAAACTCTAGGGGGGTCCTTTTTCATAGAGTTGTGTCTCTCGAGCCCGAAAAAGTATAAAACAATACTCGAAAGAACCGCCCGACCATTACAATCAAGGAGAAATTTTTGTAACTAGTGACTTCGACCCAAAAAAGTAGAAAAGCAGTCAGAAGCATGTCGTTTCATAACCGATAACAAGCTTGAAATGACAAAGGCCCAGCAATCTTTTTGTGTTTAAATAGTCGGAAAAGATCTTAAAGGCGACTACCTTTTTAATTCCGTTTAACGAATAGAAAAAGGAAAAACTCGGCAATCTTTTCATATTTAAACATTCGGAAAAGAGTTGAAAGTAGACCTCCATTTATATTCTCTTTAACGAGTCAAAAAGGGAAAAAATACTCGGCAATATTTTCATCTTTTACGAGTATGAAAAGAGCTTAAAGGAGACTCGTCCTAGAGGAACGAGTAGTGTAAAGGGTAGCAACTGGTTCCGACAATGTTGGAACTACTCAAAACATGTAATGGTCAAGAGGCTAGCTAATAAAACCACTCATTGATGCAGTTCCTGAGGAAAGGATAAACAATCAGGTGAAAGCATATGATTAGCCAAAGAGATGGTGGCAATGGAATGAAACAACCAAGGCTCATCTAACAAAATTTAGCAGATAAATGATAATCACGAGATGTAAATTGGGTATGGGTTCATTTTTACGCAAGCTTGAACCATGGAGAAATCTGCTTGGATTCGGTTTCATGTTTACACAAACTTGAAATGAAAAACTATGCTTGTTATAAGTTTGCATGCCCCTAGCATAATAATTCAAATTGAGGTACATGCCCCCCAAGCTTCATTGCATTCAACGGGGTGGATGGAATGAAGGTTCACATTCGAGATCTTGGAAAGACTCGACTTGGATTTTACGATATCTTAAGCAAAGACTCGATTTGGATAGGGAGTGGTTGCATTTTTTAATGAGGTTGACACAATGGAAAAGAACTATCCTCATAACCCTTGTTTCATTTTTTAACGAGGTTGACATAAGATCAAGAACTGTCCTCAAGACTCCTTGTTTCATTTTTAAACGAGGTTGACACAGGAATAAACTATCCTCATGACACCTTGTTTCATTTTTTAACGAGGTTGACACAAGACCAAAACTATCCTTGGACTCCTGTTCATGGGCCATCCGAGAACATGGCTCCCAAGAGGTCTTCATGGGGGGGAAGAAACACACTCTGGGAGGAATACATGTCATGATGCACCAATGACAGATCGGGTTCCAATGACTCCAGTACATCTTGTACGAGACCATATTCATGATCATCAGCAGAGGCGGAGATGGAACGGTTAGCCACATAATTAACCTGTGGCAAGGCAGGTACTACGTTCGAGCAAGAGCCAATAAGGGGTGATTGTTGCATAGGAGACACTGGGGGACTAAATAATGATAATCGATCTATGGTCACCATTCTTCCATCATGCGGAAAACAAGCCACATGAAAAAGTGAAGAAACGAGGGCCCCCATGGCATAAATATAGTCACAGCCAAGGAGAAGACTGAAATTCGCACCTTGGACAGCCATGACGTCTATATAGACAATTTTGCCCCCAAAAGTAACAAGAAACTTTGGGAGGATCCTTACAGGTTGACAGGGTTCTCCGTTGAATGCCAACAGATTCTGTGTAACCGGCACAAGCTGTGGGGAGCCCAAAGCTTGCCAAGTAGTGGAAGGCATAAGACTGACAGATGCGCCCTCATCCAAGACAGTGCCAGGCACTGCCTTATCGTAGGTGTGTACTGTAATCTCGAAAGGCACATAGGATGGAAGGCGGAAAGCAGTCAAGTGACTCCAATCGAAAGTAACGGCCAAACTACTTGGTGGGGGAATCGTATGATTGCCCCCATGCTCTACAGGAACCGAAGAAGGACTCCCAAGATCAGCTGGGATAGGAGAGTCATTTTTGGATGTAGGAGAATCTGATGAGACGAGAAGAACATGAGCATGACACTCTTCCAAGACAGAGTGATCAACAGGTGGTGAACCTAAGTCGACACTCTTTCTGACCAATGGTTGGTCTGGAACAAGCTGAGCATAGCCAGGCTTGGAAGAAGGAGGATGGACAAGAGAAGAATATAAGTCAATCTATTTATCAATGGCAGGAGGGTCTGAAGAAAGCCACTGATAACCAATGGGAATTTGGGGTGAAGAAGATGTAAGACTTTCCAAAACGGTGGAAGCTTTATCCATGAGCGGACAAAGGTGAAGGGGATGGATTCCTTCACATAGTCTACAGGGGAATCAAATCTTCCCGCCCTTCTTACCATTTCCAGTTGATGGGATAGCATCGCCATGAGCTTCAGAGGATAATGAGGGACGAGCTGGATCATGAGACCATACTTTTAAGATCCTAGGAATTCCAGGACAATCACGAAGAAGATGGTCACCCTTGCATAATTTACAAGGAAACTTAACCTTCCATGGAGGAGCAGAAGGTGGTCCGACCTAAGATGTACTCTAAGCAGTAGTTTCACAGGTGGCCTCTCACTTATCGGACTTCTTCTTCTTCATCATCTTCCTCTTCTTATTCTTAGTCTCGTGGTTACTAGATGTGAAACTTTCACCAGGCGAAGGAGGAGAGGAGGAGGAAGAAACAGGGGAAGAAGGCATAGGCTCAACCTTGGAATCAACATGTCGTGGTTCGGATGGAGGAGACGGTGGAACATGAGTCATGACACTAAGGACCACCGAGGTTGAAAACAACCATACGGGCAAACCGATGGTTAACCCAGGCAAAGACAATGTTTCCATATACGGAGCACCTACATTTCCAAAAGAAGGAAATGGACTAGGATTCCCATCTGGCGAAAGACCTTGGCCGATAGACTCAGGGAATTTTTCCATCAGGAACGAGCCTGAAAACACTCGAACTGTAATGAAGAGCTCTAACTGTTACCAGGAATATTTTGTGGGCAGTAAATTTTATGACGCAGGAACAAAACTTGACCTTTTCATGTTTCAAGAGTCAAGACAAGGAGGAAAAGGTGAGTCTATCTCTTTCGAGGTTTAATGAGCTTGAAAGGACAAGTGCTCGGATGGACCTTTTCTTTTAAGGAGTCCAAAAAGGAACAAAAGTGACTACTATGGAGAACTAGGCAAAAGGTTTACCAAACAAATCCGTAAAACTGCATATACACCTTGGTAGTCATATGAAAACCAAGGACTTTCCGTACGGTAGTCAATCTTCCCGAATGTTGTGCTCAGTGCGTTACGGCTTGTAAGGCAGTAGACATGGCTTCCTATGGATAAAGGATGATAACCTAGTGGGGTTTCCTAGCATATAATCGATGGTACATTGGAGCACAATTCCGTGCTAGACCACTATTAAGTCACAGAAGGAGGAATCACCCAACCTTGAGTGGAAACAAAAGTGATTAGGTTTAACAACATCGGAGCACTTCTCTAGCCTAGACCTCTAAATGTGTGCATTATGTTCCAATGCGTTGTTACATTTATTCAGTTCATTTTAAAGTTGATCTTGGATTATGTTTCAGTTTTCAGGCCTTACCGTATGTATATAACAAAACCTAGGATGCAACTAGAATGATGAAACATTCTTTTTCTTCGATGAACACCTACCTATGGGAGGGTAGAGAGATCATTCCCAAACCAAGAAAACCAAGGCAACAAAACAGTCACTCAATGCAAATAGACATCAATTCCTAAAGAGAACGGATACTACTAATGAGAGATTTAATCATTTGCTTTTCAATATGCAACTTGAAATGCAAATTCACTTTCATTTTCGCATGCTAAATGAATGCAATCCTTTTGATTTTGATGTCTCTTAAATCTAAAAGACACCAATAAGCAATAAACAAATGTGGAGAAGCGGTTGATCCAAACAATTAAAATCTATGTCTGGGTAGTGAAGAGAAATCGAATCAATGCTGAGATTGGTCCAATAATAATCACTAAACAATCAACCAAAAGTAAGAAAAGGGGAAGGCTCAATCAAACCAATAGCAAGCTGCAAACAAATCTCTGAGCAACCAAGAAACCAAGTGAGACTGATCCAAAAGACTTGAAACAATGAAACCAAGTCACAAAGTAAGAAAAACAAGATTCATTCCATGAAGCTTACAAGAGAGTGCCTCAACCTATAAACAGTGAAAAAAGAGTTATCAAACAAGTGAGAACAACAAGGGACTAGCAAGACTAACGGATTCAGGAAGCAGAATGGAGAAAATCAATTCTACAGCAATTAGTGTGGGCAATACATAGGCAACAAGTGCTGATAAAGAGCACACCGTAGCAACAAAGCAATGTCAGTGCGAAAGTACACGACTTTTCTGTGATGGTCCGATTTATAGAACTGTCGTGACTGTTAAGCGTAGTTACGCAATGAATAGGATATTACAAAAGGGGTGACGCGATGACAACGCGACTGTTAGATTAAAAGCCACGATGATGTTCAAAACAGTTACAGGCAAACCAAAAACTCCCAAATCAAAGACAATCAATCTTTAATCAAATAAGGGCATTTCCCAGATCAGGCCAGGAAACTCAGAAGGCTGGTAACTAATCCCCAAAACTTCAAAAGAGACCAAAACAAAAATCAAGACAAGAGCAAACAAGATAAGAACAAAGGCCAAATCTCCCCAGCAGAGTCACCAATTTGTGATGCAGGAAAGTGTTCCCTCTGCAAACAGAGGCAACCCCTCTAGCCCTAGAGTGGGCCTAGTCACAAACAAGGACATATCAACAATAACATTCCTTAAACAGTCATAGTTGGATTCCTACCTCAACTGGTGGTCGATGGAGTTCCGCTGTGCTGCTCCAGCTTCCACTTCCTTCTCCTAATGAGTAATCAACCTGAAACAATGCAAAGGAAATACAACAAAGCATGTAACCGGAACAATAATGATCTATTTACTCACAAAGTCAAGAAGTCATGAGATATCAAGTACATCACATACAAGACATAGGAAAACATCATTAATTGCATTAATTATGAAATAAGAGTAAGCTTACAACCAAAGTATTTACGTCACAAGCCTTCTCAAAGGGATCCAGCCAACATGTTCCTCAAGCATTCACTCTTTGAAGATGGATCTCCCAACATACAAGTCTCTCTCACTCACAAGTTTTACACAAGATTAAGGGCACTTCACAACCTTCCACAAGCTATCAACAATCCCACACTTGTCACACTCACACCAGCTATCTAACAAAATCACAAACACTAAAAACACTATCAAAAACCATCCAAAAAACCAAGAACTCGCAGCACATAGCAATGGTAAGAGTTTAAATAGGAGAAGGAGTCTCCATGAAAGGTGGGAGAGTGAGCTTATCTCCAAGGAAGGTAGCAGAAATGATGGAACAACCATGCCAGAGAAAGGAGGGTGACATAAACTAGGCCAATAACCAAGTCTGGAGTCATCTGGAAGGTCGACTGTTGGAACAAATTCACCCAATCTGGATCATCGCGGGCACATAACTGATCTTCCGTGCTGACATCGCTATTGGATAACGTAGCTAGTCAGGTCATCACTAAATATTACAAGTGACAGTCGCACCGGCACCTAAAATCAGACCATCGCGGGAATCAGGTGTACTTTCATGATGGCAGCGCTTCTGGACTGTTTTGGAGTGCCCTTCAGCGCGTTTATTTAGCCAACAGATGCAATGAGGCAGAAACCTTTAGAAAAGTGGGTCATTTGGCAACATCAGCAAGCATTTGTCTAACATGAGCATGTATGACTTGGACACATGACACAGTAGGAAGACTGGGATGAAGACAGTGACAAATTATTGTGTAACACTAAGTCTAGGAAAATCACGGTTTCCATGTCACGGCCCGGCTAGAACCACCCATGGAAACCACCCAAGTCTAGGAAACATGGGGTTTCAATGTCGCGGAACACACTGAATCACCCAAGAGTTTGTGGAACTTCAGATTTCCATGTCATGCGGCAACGAAAAGCCGCCAAAGTTTGGGGAACTCAAGGTGTCCATTTCGCGGCGTGATGGAAACTGCTACCCAAGCCAGTGGACACATAGGGCTTACATTTCATGTCACAACAAAAATTTCTACCCAAATCTAGGAAACGCGAGGTTCCCATGTTGCTCGCGCTGTGGCTAAAACGGCCGCCCAAGTCTGGGGAGCTTCAGGTTTCCATGTCATTGTGCGATAGGGAATGGCTACCCAAGTTTGGGGAGCTTCAGGTTTCCATGTTATCACACAATAGGGAACGACCACCCAAGTCTACCAAACATGGGGCTTTCCATTCCATGGCACGATGGAAACCACCCAATTGTGGGAAACTCGGGGTCTTCCATGTCCCACCTTGATAGAAACCTTGACCTTAGTGTAGGGAACTCGGGTTTCCATGCCGCGAAACGACAGAGAATTGCCCAAGTCCACAAAACCAAAGGGTTGTTGTTTCATTGCATGAGGGAAACTACCTAATTCCAGGAAACTCTGGGGTCTCCATCTCCCGCCCGGGTGAAAACTACAGCCCTGGTGTGGGGAACTTGGGTTTCCATGTCGCAACACGACTGAAATTCCCCATGTTTATGGAACTCATGGTTTCCATGTTTTAGAACGATGAAGAACCACCCAAGTCTTCTGAACTCAGGGTTTCCATTTCGCAGTCGAGTGGAAACTGCTTGCCTGGTCTGTCTATGGAACTTGGGGTTTCCATGCCTTGTTGTGACGGGAGCCATCCAAGTGCAGGGAAAGAGGGGCTTCCCTGCCCCTCCATGATGACAGCTACCCAAGTGCACAAAATCTAAGGTTTCCATGTCCCATCACGCTGGAAACCTCTACCACGTACGGGGGGGGCTTGGGGTGTCAGGTATTCGAGTCGGGAGCACCCGAGACCGTCGAAAGATTGAACCCGTAGTACGAGTGTCCGAATTTGGTTATATACGACTTGAGTGAGCATTCAGTTATATGTGATGACTTGGCATGGCATTCACTTATGCGCAAAGGGGATGGGTGCACTCATAGCGGGTGTGCCGTGTTGGGCAAGGCACATGCCCCTTGATAAGTGCACGATTGGCGAGTCACCAGCGAAAGGCACGTGGGCGACCCTTTTTGGGTGCCCAAATGAAAGGGGTGACCATGTACGGACGAGTTAGGGTGCGTGCGGGTGTGCAACATGGGACGATAGGTGTAATCGGCTAAGTGTTGGAGGCGACCCATGGGTGCGATGATGCACACGAAGGGACGTGGAGGTTCGTTGGAATGGGGTGTGTCAAGGTTATGTGGCAGGTTGGCCAGGCATGCATGTTGATGGAGCTGACCCTTATTATCCCTGAGAGACATAGCCCTTGGGCGAAAGGATGCATATAAGTAAGGAGGATGGCGTTCGACGAAGGGACATTGAACTTAGACTTCCACATCACAGAACAAGTGCGAAGGAAGGAGTTGGGTGAAAACAGAAGGAAGAGAAGCACGCGGGTAAGAGGGCTGCACCAGCAGGTGAATTACAGCGGGCCGGTCGGACTTGGTAGTTTGGACAGGTAGAGTGGGGCGGGTTACTGACCGGGCAAGTAAGCTGCACTGTGTGTGGGCCATGTACCTTCACTATGGACAACACCGACGGGAAGAGTTTGGGCATCGTGGAATAGAAAGTTGGGCGGAAAAGTTCACAGTTCAGGTGTGGAGTTGTGTCATGCAGGTCACGGGCAGTGCAGCACGACCACACGACACGACGGGTTGAAAGAATAATTGAAGAAGATAAATTGATGGTAAGTTATTTTTGCTGCATTGTTAAGAACGCTTATTGGAAAATTGACTGAGTGTTGAAGTAGGCACAGATCGTGTACTCCAGTATTGGTAAAAGGAAAAAGTATGGCGGTGTCACACCTACTTATGTGTGGTTGAAATACTACCACTAGGATAGGAGCGTGACATGGGGTCTCCCAGTACCTCCTCGATAAAATTCAGAAAATTGGGTGGAACCCAGGTATCCCATGCCCCACCTTCTCAAAAGCCTCCAAAGTGCGGGAAATTTGGGGTTTCCATGTCTCATCGCAATGGAAATTGCCCCAGGTGCAGTAAACTTGGCGTACATCGATTTTGCAACCTCACATCAAGAAAAAGTCTCGGTTGGTCAAGAGAATGAAGGTTTCCTCATTGGTAAAGGATCTCACTAAGGATCAAAGGTTGGAATCTCTTCTAGAGCTAGTCCACCAAGGACTATCAAAAGTTGAAAGAAGGACACAGTTCCGGGGAATGAAGTGCCAAAGAAGCAAAGTGTAGAGAGGAGGAAGGACTTGAATTGTGGTTGGAGGATATTCTTGTCAAGGGTCTATGGCTTTGTAATGATCGATAAGAAGCTTCAATAAGAGAAATTTACGAAAGGGTTTTCCTCTCTGAGAGAGAGAGGTTTTTCCCTGGCAGAGGGCCAACATCTTGTATTCTTGTTCTTATGTTTTTGGCACCAGTTTGATGAAGTAAACACACATGCATTAATAAGAAGAGAAGAAGATTAAGGTAACAACATAAATTGTAAAATAGCTTCACAAATTGTTATCAAGTCTAGAAGAATCTCGCTATACCCCATTGCCCCAGATTCTTCAACGTGGTATCAGAGCTAAGGTGACACATCAAGGAAAGGGAATCTCAAGAACATTTGCAAGGTTGAAGCATCAAGCCAAGAAGTCTCAATCACATCAAGGACAATAAGTTCTACCATCTATCATTCATCATGGAAGACTACAAAGCAAGAAGAAACGCCTTGTATAAAGGCACCTACAAGAAGAACAAATCAAAGAGGGACCTACATCAAGCTACACCATCTTGAAAAATGAAAGGCACTACGAGTCAAGTCATCAAGCAAGTCCATTTGAAGAAAGAAACTTGAAGAACATCAAGATCTAAGGAAGGAAAGCCATCAAGTATTCAAGAAGAAAGAAAGTTCACTACATCTCAAACTCTATCAAGTAAGTATATGTCCCCTTCTAAGTATACCTCAATGTCTTTTTGCAAGGAAAGTAACAAATTGGTTGGGACCACTACATGTCCAAAGTCCAATGATTTGGATTCCAAGAATATGGACGCTACAAAAGGGATTGTCCTAAACTTAAGAAGGACAACAACAACAAGAGAAAAAGGGAAGAAGCTCATGTAACTCAAGAAGTGAAAGAAGACGACAAGAAGCAAAAGAAGGAAGATCCTCCTATGACTAAGTCAACCTCTTTGCTTAGAGTCTTCTTTCAAAGTTTTGAGTAGTATAGGAGCATATAGAAATAGAACAGATTGCATGGTTAAAGATATCTTCTATAATATAGGAGCATGGTGTAGATATAGCTCAAGATATTCGCATAGAAGGAGCATACCTATTATAGGGTCTCATCCACAATGAAAAAATGATTGATCATGTTTAAAATTCTTAGAAGGCCTCCATCATCAAAGGAAGAAACATTTGCAAGGTAAGGGTCTTCAAGATCCTCTGATAGAATCTTCAAAATAGGGTTCATACATAAGGGGGTAGATGTCTCATTGGGAGTCCCATTTATGGGATTCAAGAAAGGATGATATACATGTGAAAGCAGATGAAGCAAGAAATGCTACACCAATTGAGTAGAACTATCAAATAAAGCTGAGATGATAAAAGCATAATCAATATGAGGTATGTATGCATCAATGTTTAATTCATGTCATCATATATATTGGGTCATGGGAAAAGTTCTAGAATCATGATCAAGAATAAAAGGATCTCTTTCGCCAACGATATGCTCGGAGGCTTGTACTACAATGGAGTAAAGGTCAACATGGAGAAGTGCTCAGGAGTATAAGGTGGTTGAATAATAAATCCAAGAATAAGAAAATTAAGAAAGAGATCAAGCATGTGAAGGACATCGTGGTCACAAAGAATAACTATTTGACAAGATTCCTCAACATCTCTCGAAAGAAGGCATGGAAACTCTAACAAAGGAATAAAAAGATCAAAGGACCCTTGACACCTACAAAGGCCTTGGAGATAGTAAGGTGTAGATAACCGATTCAACTCTACAAATATGTCATGATGAAGAGGCATCCAACAAAAGCACCATTTGATGTTGAAGCAATATCACGATGAAGTCATGAAGGGCCACTGAATCAAAGTATGGGAACAAGATAGTACAACTAAGCATCCACGTGATAAGTATTATGACGGATAGACAAGATGAAAAAGGAGTAGCTAGATGACAAAAAGGACCTGATATATATCAAGAAGGTCACTTTCCATGAAGGGAGCAATGACATGAAAAACCATGAGGGACATTGATCGATGGTCGGTACCCTGCCAAGAAGAAGTTCAAACAAAGACTTCATGACATTGAAGGAAAGAAGGAGATCAAGCAACTGAAGGACCCACAAAGAAGATGTTGTTGATGAATGGACAAGTCCCTAGCTAATAGGGAGTTCTAATAGGTTCCCAACTACAAAGAAGCTTGGGCAAGTTCCTTGTCAGAGGAAACTTGGGCATGTGTTCCTCAATCAAGGGGAAGAGATAGACACAACATTCTTGTCTTCACTTGGCAAGAAATAATGGGAGGATTAGGTAATCATCTGGCATTTGATGCTCTTTGAGGATATGTAGGGCATCCAAGACAAGAGTAGGCAAGAGGAGCGATATTATTTGAGGCTGGGAACCCAAGACAAGAATTGTCCTAGAAGGTCATACTTAGGGAACACCAAGGTGGGTATGTACCTTGAGAGACAATGACTAAGTTGTTTATAAGCCATTGGCCTCGCCAACATTATGCTCTGATCTTATGAGAGATAAAGTTGTTAGTGAAGTCCTTGATATGAACAATATTTGCTACTATGATGCTATAACAGATGGATTGCCAATCTGATTTCTCTTATGTGAATTATTCAAGATTAAAAATATACAAACACCTTGTAATGATTTATGAATACCTCCCTAGTTAAGATGGGGTGTTGAAGAAAGTGTAACTGGGTTCAGTCTTCATAAATGTACTTTTGATATTTGTCTTTATTCAAGAAAATAAATAAATATATATATATATGTGTGTGTGTGTGTGTGTGTGTGTGTGTGTGTGTGTGTGTTTGTTAATTATATTTATCATTAAGTTTCTTGCTCATTGAAATAGGCCTAGCACATGTTAAAGTGTTATAGGTGAGTTGAAGAGTCAAAAGAAAATGTTGAAGACCTTAAGAGCATGTTACACTAGGTATATTTATGTATTAGAGTCAAAGATATTCCTACCCTTGTGCCTTGATTTGGGTCATGCACCCATTCAAACCCAAAATTTCGTTCGGGCAAGCCAGGTCATGTCATGTGTGGGTGCCCGGGCACATGTGGCCATGCCAAAAATGCTAAGTCGTGACTGCCTGTGTGTCTTCTGAACGTTCATTTGGCCTATTTTCCCAATGCTCCCTCATGCCTTTGTTCAAGTTGTGCACCCATGGAAACCCCAAATTTCATTCGGGTGGGTCGGGTCGGCTTGCCCAGGGTGGGTTGGGTCATGCTGTGCCATGCCAAAGATTCTAAGTCATCACCACCCCTGTGTCTTTTGCATGTTTGTGTGGCATGTTTTCCCAACGCTCCCTCATGCCTTCGTTCAGGTTTTGTACCCATGGAAACCCCAAATTTCGTTCGGGCTGTGCACCCATTGAAACCCCAAATTTCATTTGGGTGGGTCAGGTCGTGTCATGTGTGGGTGCCCGTGCAAACACATTCGGGCAAGTCAGGTCGAGTCATGTTGTGCCATGTGTGGGTGCTCAAGAACATGTGGCCGTGCAAAAAATGCTAAGACATGACCGCTTGTGTGCCTTTTGCATGTTCGTGCGACCCGTTTTCCTGACAGTCCCTTGTGCCTTCGTTCAGGTCGTGCACCCATGGAAACCCAAAATTTCATTCAGGCAAGTTGGGTCATGCCATGCGTGGGTTCTCGAGGACATGTGGCAGTGCCAAAAATGCTAAGTTGTGACTCCCCATGTGCCTTCTACACGTTCGTGCGGCCCATTTGCCCGACGCTCCCTTGTGCCTTCGTTCAAGTCGTGCACCCATGTAAACCCAAAATTTTGTTCAGGTTGGGTCGTGTCGTGTCGTGTGTGGGTGCCCGTGCAAACTCATTGGGGTGGGTTGGGTCGGCTCGCCCAAGGCCAGTCAGGTCGTGTCATGCTGTGTGCGGGTGCCCAGGCACATGTGAACGTGCTAAACATGCTAAGTCGTGATCGCCCATGTGTCTTCTGCATGTTTGTGTGGCCTGTTTGCTTGACGCTCCATCGTGCCTTCACTCAGGTCGTGCACCCACGGAAACCCCAAATTTCGTTTGGGTCGTGCACCCATGGAAACCCCAAATTTCATTCAGGCGGGTCAGGATTTGTCATGTGTGGGTACCCATGCAAACTCGTTCAGGAAGGTCATTTTTCGTGTAAACTCATTCGAGCGGGTCGTTTGAGGGCGCCTGTGTAAACTTGTTCAGGCAAGTCATTAGCCATTGTAAAATTGTTTGGGCGGGTTGTTTGAGGGCACCCATGTAAACTTATTCGAGAGGGTCATTTTCCATGTAAAATCGTTCATATGGGTCATTTGAGGGTCATTTTCCATGTAAACTCGTTCGGGCGGGTCGTTTGCCATGTAAACTCATTTGAGCAGGTCATTTGAGGGCGGCCGTGTAAACTCATTCGGGAAGGTAATTTGCCATGTAAACTCATTCAGGCGGGTTGTTTGAGGGTGGCCATGTAAACTTGTTCGGGTGGTTCGTTTGAGAGCGCTCATGTAAACTCGTTCGGGCGGGTTGTTTAAGGGTGACTGTGTAAACTCATTCGGGCGAGTCATTTGAGGGTGGCTGTGTAAACTCGTTCGAGTGGGTTGTTTGAGGGCGCCCATGTAAACTCGTTTAGGCGGGTCATTTGAGGGTGACCATGTAAACTCATTCAGGCAGGTCGTTTAAGGTTGTCCATGTTAACTTGTTGGGGTGAGTCTTTTTCCATGTAAACGCGTTTAGGCGGGTCATTTTCCATGTAAAATTGTTTTGGTAGGTTGTTTGAGGGTGCCTGCGTAAACTCATTTGGTCATGTTGTTCAATGTGAGCGCGCACTCGGGCACACAAGCCCATATCAAAAATACTAAGTTGTGACCCAGGGTGGGCTTTGTGCACGCTCGTGCAGCTCATTTTCTTGGCTCTCCCTTGTGCCTTCATTTTAGTAGTGTGGACTCCCATGTAAACTCATTCGGGCAGGTCATTTGAGGGCGTCTTTGTAAACTCGTTCGAGCGGGTTCTTTGAGGGCATCTATGTAAACTCGTTCGGGCTGGTCATTCGAGGGCTTCCATGTAAACTCATTCAGGTGGGTTGTTTGAGGGTGTCTGTGCAAACTCATTTAGGAGGGTTATTTGAGGGCATCCATGTAAACTTGTTCGGGCGAGTCATTTGAGGTTGTTCATGTAAACTTGTTCGGGCAGGTTGTTCATGTGGGTCATTCGAGGGCGCTCGTGTAAACTCATTCAGGCGGGTTGTTTGAGGGCGTTCATGTAAACTCGTTCAGTCGGGTCATTTAGTGTGAGGGCGCACCTGCGCACACAAGGCCATATCAAAAATGCTAAGATGTCACCCGTGGTGGGCTTTGTGCACATTCGTGCAACACGTTTACCCAACTCTCCCTTGTGCCTTCATTTCAGTCATGTGGGAACCCATGTAAACTTGTTTTGGTGGGTCATTTGAGGGCATCCATGTAAACTCGTTTAGGCGGGTCCTTCATGCGGGTCATTTGAGGTCGTCCGTGTAAACTCATTCAGGCGGGTGATTTGAGGGTGTCCATGTAAACTCGTTCGGGCGAGTCAGGCGAGGGCATTCGCGTAAACTTGTTCGAGAGGGTCGTTCAGTGTGAGGGCATGCCCAAGCACATGAGCCCATATAAAAAATGCTATGTTGTGACCCTGGGTGGGCTTTGTGCATGTTTGTGCAACTCGTTTACCTGGCTCTCCCTTGTGCCTTCGTTTTGATCATGTGGGCATCGATGTAAACTCATTCATGCGGGTTGTTTGAGGGCGTCCATGTCAACTCATTTGGGTGGGTCATTCGGGTAGGTCGTTTGAGGGTGTACTTGTAAACTCATTCGGGTGGGTCATTTGAGGGCATCCAATAAACTCTTTCGAGCAGGTCAGGCAAGGGCGTCTGTGTAAACTCATTCAGGCGGGTCGGGTGAGGGCATCCATGTAAACTCGTGCGGGCGGGTCGGGTGAGGGGATCCATGTAAACTCATTTGGGAGGGTCGGGCGAGGGCATCCGTGTAAACTCATTCGGGCGGGTCGGCTGAGGGCATCTGTATAAACTCATTTGATCAGGTAATTCAGTGTGAGGGCGCACCAGGGCACATGAGCCCATATCAAAAGTGCTTAGTTGTGACCTAGGGTGAGCTCTGTGCACATTCGTTCAACTCATTTTCCCGACTCTCCCTTGTGCCTTCGTTTTGGTCATGTGGGCGCCTAGGTAAACTCATTCGGGCAGGTTGTTTGAGGGCGTCCATGTCAACGCATTTGGGCGGGTCGTTTGAGGCCGTCCGTGTAAACTCATTTGCACGGGTTGTTTGAGGGCATCTATGTAAACTCATTCGGGTGGGTTGGGTGAGGGCATTTGTGTAAACTCATTTGGGCGGGTCGGGCGAGGACATCCATGTAAACTCATTTGGTCAAGTTGTTTAGTGTGAGGGCATGCCCGGGCACATGAGCCCATATCAAAAATGCTAAGTTGTGACTCGGGGTGGGATTTGTGCACGTTCGTGTAGCTCGTTTGCCCGGCTCTCCCTTGTGCCTTCGTTTCGGTCGTGTGGGCACCCACGTAAACTCGTTCAAGCAATTCGTTTATGGGCATCCGTGTAAACGCATTTGAGCGGGGCGTTCAGGCAGGTCAATTGAGAGCATCCGTGCAAACTCGTTCGAGTGGGTCATTTGCGGGTGTCCGTGTAAACGCGTTTGGGCATGGTCAGGCGAGGGTGTCCATGTAAACTCGTTTGGGCATGTCGGGCAAGGGCGTTGGTGTAAACTCATTTGGGCGGGTCATTTGAGGGTGTCCATGTAAAGTAGTTTGAGCAGGTCATTCGGGTGGGTCGTTTGAGGGCGTCCGTGAAAACTCATTCGAGCAGGCCGGGCGAGGGCATCCGTGTAAACTCGTTCAGGCAGGTCGGGTGAGGGAGTCCATGTAAACTCGTTTGGTAGGGTCATTCAGTATGACGGCGCACCTAGTCACAGAAGCCCATATAAAAAATGCTAAGTTGTGACTCGAGGTGGGCTTTGTGCATGTTCGTGTAGCTCGTTTGCTCGACTCTCCCATGTGCCTTTGTTTCAATCGTGTGGGCGCCCATGTAAACTCGTTCGGGCGGGTCGTTTGAGGGCATCCATGTCAACTCGTTCAGGTGGGTCATATGGGTGGGTCGTTTAAGGCCGTCCATGTAAACTCATTTAGGCGGGTCGTTTGAGGGCATCCATGTAAACTCGTTTGGGTGGGTCGAGCGAGGGAGTCCGTGTAAACTCATTTGGGCGGGTCAGGTGAGGGTGTCTATGTAAAATTGTTTGATCGGGTTGTTAAGTGTGAAGGCATGCCAGGCACAACAGCCCATATAAAAAATCATAAGTTGTGACCCGGGGTGGGCTTTGTGCACATTTGCGCAGTTTGTTTGCCTGGCTCTCCCTTGTGCCTTCGTTTCGATCATGTGGGAACCCATATAAACTCATTTGGTCAGGTCATTTGAGGGCATCCATGTCAACTCGTTCAGGTGGGTCATTTGAGGGCATCCATGTAAACTTGTTCAGGTGAGTTTTTTTGGTGGGTCGGGTGAGGGTGTTCGTGTAAACTCGTTCGGGCGGGTCGGGCGAGGGCGTCCGTGTAAACGCGTTGGGGCAAGTCGGGCGAGGGCGTCTGTGTAAAATCATTTGGTTGGGTCATTCAATGTGAGGGTGTGCCCGAGAACGCAAGCCCATATCAATAATGCTAAGTTGTGACTAGGGGTGGGCTTTGTGCATGTTCGTGCAGCTCGTTTACCTAGCTCTCCCTTGTGCCTTCGATTTGGTCATGTGGGTGCCCATGTAAACTCATTCGGGCAGGTCATTTGAGGGCGTCTGTGTCAACTCGTTTAGGTGAGTCATTTGAGGGTTTCCATGTAAACTCGTACAGGTGGGTCGGGCGAGGGCATCTGTGTAAACTCGTTCAGGTAGATCGGGTGGTCAGGCAAGGGCATGTATGTAAACTAATTCGATTGGGTCGTACAGTGTGAGGGCGCGCTTGGGCACATGAGCTTGTACCAAAAATGCTAAGTTGTGACCTAGGGTGGGCTTTGTGCACGTTCGTGCAACTCCCTTTCCTGGCTCTCCCTTGTGCCTTCATTTCGGTCTTGTGGGCACCCATGTAAACTCTTTCGGGTGGGTCCTTTGAGGGCGTCCATGTAAACTCATTCAGGCGGGTCGTTTGAGGGAATTCGTGTGAACTCGTTCGAGCAGGTCGTTCGAGGGCACTCATGTAAACTCGTTCGGGCGGGTTGTTTAAGGGTGTTCGTGTAAACTTTCTTGGTAGGGTCATTTAGTGTGAGGGTGCGCTCAGGCACACGAGCCCATATCAAAAATGCTAAGTTATGACCTGGTGTGGTATTTGTGTACATTTGTGTTGCTCGTTTGCCTGACTCTCCCTTGTCCCTTCATTTTGGTCGTGTGGGTGCCCATGTATACTCATTCGGGTGAGTCGTTTGAGGGTGTCCATGTAAACTTGTTCGGGTGGGTCATTAGAGGGTGTTCATGTAAACTCATTCGGGCGGGTCATTTGAGGGTGCCCCTGTAAACTCCTTTGGGCATGTTGTTTGAGGTCGTTTGTGTAACTAATTTGGTTGGGTCGTTCAGTGTGAGAGCGCGCTCGGGCACATGAGCCCATATCAAAAATGCTAATTTATGACCCAGGGTGGTCTTTGTGCATGTTTGTGTAGCTCATTTTCCCAACTCTTCTTTGTGCCTTTGTTTTGGTCGTGTGGGTGCCCATGTAAACTCATTTGGGTGGTCGTTTGAGGGCGTGCGCATAAACTTGTTCGAGTGGGTCATTTGAGGGTGGTCGTGTAAGCTCATTTGGGCAAGTCATTTGAGGGCGCCCATGTAAACTCTTTCGGTCGGGTCCTTCAGTGTGAGGGCGCGCCCGAGCAAATGAGCCCATATCAAAAATGCTAAGTTGTGACCCGAGGTGAGCTTTGTGCACGTTCGTGCAGCTCGTTTGCCTGGCTCTACCTTGTGCCTTCAGTTTGGTCATGTGTGGGCACCCATGTAAACTCGTTGGGGTGGGTCATTTGAGGGTGTCTGTGTAAACTCATTCGGGTAGGTTGTTTGAGGGCATTCGTGTAAACTCGTTTGGGCGGATCATTTGAGGGTGCCCATGTAAACTTGTTTGGTTAGGTCGTTCAGTGTGAGGGTACACCCTGGCACACGAGCCCATATAAAAAATTCTATGTTGTGACCCAGGGTTAGCTTTGTGCACATTCGTGCAGCTCATTTTCTTGACTCTACCTTGTGCCTTCATTTCGGTCATGTGTGGGCATCCATGTAAACTCGTTCAGGCCGATTGTTTAAGGGTACACACAATAGAAATGAAGGTACAAGGTAGAGTCAGGAAAACGAGACCGTATCAGAAATCCTAAGTTATGACCCAAGGTGAGCTTTATGCACGTTCATGCAACTTGTTTTCCTAGCTCTACCATGTGCCGTTGTTTCGGTCATGTGTGGGTGCCCATGTAAACTCATTGCGGTGGGTCGTTTTAGGGTGCCTATGTAAACTCATCCGGGCAGGTCATTTGAGGGTGTTTGTGTAAACTTGTTCAGGCGGGTCGTTTGAGGGCATTCATGTAAAATCATTTGAGCGGGTCATTTTTGGGCGGCCGTGTAAACTCGTTTGAGCGGGTCGTTTCAGGGCGCCCTTGTTGACTCGTTCGGGTGGGTCATTTAAGGGCGCCTGTGTAAACTCGTTCAGGCGGGTCGTTTGAGGGCATTCGTGTAAACTCATTCATGTAGGTTGTTTGAGGGCACCCATGTAAACTCATTTGGTCAGGTCATTCAGTGTGAGGGCGTGCCTGGGCACACGAGCCCATATCAAAATTGCTAAGTTATTACCTGGGGTGGGCTTTATGCATGTTTGTGTAGCTCATTTTCCCAGCTCTCCCTTGTGCCTTCATTTCGGTTGTGTGTGGACACCCATGTAAACACGGTCTGGTCTAGACGGGTCGTGTCATGTCATGTGAGGGCACCCATGAAAACTCGTTCAGTTGGGTTGGGTCGGGTCGTGTGAGGGCGCCCATGTAAACTCGTTCAGGCGCTGTCTTGCTTTTCATGTGAAAAGTGGGCTGGTAATTGAGATGTTTGTCCAGTTCTACATGAAGGATGGCCTTGGGTCATTTGTAGGGTGGATGATTTGCATCTACTCTCCATCCCCACTTGGTAGCACACAAGCAGTAATGTTGGCCATGCTCATCTTCGTCCCTCGGTCGACCTTTCGTGTGAAAGGTGGGTTGGTAATGGAGTTGTTTTTTTGGGTTTTCCTGAAGAATGACCATGGGTCATTTGTAGGGTGGTTGATTTTCATCTTCTCTCCATCCCCACTTTGTAGAACATGAGCAATAATGTTTTCCATGCTCATCTCGGGAGGCATATGTGAACAATTCCCCTTCTGCTCTCCAAGTTGTTGGAGTTGTATGGGTTGTTGTGGTGTGGCTCCTGGGCTCATCCTGGTCCCTCGTGGCCATCCAAATGATACAATTGATAGGTTTTCTTTTCATGTGAAAGGTGGGTTGGTAATTGAGTTGTTTTTTTTGGGTTTTCCTAAAGGATGGCCTTGGGTCATTTGCAGGGTCACCAATTTTCATCTTCTCTCCATCCCCTCTCGGTAGCACGAGCGGTAATGTTGGCCATGCTCATCTCGGGAGGCATATGTGAACAATTCCCCTTTTGCTCTCTAAGTTCTTGGAGTTGTATGGGTTGTTGTGGTGTAGCTCTATGGCTCGTCCTAGTCCCATCGTGTGAAAGGTGGGTTGGTAATTGAGTTGCTTTTTCGAGCTTGCTTGAACGATATCCTTGGGTCATTTGTAGGGTGGCCAATTTTCATCTTCTCTCCATCCCCACTCAGTAGCACATGAGAGGTAATGTTGGCCATGCTCGTCCCGGGAGGCATATGTGAAAAATTCCCCTTCTACTCTCTAAGTTCTTGGAGTTGTATAGGTTGTTGCGGTGTAGCTCCCTAGTTCATCCTGGTCCCATCGTGCCCATCCAAATGTTATAAGTGACAGGTTTTCTTTTCGTGTGAATGGTGGGTTGGTAATTGAGCTGTCTTTTTGGGTTTCCCTAAACAATGGCTTTGGGTCGTTTGTAGGGTGGTCGATTTTCATCTTCTGTCCATCCCCACTTGGTAGCGCATGAGTGGTAATGTTGGCCATGCTCATCCCAAGAGGCATATTTGAATAATTCCCCTTCTACTCTCTAAGTTCTTAGAGTTGTATCGGTTGTTGTGGTTTGGATTCCTAGCTCATCCTGGTCCCCTCGGGCCCATCCAAACGATACAAGTGACACTTTTCTTTTCATGTGAAAGGTGGGTTGGTAATTGAGTTGTTTTTTTGGGTTTTCTTGAATGATGGCCTTGTGTTGTTTGTAGGGTGGCCGATTTTCATCTTCTCTCCATCCCCACTCGATAGCACATGATCTGTAATGTTGGCCATGCTCGTCCTGGGAGGTATATGTGAAAAATTCCCCTTCTGCTCTCTAATTCCTTGGAGTTGTATGGGTTGTTGTGGTGTGGCTCCCTAGCTCGTACTAGTCCCTCGTGCTCATCCAAATGATACAAGTGATAGGTTTTCTTTCCGTGTGAAAGGTGGGTTGGTAATTGAGTTGTTTTGTCTATTTTTCTTGAACAATGGCCTTGGGTCATTTCTAGGGTGGCTGATTTTCATCTTCTCTCCATCCCCACTCGGTATCACATGAGCGGTAACATTGGCCATGCTCATCCCAAGAGGCATACGAGAACAATTCCCCTTCTGCTCTCTAAGTTCTTGGAGCTATATGGGTTGTTGTGGTGTGACTCCCTAGCTCCTCTTGGTCCCTCGTGCCCATCCAAATGATACAAGTGATAGGTTTTCTTTTTGTGTGAAAGGTGGGTTGGTAATTGAGTTGTCTTGTCGGGTTTTCCTGAATGATGGCCTTGGGTCAGTTGAAGCATGGACGATTTTCATCTTCTCTCCATCCCCACTCAATAGCACATGAGCGGTAATGTTGGCCATGCTCATCCCCATCCCTCTTCCCCATCTGAATGATAAAAATGTTAAAGTTTGCTTGGCGCTCCTTTGAGCCTTCATTGTTGTGGTCCCAGTTGAAAGCCCCAAAACAACGTCATGCTTATGTCGATATCATGCCCATCGGTTGTTGTGAAAAGAAAATTTTGATTGGGCTGGGCAGCCATGTGTGGCTCCATTGAAATTGGCTCCTCGTTATATTGTTCACCTCCTCCCTATTTGGTGGGCAGGGTTTCACTTTTCGTGTGAAAGGTGGGTTGGTAATTGAGTTGGTTTTTCAGGATTGCCTCAAGAATGGCCTTGGGTCATTTGTAGGGTGGTCAATTTTAATCTTCTCTCCATACCCACTTAGTAGCACATGAGTGGTAATGTTGGCCATGCTTGTCCCAAGAGGCATATGTGAACAATTCCCCTTCTACTCTAAGTTCTCGGAGTTGTATGGGTTGTTGTGGTGTGACTCCCTATGATGGCTAGCCTCTTCATTGTTTGGATGTTTATGTTGCCAGTTTCTTGTGCTTGTACTCTTTCTATGTTGGCATTTTCGGTTGAGATGCATATATTTAAGAGGAGCATGGAAGGGTTTTGGCTATAAACCACCTACCCTCCCTCTTGCTTTCTTTTTCCCTAGAGCGATGTGAGGCATTGTTCTCCTTATTGTAAAGTTAAGGGTTTCCATTCCTTTCAAAGTGCACATCATCCGTGGTTGCGTTGGCTTTGAGGTTTGTCATCCTTGCATCTCACGTGCATGGTAGGATTTTGTAGTTGGAAATGTTAAGTCACAACGTTTATGGGCATTTTTTGTTTCAATTTTGTACGCACTTGTGGTCCAATAGGGAGGAGGCTTGCTATGTCGATGGTGGGGGCTATCTAGAAGAAGGATTTCAAGGTGGAACGCTTCGACCTCCCTCCTCTGCATGGAGGTTGCCATAGGTGAAAAATATTCATTGTCCAGTTGGTAAAGCTATGGGCAATCTCCTAGGTTGCCTGTACGTAGGGTGCATGGGGTGCAAAGCTGCCCGATCCCTCCTCCTGTTTAGATATGTTCTTGTATTGTGTAGCGAGCCTCTTGATTTGCATTTATTTCCTTCCTTTGCCTTCGCATCGTGGTTGTTACAAGCATTCAAGTGATCGAGGTCCACTGTTGCTGTTGTCCGGGTGGACTCCTAGGTGGCCTCGGTGTGGGGCAGGGAGGGTCGGGGGCATTTCTAAGAGAGTTTGTGGGCTCAGTTGGTCTTGTTTTATTTCCTTCCATTTCCTTTTCATTGAAGCTACCGCAGGCAATCATGCGATCAAGGTCCATCGTCGCTACTGTCCGGGTGGACTCCTAGGTGGCATCTGTGCGAGGAGGGGAGGGTTAGGGGGAATTTCTAAGGGAGGTTGCAGGCTCAATTTGTCTTGTATTATTTCCTTCCCTTGCCTTTATGTTGAGGCTACCACAGGTGATCATCTGATCGAGGTCCACTGTCAATGCTATCCTGGTGGACTCCTAGGTGGCATCGGTGTGGGGCAGGGAGGTTTGTATGGCCTCTCTATGATAGGATTTGCGGTCAGTCATCCTCTTTTATTTCCTTCCTTTTCCTTTGCATCGAGGTTGCCACAGGCAATCATGAGATCGAGGTCCATCATTTCTGTTGTCCGGGTGGATTCCTAAGTGGCCTTGTTGTGGGGAAGGGAGGGTTGGGGCTCATTTATAATATAGAGGTTGCATGGTTGGTCATTCTCCATTTATTTCCTTTACATTGAGGCTACCGTAGGCGATCAGGAGATCGCGGTCCACTGTTGCTGCTATCTGAGTGGACTCATAGGTGGCCTCGGTGCGGGGCATGGAGGTTTTTGGAGGCATTTCTAATGGAGTGGGTGAGTGATCACTCATTTCCTTGTTGGTTGGGATGTGGTTGCAAACTCTGAAGTGGCCTTGGTGCATTGTGGCTCGGTAGGTCTACACATTTGTTCGCCATGTCCTTGGCATGTTGCGTGTGCTTCCTTCTTGGGATGCAAGAGGTGCAAGTCATAACATTTTTACATGATATTTTGTTATCTCTTTGACTTGATGGGTGTTCAGGTTGGCTCTTGGTAAGAGAGCACCCCAGAATGCCCTTTCAAGTGGTAGGGTGCTACCTGGTTGATCTTTCCAGTAGTCATATGCTTGTCTCAAAGATTAAGCCATGCATGTCTAAGTATGAACTAATTCAGATTGTGAAACTGTGGATGGCTCATTAAATCAGTTAGAGTTTTTTTTATGGTACCATACTACTTAGATAATTGTAGTAATTCTAGAGCTAATATGTGCACCAAATCCCAAATCTTTGGAAGGGATGCATTTTTTAGATAAAATTCTGGTGCTGGCTTGCCCGCTTCTCCGATGAATCATGATAACTTGATGGATCTCACAGCCCTTGTGTTGGTGATGCTTCATTAAAAATTTTTCCCTATCAACTTTCGATGGTAGGATAGAGGCCTACCATGGTGGTGATGAGTGATGGAAAATTAGGGTTCGATTCTGGAGAGGGAGCCTAAGAAACGGCTACCACATCCAAGGAAGGCAGTAGGCACACAAATTACCCAATCTTAACATGGGGAGGTAGTGACAATAAATAATAATACTGGGCTCATCAAGTCTGGTAATTGGAATGAGTACAATCTAAATCCCTTAACAAGGATCCATTGGAGGGCAACTCTACTGCCAGTAGCCACAGTAATTCTAGCTCCAACAACGTATATTTAAGTTGTTGCAGTTAAAAATCTCGTAGTTGGTTCTTGGGTCACAAAGGTCAGCCTGCCTACTCTGTGTGCACCTACACTTCCATCCCTTTTGTCGACAGCATGCTTCTAGCCTTAATTGGCTGGGTCGTGGCTACGACACTATTACTTTGAAAAAATTAGAGTGCTCAAAGAAAGCTTATGATCTGAATACATTAGCATGAAATAACGTGATAGGAGTCTGGTCCTATTGTGTTGGCCTTCAGGACTGGAGTAATGATTAATAGGGACTATCGAGGGCATTCATATTTCATTATCAAAGGTGAAATTCTTGGATTTATGAAAGACAGACCATGCAAAAGCATTTGCCAAGGATGTTTTCATTAATCAAGAATGAAAGTTGGCGGCTCGAAGATGATCAGATACTGTCCTAGTCTCAACCATAAATGATGACGACCAGGGATCGGCGGATGTTGCTCTAAGGACTTCACCAGCACCTTCTAATAAATCAAAGTGTTTTGGTTCTAGGGGGGAGTATGGTCGCAAGGCTAAAACTTAAAGGAATTGATGGAAGGGCACCACTAGGAGTGGAGCCTGCGGCTTAATTTGACTCAACACGGGGAAACTTACCAGGTCCAAACATAGTAAGGATTGACAGATTAAGAGCTCTTTCTTGATTCTATGGGTGGTGGTGCATGGCCATTCTTAGTTGGTGGAGTGATTTGTCTGGTTAATTCCGATAACGAACGAGACCTCAGCCTGCTAACTAGCTATGAGGAGGTTCCCCTTTGCAGCCAACTTCTTAGAGGGACTATGTCCATTTAGGCCATGGAAGTTTGAGGCAATAACAGGTCTATGATTCCCTTAGATGTTCTGGGCCGCACGTGTGCTACACTAATGTAGCCAATGAATTTTTCTTCCTGGTTCGAGAGGATCAGGAAATCTTCTTAAATTACATCGTGATGGGGATAGACCATTGCAATTATTGGTGTTCAATGAGGAATTCCTAGTAAGCGCGTGTTATCAACTCATGTTGACTACGTCCCTACCCTTTATACACACCACCCATCGCTCCTACCAATTGAATGATCCGGTGAAGTGTTCGGATTGCATCGACGATGGTGGTTCGCCGTTGTCGATGTCATGAGAAGTTCATTGAACCTTATCATTTAGAGGAAGGAGAAGTCATAACAAGGTTACCGTAGGTGAACCTGCAGTAGGATCATTGATAGTAGGGTCTTTCTCTTTTGGTTTGGGTTGGTTGGGTTTCAATTGCAATGTGGGACTGTGTGGTGTGTCTCTAGGGGAGCAGGTTTGGTGTTTGGCAAGAACATTGTTGGTTGCTTGTCTTAAGGTAACGCTTGTTTTTTCGTGTGTGTGCTTGAAAGCCATGCTTGTGCTTGTCCCACCCATCCTTTGTTTTTCTTCCCCACAATGTGTTTTTGTAGGTTCTCTCAAAAAGGTGGGGGTGGTCGATGTTTTGCTTGGGTGAGCTTTTTTGCTGGTGGTTGGGTCCAGGGAGTGGTTGTGCGCATGCCTGGTAGCTCAAACCTTCCGTGAGGGGAAATTTTCAGCGTGGGATCAGTATGGGATGGATGAAGATCATTTCAACCCATTGGGCTAGTCGCCCTAGTCCTCCCGACCATTCCTCGATATGCCCTCGCCGAAGCGTTGGGTGTACAGGTAATGAAAAACCCCTCCCTCGGTCTGAGCTCCATCAAGATCACAATTTTCCTGACCAATGGGCATGAGGGTGGCAATATTATCTCATGCCTTTGTCGTCAAGGGAATTCCTTGTCCTCTCATGGGCCACTCCCCTTCTAAGGAAAAAAGAAGTAGCGGGTTGTGTCTTTGTTCCTCCCTTTGGATTGTGGGTTTCTTGTGGGACTTGATCATTTCTTTGTTTCATGGTGTGTGCTTTGCAGACATCCCTCTCTTTAGTGGCCTTGCACCATCGATGTATTTGTGGCCCATGGCTTTCTCCAGCATTGAGTGTTAGCCCGTGACAACTCCTCTTTGGAGTTTGATTCTTGACCCCCGTTGACTTTCTCGCTGGAAAGGTTGTTGGGTGTTTTGTACACGGAGGGGTGCAATAGCAGGGTGGGTTTTTTATTAGTAGTCTATTTTTCATTTGAAGCCTTGTGCCGGGTTGCAGGGTTGTTTACCTCTCAGTAACATGCTCTAGACACTGGTCTCATCGCATCCCTTGTCTTTTCTAGTGGTCAAGTTTAGGTTGTGATTTATTTCCTTGGTTGTTTGATTGTTGTTTGTTATGTTGTAAGATAGAAAGGGTGTTGTGTCGTAATGTATGTGGGAGGGTGTGAAGAGGTGGGATGCCTTTTTATTGGATGCCTTGTTTGATTTCTTTTTGGTTAGCAGACATCTACTCGGCGTGGTGTTGAGCTTCTCTCTTTTCTTGGGATCTTTGTTTCTTTGGTGTTGTTTTCTTCACTTCTTCCTTTTTCCCCTAGCTTTATGGAGAAGAGGTGGGATTGTTGTGTATTGGTGTTCAGGAAGGATGAAAAGTAGTGTGATTTCCTAAGGTGGCCACCCTAGTCCTTCTCGATCACCGTCCCTTGAAGTTCCCCCCTTTTTGTGAAGGCACGAGATTTGGGAAGCTTGTTCTCTATTTGAGCCCCCCCTTATGAGCTGGTAGCCACATTTGATATCTCTTGCTTTCATGTTGTTTTCTTCCCTTCATGCTTTTGGCCCCCAACTTTACAGAGAAAAGGTGGGATTGTTGTGGATTGGTTTTCATGAAGGACAAAAAGTAGTGCGAGTTCTAGGGGTATCCACCCTAGTCCTTCTCGATCGTCATCCAGTGCAATTCCCCCCTTTTTGTGAATGCATGGGATTGGGGAAGCTTTTTCTTTGTTTAAGCCTCCCCTTGTGAGCTGGTAGACACGTTTGATATCTCTCTTTCTTTCATGTTTTTTTCTTCCTTTCTTCCTTTTGGCCCCTAGCTTTACAGAGAAAAGGAGGGATTGTTGTGGATTGGTGTTTTTGAAGGATGAAACACAGTGCGAGCTCCTAGGGTGGCCACCCTAGTCCTTCTCGATCATCATCCCATGCAGTTCCTTCCTTTTTTCCAAGGCACGGGGTTGGGAAAGCTTGTTCTCTGTTTGAAGCCTCCCCTTGTGAGCCGTTAGCCACAGTTGATATCCCTTTCTTTCATGTTGTTTTCTTCCCTTCTTCCTTCTGGCCCCTAGCTTTATAGAGAAAAGGTGGGATTGTTGTGGATTGGTGTTTGGGAAGGACGAAATGTAGTGCGAGCTCTCGGGGTGGCCACCCTAGTCCTTCTCGATCATTGTCCCCTTCAATTCCCCCCTTTTTGTGAAGGCACAGGGCTTGGGAGGCTTGTGATTTGTTTGAGCCTCCCCTTGTGAGCGAGTAGCCACATTTGATCTCTATTTCTTTGACCTTGTTTATTTCCCGTCTTCCTTTTAGTCCCTAGCTTTACAAAGAAAAGGGGGAATTGTTGTGGACTGGTGTTCGCGAAGGATTAAAAGCAGTGCAAGCTCCCGGGGTGGCCACCCAAGTCCTTCTCAATTGTTGTTCCATGCATTTCCCCCCTTTTGTGAGGGCGTGGGGCTCAAGGAGATTGTTCTTAGTTTGAGCCTCCCCCTGTGACGGGGGTAGACACCTTTGTTTCTCTTTCTTTCATGCATTTTTCTTCCTTTCCTCCTTTTGGCCCTTAGCCTTACATTTGTTGTGGGGGTTGCCCCAGATTTCTCGGTAATACATGGAAACGACTCTTGGTAATGGATATCTCAGCTCTTGTTACGATGAAGAACATAGTGAAATGTGATACTTAGTGTGAATTGCAGAATCCCGTGAAGCATCGAGTTTTTGAACACAATTTGCACTCGAGGCCTCGGTCGAGGGCACGTGTGTCTGGGTGTTGTATCCCATTTAAACAAACTCCCTACAATATGTTAGGGAGGAGTACAGTTGGTTGTCCATGCCCAATGTGGTGTGGTTGGCTGAAATACCTCAAGCGATGTTTTGTGGCGTCCGTCGGCAAGCGGTGATCTTGTCCCCTTGGATGGGCAGTCGATGTTAGCTGATGTGAGCTTTGTGTGGCATCACTCGAACTTGCTTTGCCCTCTCTTGTCCTCCCATCGGGTAGGGTGGATTTAGCTCCAACTTTGCAACCTTAGCTCAGGCGAGAACACCCACTAAGTTTAAGCATATAATTAAGTGGAGGAAAAGAAACTTAAAAGGATTCCCCTAGTAGCGGAGAGCAAACAGGGAAGAGCTCAGCATGAAAATTAGGCGGTAGCGTCGCCTGAATTGTAGTCTGTAGAAGTGTCCTCAGCGGCGGACCTAGGCCAAGTCCCTTGGAAGGGGGCGCTTAAGAGGGTGAGAGCCCCATTGGGTCGAGACCCTTCCACATCACGAGGCATTGTCGGCGAGTTGGGTTGTTTGGGAATGAAACCCTAATTGGGTGGTAAATTCTATCTAAGGCTAAATACAGGCGAGAGACCAATAGCGAACAAGTACCGCGAGGGAAAGATGAAAAGGACTTTTAAAAGAAAGTTAAAGAGTGCTTGAAATTGCTAGGACGGAAGCAGATGGAGGTTGTCGATGCATCTCGGTCAGATGTGGAATGGCCAGGCTGGTTCGCTGCTCAACTTGAGGTGAAAACCAACACGGGCTGCTGCATCGTCACAAGCATGGGTGGATTACTACCTGTCGGTTTTCTGTTGTGGTGGTCGAGGAATGAAGTGTGTGCCCTTATGGCAGGCTGTGTGCACCTGCACGCTCGTGGTGTTGATTGGCAGACTTTCCATTCGACTCGTCTTGAAACACGAACGAAGGAGTCTAACATGTGTGCGAGTTGGCAGGTTTGAAAACCTACGAGGTGCAAGGAAGGTGATGGGAAAGATCCCCTCTCTGGGGGGGTGCATCAATGATCAACCTTGAGCATATGCGAAGGGTTCAAGTGTAAGCACACCTGTTGGGACCCAAAAGATTGTGAACTATGCCTGAGCTCCAAGTGGGCAATTTTTGGTAAGCAGAACTGGTGATGCTGGATGAACCAAAATTCTAGTTACAATGCCGAATTGCATGCTAACCTAGATCCTACAAAGGGTGTTGTTTGATTAAGATAGCAGGACGGTGGTCATGGAATTCAAAATCTGCTGAGTGTGTAACAACTCACCTGCCAAATCAACTAGCCCTGAAAACGGATGGTGCTGAAGTGCGCAACCTATACTTGACCGTCAGAGTAATTGCCTGGCTCCGATGAGTAGGAGGACACAATAGTCATTGAGAAACCTTGGGTGTGAGCTTGGGTGGATTGATCACTGGTGCAGATCTTGGTGGTAGTAGCAAATATTCAAATGAGAACTTTGAAGACTGAAGTGGGGAAAGGTTACATGTGAACAGAACTTGGACATGGGTTAGTCGACCCTAAGAGATGGGGAAGCCTTGTATCAAGGGTGCACTCTACACAAGCATCAAAATGGAATTGGGTTAATATTCGCGAACCGGGACATGGTGGCGGCGACAATGTTAGGAAGTCTAGAGACGTCGTTGATCAGTTCACCCGGAGATGGGGTCCAACAGCTAGAAGAGCACCACACGTCTTGTAATGTCTGATGCGCCCTCAGTGGCCCTTGAAAATCTGGAGGAACGAGTACCATTCATGCTCGGTCGTACTCATAACCGCATCAGGTCTCCAAGGTGAACAACCTCTAGTCAATAGAACAATGTAGGTAAGGGAAGTCAACAAAACGGATTCGTAATTTTAGGAAAAGGATTGGCTTTGAGGGCTGGGCCTAAGGGTCTGTGCCCTCGACTCGTGGGCTACCAGCAGTCTGCCCGAGCTGCTCTCACAGCGAGGGTAGGCAATTGCATGCCGATTGGGCTATGGGCATAGAATTCTCCCTGCCGCGGGCTTTTCCCTAGGCGGTGAACAACCGACTTAGAACTGGTATGGACAAGGGGAATCTGACTATTTAGTTAAAATAAATCATTGCGATGGTCCCTACGGATGCTAACGCAATGTGATTTTTTCCCAGTGCTCTGAATGTCAAAGTGAAAAAATTCAACCAAGCACGGGTAAATGCCAGGAGTAACTATGACTCTCTTAACGTAGCCAAATACGGAGCCATCTAATTAGTGACACACATGAATCGATTAACGAGATTCCATGGGAATTGGTTTGGCAAAATCAATGGGGAAAGAAGACCCTGTTGAGCTTGACTCTAGTCCAACTTTGTGAAATAATTAGAGAGGTGTAGAATAAGTGGGAGCTATTTTCGGCGCAAGTGAAATACCACTACTTTTAACATTATTTTACTTATTCCATGGGGTGGAGGTGGGGCACTGCCCAAGTTTTTGGCCTTAAGACACATTTCAGTGGGTCGATCCAGGCGAAAGACATTTTTAGGTGGGGAGTTTGGCTGGGGCGGCACATCTGTTAAAAGATAATGCAGGTGTCCTAAGATGAGCTTAATGAGAAAAAAAATCTCGTATGGAACAAAAGGGTAAAATCTCATTTGATTTTGATTTTCAGTACGAATAAAAACCATGAAAGCATGGCCTATTGATCCTTTAGATTTTTGGAATTTGAAGCTAGAGGTGTTAGAAAAGTTACCACAGGGATAACTAGCTTGTGGCAGCCAAGAGTTCATAGCGACGTTGCTTTTTGATCCTTTGATGTCGACTCTTCCTATCATTGTGAAGAAGAATTCACCAAGTGTTGTATTTTTCACCCACTAATAGGGAACGTGAGTTGGTTTTAGATCATCGTAAGACATGTTAGTTTTACCCTACTGATGAACCTCACCACAATAGTAATTCAACTTAGTACGAGAGGAACCGTTGATTCACACAATTGGTCATCGCGCTTGGTTAAAAATCCAGTGGCATGAAGCTACCATGTGTCAGATTATGACTGAATGCCTCTAAGTCAGAATCCATGCTAGAAGTGGTGCATGTCACTCTTCGACTATATCTCGACCCACAGTAGGGGCGTCACTTTGTTGCCCCCAGGGGCTTGTGTCATTTGCAGACCATGACGGTGAAGCATCTTGATCGGGGTAGCTTTGAAGTTCAATTCCAAATGGTCGTTGAGAAGAATCCTTTGTAGACGACTTAAATACATGACGGGGTATTGTAAGTGGCAGAGTGGCCTTTCTGCCACGATACACTAAGATTTAACCCTTGGTCATCTCAATTCAGAGCTTTGCTCTTGTCACAAACAAATCCAGACAACCTTGCCGCTCTCAAGCCTTTTCCTCTTCCTCCAGACAATAATTTTTTATTGCTTGGGGACGGGAAATTTGTGGTTTCCATGCCGCAATGGAAAAGGAACCAAAGCCCGGGAAAATTGGGTTTTCCATGTCGCGCTCCAGCACCCAAAATTTTGGGGATTCCATGTCGCACCCTGGCACCCAAAATTTGGGGTTTCCAAGTTGCAATGAAAAAGATGCCCAGGCATGGGAAAAATTGGGGTTTCCATGTCGCACCCAAAATTTTGGGTTTCCACCCAACAGCTAAAATTTGGGGCTCGTGCCCAGTGCCTAAAATTTTGGGCTTCCGCATCGCGCCCAAAATTTGGGGTTTCCAAGTCACGCCTCGGTGCCCAAACCTATGGAAACTTGGCGTTTCCATGTTGCGCCACGACCGAAACCTGTGGTGCCCAAGCCTCGGGAAACTTGGGGTTTCCATGTCATGCCCTGGCACCCAAGTATGGAAAACTTGGGGTTTCCATGTCACGCCACGACCGAAACTGGTAGCGCCCAAGCCTAGGGAAACTTGGGGTTTCCTTGTGATGCCCTAGCGCCCAAGCCTAGGAAACTTGGGATTTCCATGTCGCACCACGACTTACACCGGTGGCGCCCAAGTTTGGGAAAACTTAGGTTTTCCATGTCCCACCCTCGATGCAACCGTGGGTTTCCACATTTTATAGCATGATGGAAACGCGGGGTTTTAAAAAATGCCCCAACGCGGGGAACTTGGGGTTTCCATGATGATGCAAACTAGCTCACAAGTTTGGGGAACTTGGGGTTTTCATGATGATGCAAACCAGCTCGCAAGTCTGGGAAATTTGGGGTTTCCATGATGATGCAAACTAGCTCAGAAGTTTAGGGAGCTCGCGGTTTCCATGTCATGGTGTGGTTGGAACCATCGACGAAAACCACCCAAGTCTGGGAAACCTAGGGTTTCCATGTCGTGGCAAACCTTGAATCACCTGAGAGTCTATGGAACTTTGGATTTCCATGTCCTGCGGCAATGAAAAGTCACCAAAGTCTAGGGAAATTAGGCTGTCCATTTCGCGGTGCAATTTAAAGTGCTACCCAAGTCAGTGGACACACGGGTTTTCCATTTCGCATCACGACAAAAATTTCTACCCAAGTCTAGGAAATGCAGGGTTCCCATGTCACTCGTGTTGCGACTAAAACTGTTGCCCAAGTTTGGGGAGCTTCATCTTTCCATGTCATCACGTGACAGGGAACGATCGCCCAAGTTTGGGGAGCTTCAGGGTTCCATGTCATTGCGCGACAAGGAATGACCGCCCAAGTCTACTGAACAGAGGGCTTTCCATTCCATGGCATGATAGAAACTACCCAATTTTGGGAAACTCGGGATCTTCCATGTCCTGCCATGACAAAAACCGCGACCTCGGTGCAGAGAACTCGGGTTTCCATGCAGCGAAACGATAGAGAACCGCCCAAGTCTGTGGAACCCTAGGGCTTCTGTTTCATGGCATGAGGGAAACTGCCTAATTCCGAGAACCTCTAGGGTCTCCATCTCTTGCCCGAGCGAAAAATGTGGCCCTGGTGCAGGGAACTTGGGTTTCCATGTCGCAACATGACCGAAATCCCCCAAGTTTATGGAAATCATGGTTTCCATGTTACAAAATGATGAAGAACCACCCAAGTCTTGCGAACTCAGGGTTTCCATTCATGGCGAGGTGGAAACTACTTGCCTAGTCTGTCTCTGGAACTTGGGGTTTCCATGCCTCATTGCGACGACAGCCGCCCAAGTGCAGGGAAAGCAGGGTTTCCCTACCCCGCCATGACAACAGCTACCCAAGTGTGCAAAATCTATGGTTTACATGTCCCATCATGCCGGAAAACCTTTACCATGTACGAGGGGTGGGAGGGGTGGGGGCTGGGGTGTTAGGTATTCAAGTCGGGAGCACCCGAGAGAGTCGAAAGACTGAACTCGTAGTATGGGCACCCATGTTTGGTTATATGCGAAGACTTGGCACAACATTCACTTATGCGCGACAGTGATGTGCACACTCATAGTGGGCGCGCCGCGTTAGGTAGGGCGTATGCCTCTTGATAAGTGCACTATGGGCGAGTCGCTGGCGGAAGGCGTGTGGGCGACCCTTGTTGGGTGCTTGGATGAAAGAGATAACCATGTGCAGAATTCAGCCTCTTCGAGGGGGAAACCTCCTTTACATTACACAAATGAATGATTCTTTGATGATTTAAATGACAAAACCTCCTTTCTATATATAGGAGTCTAAGGAGTCACAATATAACCCAGCCAACCTAACAATAATAATATAAAGGCACAAAAATAACAATAGAGGGATTCTATGGGGCACAGTAATAACAATATGGGGACAATAGGGGCACAACAATATTAATAAGGGATATAACTACAATAGTAATGGGGTAATCACTAGTATTATAGGGACCTAACATGCCCATCTTCAAAAAGGTGTTGTCCTCAATGCTTGAGTAGTTCTGGATGCTTCTGTATAAAATTCTCATCCTCCCATGTGGAATCTTCAGTGGATAAGTTCTTCCACTTGATGAGATACTCCGAAATTGATCGATTTCGTAGCTGTCGAGTTCTTGTTTCTGTGACCGCTTCTGGTTCCAATATAATTTTTCCTTCCTCGTCAAGTTCTGGCAATATTGTTTGAACTGGGAGCTTGTCACCTATAACCTTCTTTAAACATGAGACATGGAAAAATGGGTGCACTCGAGAAGCTGCAGGAAGCTCCAATTTGTATGCCATAGTACCAATCTTTTGCAACACCTCGTACAGACCGTAATACTTTGGTGATAATTTATTATCCTTCTTAGCTTTCTTGAGGGAAATTTGTTTATATGTTTATAGCAGTAGGAATACCCAATCGCCTACATCAAAAATTCTTTCACTACAATGTTGACCTGCCTATTGTTTCATTCTATTCTGCGCCAACACGAGGTTATCCCTTAAGAGTTGGAGGACTTGTTGTTGATGCTCGATGTGATGTTCCACTGCTTGAACCTTAGAATTTTCTCTTAAATATGATGTGATGGATGGTGGCTGATATCCATAAAGTGCCATAAGTGGGGTCATTTTTGTTGCTATATGGAAGGAAGTGTTATACCACCATTCAACCAGACGAAACCATTTGACCCATTGTGTCTGTTTATCAGATACAAAGCAACGAAGATATCCTTCCAAACATTTGTTTACTATCTTAGTTTTCCCATCAGGTCGAGGATGATAAGATGAGCTATGAGATAACTGAGTACCGAGACAAGAAAATAATTCTATCCAAAAATTTCCAGTGAAAATTGGATCTCTGTCACTTACAATAATCTTTGGGTTTCCATGTAGCTTTTGAATTGTTTCCATAAATGCAGTAGAAACTGTACTGACTTTAAATGGACATGATAATGCACAAAAGTGTGCATACTTGGTAAGTCTGTCAACTACCACCATGATGACACTCTTTCCCTCAGACTTGGGTAAACTTGTGATAAAATCCATTGAAGCCTCCTCCCAACGTTGGCTTGGAATGGATAAAGGTTGTAATAGACCCAGGGTCTTAATTGTTTCAACTTAATTTTTTTGGCAAACCAAACATTTTTCCACAAACTTTTGAATATCTGATTTAAGACCATCCCAAAAAAATTCCTTCTTAACCTAGTGGTAAGTTTTTAAAAATCTTGAGTGCCCTACTAAGGGAGAAGTGTGCAATTCCATAAGAATATTTTGTTTGAGTTGGGAATTCTTATAGAGGTATAAGTGATCTTTGTACCATAACAAATCATTTTGCCAGCTAAATGTATCAAATGTACTAGAATCTTGTTGTAACTTTTGAATAAGTGCCCACACTTCTTCATCATTCTTCCATTCCTCCCTTGCTTCGTTTATCCAATCTGGTTGGATAATAGAAATGGCGCACAACAATGCTTCCATATCCTCATCCTTTCTTGAGAGTGCATCTGCCACCACATTTTGCTGCTCTTTTTTGTAGATGATTTCAAAGTTATAACCCAACATCTTTGTGACCCAGTTTTGTTGCTCTTCAGAGGATAATCTTTGTTCTAAAAAGTATTTAAGGCTATCATGATCCATTTTTACCTTGAATTGTGTACCCATTAGGTAGGGTCGCCATTTCTTAAGTGCATGTAGTATTGCCAACATTTCCTTCTCATAAATGGCTTTGTGTAAAATCTTTCCCTTGATTGGATGACTTTCAAAAGCAATGGGTCTTCCATCTTGCATTAAAACAACACCGATTCCATTTCCTGAAGCATCACATTCCACAATAAAGGTTTTTGTGAAGTCTAGTGTAGCTAAGACCGGTGCTTGGTACAATGCCTCATTAAGATGTTCGAAGGCCTTTGTTGCTTCTGGAGTCCATGAAAATGCATCTTTCTTCAATAATGTTGTTAGAGGTGCTGCTATTCTCCCATAATTTATAACAAACTTGCGATAATACCTTGTCAACCTAAGAAATCCTCGCAAATGCTTTATGGATGTGGGGATTTTCCATTCCTTAATGGCTTTAATTTTGCTAGGGTCTACCTTAAATCCTTCATGAGATACAATATGACCCAGATATTCCACCTCTTGTACTCCAAAGAAACATTTGGATCTTTTTGCATATAATTTCTTCTCCTCCAATAGTTGTAGCACCCTGTCAACATGTTCAACATGATCCTTCCAAGACTTGCTGTAGATTAGTATATCATCAAAAAATACTAACACAAATTTTCTAAGGAAGTGTTTGAAAATGGAATTCATCAAACCTTGAAATGTAGAAGGTGCATTGGTAAGGCCAAAAGGCATGACCAAAAATTCATAATGACCCTCATGAGTTCTAAATGATGTTTCTGGAATGTCTTCAGTCTTCATTCTGATTTGATGATATCCTGAACGAAGATCCAATTTGGTGAAGTAAATTTATCCATGCAATTCATCCAATAATTCATCAATGACAGGAATGGGAAACTTATCTTAAATAGTGAGCTTGTTGAGCTCCCTATAATCTGGACACATGTTCCATGATCCATCCTTCTTGTGCACCAATACTACTGGAGCAGAGAAAGAACTTTGACTAGGTTGAATTATACCAACCTCTAGCATTTCTGCAACAATACATTAAATTTCACTCTTTTGGGCATAGGGATATCTGTACAGCCTGGTGTTTGGAGGAACACTTCCTGGAATCAGATGAATAGCATGATCATGATCATGAATAGGTGGGAGACCTTTGGAGTCTCAAATACCTTGGAATGATTATCCAAGACCTTTTGGAGAACTGGAGAAATAGATGTTTTCGATGTGGAAACATTAGCAAACATAATTGTGCAATTACACCTCTTTGTTCCCTTTTTAGAAGCTTTGTCATACCGTTAGAGCTAATTATCTTTCCTGGTTTCCCTGCAATACCCCTTAATTCAAATTCCTCTCCTTCCACAGAAAATTTCATGAAGAGTTCTTGAAAATTAAAAGCTATTGTACCCAAGCATTGTAGCCATTGGACTCCTAGTATAACATTAGCACCTCCCATTGGAATGGAAAGCATTGGGCTAGTCAATACATATTCTTCCATGGATAGCTCAATATTATGGCACTTTCCAGAGAAATTTATTATTCCTTCATTTGCAACCTTCACTTGACACTCTGGTGCTGGATATAAGAAGCAATTCAATTCTTTTGCTACCTTACAATGAATAAAATTGTGGGTACTTCCTGAATCAATCAACACTATTACCTTTTTCTTCTTGATTTGTCCTTCTATCTTGATGGTTTGAGGAGTGGTAATTCCTACCAATGCATTACAAGATATGGTCAGATTCATTTCTTTTTTATCTAGGCTTTGTTTCTGTAGTATATCCTCTTCTTTTGACCTTTCTTGTTCCTTTTCTTCTTCCTCTTCACAATCTATGTAGAATAATTTCTTCTCAGCACACTTATGACCTTTAGTGTATTTGCTATCACAACTATAACAAAGCCCTTTTGCTCTTTTTCTTCCAATTGTTGTGGTGTCAACCTTATAGGTTGTGGAATCTTAGGGGCAACAACACTTCCATCTTTATAGTTGTGAGTGGTATGCTTCTTGGTTGCCATAATTTTTCTTTTCATTTTTCTTGCTACCTTGAATGCCTTCTCTAATAAATCAGGTTCCCAAAGGCAAACATCGTTATCGGGAAAACTAGTGTCCATTCAGAGCTGCTAGTCCCACTAAGATAGGTAGCTATCTTAGAAACAAACAAACCAAAGTTACTTGTGTTTTCCTTTATGCGAGATAGATGAGAGAGAGGCAGAGAGTACTAACCTCAGTCTTTCGCTAGTCTCCTTGCTTGTTTCCTCTCTCCCTTGATAGAACTTTTTCTACTCCTTTCTCACTTGTCCCACTTCAAAGAACACCTGTAGAGTCAAGGAAGAAAAATACCATCAAAGCATAGAGATCTATAACCATAAACAATATAGGATCAGATGTACATTAACCATACAAATGCATATACAAATAAAAGATTCAGAGATATACAAGTATATGGAGGAAAACTCAAATAGCTTTATTGATAGAAGTAGTAGAAGAGAGGATTACAACCAAGTTGTCTAATCCAGCATCATCCTCCTAGTATGCATCGTACCCTCTGTGTGTAGCAGGTGAGATGAATTGCACCCTCAGCATGGAGCAGTTTGTATGGTCCAGTTTTGACCAGTTCTGAGCAGTTTTTCAGGGATAACTCTGGGAAATGATGTAATCAGTTGACCTTGATCCTTTAGGGTCTGAAAAAACATTTTTAGGGGTTTATAAGTGCTTGTTTTATTGACATATGTGATTGGGGCTGCAGTGCCCAAATATGTCTATAACATTTGCCCCCTAAAGCATGAGGTCGTAAATCTTCTGATGTCGGGTGAAATGCTTTATCATGAGGATCCAAGGTTTTTCGAACTGGAAGGTGACCTATAATAAGATACAATACAATACATTATCTTCATAATATTTTCATGATCTAGCTGAGGCAGGCATTCCCATGCTTAGCTTTATAAATTCATTTTCATGTACATAAGACAGACAATCATCTGTGTGGCGAACTGATGATTCTGGTAGAGCCATCATCCCTTAGTTTGGATGATTATTTGTGTAGCTATGATGTCCATTTGATGTCTTTATTTTCTTGAATATGTCATAGCCCAGATGGATGAAACTAGATCTGAGGTCTTCAAACTCGTTCAATCTTCGCCAGAAGTACAAGTCGATCCATGTGAAAAGATGTTTTGATGTCGAACATGGAAAGACATCACCTGATTACTAGCCAATGATGTAAGTTGTTAACAGGCACGAGAGGAGTCACAGATAATGATGATGACCCTCAAGGTACTGTAGTACAATTCATGTGGCATGAATACATGAGTCAATGTTGAACACCACACAAAGTCTTTCGGTCGAAGGCCATTGATGTAAACCTATCGCTGGAAGTGAGAAACTTGCCATTGAGGCATGTAAGCTTCAAAGTACTGAAAGGGTTGTTCCTAAGTCAACTTCTTGGATAATGAGCTTGTTGACACCTAATCTTCATGATTGGGGAATTTGTAAAATAAATAAATCAGGAATGTGAACAGTCATCGGAAGATGAACTGAACAATCACTCCTAATGTATAAAATAATAACATACCTATGGAATAAACACCAATCAGTTTTTCTGCCCTTGGAGAGTTACTGCCTGGCCTGACATGGTATCAAAGCCAGCTCCTTTCTTTAGCTCTTGTGCCTTGTAACTCCCTTGTCTGACTGAATACCTGCGCTCTGCTCCATATTCCATTACCTGCGCCCTGCTCCATACAGTACGCTGCCCATATATTTGTTGGTGTCAGTTGCCTGACATTTTCTCTCAATAAACCGCCCTCCAACCGTTATGCTTGGTAAATATCGCTAGCTGGCCTCCCTTCATACACTGCTGCTCTTTCCACGCTGATCACCAAAACAAAACAAAAAACCTATGCTACTGCTCTTCCCATAACTGTCACCACACTGTTGTATCAACGCTCCATTGCTAGACCTGTTGCATGCCAGCCGACCTCCCTTTCGGATGTTGTCAGCTTTAGATAGCATGCCCACAGAGATTTGCACCCATTCAGACACATTATGATGAGAAGACACAGGGAAACCTGCTACGAGCCTAAGCAGCATTGAAAATTCCAATTCCGAATTTATGATGGTGGTTTTGCCTTTAATGGCTGAACTGAATTGACAGAGATTATTCAATAGGTTTGATTCATCCAAATCAGTGAGTATTGAGATATAGGCGAAGGGAAGGTTGTTGCTGTTGGTGTCCACGCTCAATCTTTGTATGAAATCCTTGAAGACTTGTGCTTTTCACAGAGCAGGTTCATGGAACCAGTGCATATCATGATCGCATCAATATAAAGGCCGAGACTGATTTGTACCTCCGCATATTGTGGGAACGCCATTGTTGTGTGGCTAAACGAGATAAGGCGCATCCAAAGACGCTGAGCTCCCGAAGGAAGAAGCACTGCCACTGCACAATATTAAGAGATCACGCACCGCTGCTCCTCAGAGAAATCATCACACTTGCGTGCTTCATTGTTTGGTAATGTAATATGTAATATTTTGTAATGGGCGTATATTACATGTGAAATGTAATGGGCATATATTACATTTAAAGGGTTGAAGTAATATGTAAAGCGTTGAAGTAATATGTAATATTTTGTAATGGACATATATTACATTTAAAAGGTTGAAGTGATATGTAATATGTAATATTTGAAATGATGGATGCTTTTTATATCAAACATTGGAGGGATTTGAAGAAAATAAATTTGGAGAAAATATGTTGCATAAAGTTGTAGCTTGAAGTATTGACGTACATATTGGTATATGAGGAAGAGATTTAAAATCTTTTGAGAATGCCCTTTTGAGTACAATTTCACTGTATATCAGCAAAAGTATTTTTTCTATCAGCAGAAGTATTTTGTTTTACAGAATGCATTCAATCATCTCTATGGTAGGAATAGTTCTCACTGGCAAGGAGAACTATCTTGAATGGTCCCGGATGATAAAACACACCCTCATCTTCAATGAGTTGTGGAATGGAGTGTGTGTCGGAGAAGGAAACAATGACCTAGTACAGCCTACATCAGACAAAGAGCTCGTCATTTGGGATAACAAGAACAGCAAAGCATATGCATTAATCGCAACATCTATAAATGAAGAAGTAAGTCGCCATATTTCATCATATTCAACTGCCTTTGAAGCTTTACAAAAGCTCAAAGAACTCTATGACTCACATTCTGCACTTGAAGTTGTTCAGCTCATGATTAAACTCTTCACTCTTGAACTGAAAAATAATGATCCTCTTGCTCTTGCATCTGAAGTAAAATCCATAATGCATGATATCAAATCCACTAAGGTTGAGCTGGATATCCCTCTTATTGCTTTTCTCAAGGCACTCTATCCTACCTACTCCAATTATCTTGAGTCTTTACAAGCAAATGGAAATCTTAAAGATATAACCTTTGACTCTCTTGTGAAAAAGTTTGCTGAAAGAGAGAAAGCCTTTGGAAAGAAGACAGTCCTTGAATCTTCTGAAGAGACTGTGTGTCTTGCTCATAAAGAAAAGCATCCTACTCAAGATTCTACAAGAGGAAGAGGTGGTCGAAGAGGAAGAGGAAGATACTTCAGAGGCAGGGGGCAAACATTCTCAAGGAGAAAAAGCAGATCTGCATTGCATTCACTGCAAACAAAATGGATCACATGATGCTTCTACATGCAAGCTACCATGGGACAAAATTGAGCAGAAAAGAAACCAGCAGAAAGGTAAAACTGATGATACAGACAAAGGTAAAACACCTGAATCCACTCACTATATTGAGGCACAATGTAACATTGGAGTAAATGAAGATTTGTTTAATGCTTCACTTGCTCCTTCGAAAAACGATTGGTTGCTTGATTCAGGAGCAACCTGTCATATGACTCATAGGAAATATTATTTTGAAGATTTCACTGACAATGTTGATGGAGCAGTATACTTTGCAGATCTGTCAAAAATCAAGCCATCAGGGCTTGGCACAATCAGGCTTAAACTTCCTGGTCTTCCAGACTTTCTTCTGGATCATGTTCTATATCTCCCACAGCTCAAGAGAAACTTGCTGTCCTTGGTCCACATCCGCCAGCAAGGTCACTCCATTCATATGTTTGATGGCAAGCTTGAGGTAAGAAAAGCATCTGACCACTCACTTGTCATGAGGGGAATAGAAGAAGAAAGACTTCTCAAACTGCAAGGAACCTCTGCTCATGCACAACATTTCTCATATATTTCTCATCATGAAGAAGGTACACTTCCATCAAGCTTATTATGGCATGCTAGATTTGGACATTTAAACTATGGAAATCTCCGCTTATTGAAGAAAAATGGTGTTGCTGGTTTGCCTACAATTCCTAGGAAACATAAGCAATGTGATGCTTGCATTCTAGGAAAGCATAGCAAACAGTCTTTTCATGATTCACATTCAAGAGCACATAGGAAGCTTGAAATCATTCATTCAGATTTATGTGGTCCAATGTCTGTTCCTTCTGCAAATGGAAATAAATATATCATGACATTTATTGATGATTACACCAGAATGTGTTGGCTTTATTTATTGAAGAACAAATCTGATGCTTTTCAAACATTCAATAATTTTCATAAATGGATTGAAAATGATGCACAATCTCATATTGGGTCTATTCGCACTGATAATGGAAAAGAATATACATCAAATGAATTTGAAAACTATCTTCGCCAACATGGGATCAAACATCAAACAACTGTGCCTTATAATCCCCAACAAAATGGTGTAGCTGAAAGAATGAATAGAACAATCTTGAATATGGTACGATCCATTCTTTTCTTCAAAAATGTAAAGATAATGTTTTGGGCTGATGCTGTTCTATGTGCTGCATATATAAAGAATAGATGTCCATCTAATGCTATAAGAAACAAGACTCCTTATGAATTGTGGTATGGACATGTTCCTTCGGTAAAACATCTCAGGATCTTTGGTTCCACCTGTTATGCTTTGATACCGAAGGTACATAGAAACAAACTTGGTGCTAGAAGTCATAAGTGTATCTTCCTGGGGTATTCAAACACCTCCAAAGCATACCGTCTCTATGATGAAGTAAATAAAGAGTTTGTTGTATCTAGAGATGTAATTTTTCTTGAATCATCCAAATCTGACAATGTTGTTGAGCGGCAACTTGATCGCTTGGATAGATTCGCAAAAACGAAATCATTTCAAGAATTTGATAATCAAATTCCACATCTTGAAGGGGGGATTCCTATACTAGATCAACATGTGTAATCTTCTTCTGAAGAACAATCTCCCCTGCATGAAACTCCAACGACGGATGATGCTTTAAGTGATGTAATTGATAGAATTGGGAGACTCAATTTTGATTCAGTCCCAACTCAATCAATAGAGCAGACTGGACCATCTCAGAAAGGTCCCCCAAAGTGGCTGACAAAGACACTTGAAAGTGTTCATCCTGATGAAATTGGAAAAATAGGAACCAGAAATTCAAACCGACAAAATGGAGGTGATGTAGATGACTCTAATTCACCTGTTGATATGGATGTTACTTATGATTGTGAATTGAACTTGTATACAGATTTTGAACCAACTTCCTTCAAAGAAGTTGCTTCTCATGATGAATGGAAAGAAAAGATGAAAAAGGAGTATGATGCCCTCATAAAGAATGGCACTTGGAAGCTAGTTGATCCTCCATTTGGAACCAAACCAATTGGCTACAAGGGGGTCTACAAGAACAAATACAAAGCTGATGGATCACTTGACAAGCACAATGCTAGGCTTGTGGAAAAAGGCTTTGCACAGAAGGAAGGGGTTGATTATGAGGAAACTTTTGCCCCCACAGCAAAATGGGCCACCATCCGGACACTCTTTGCACTAGCTGCTCAGAACGGTTGGAAAGTCCATCAAATGGATGTAAAAATTGAATTCTTGAATGGAGATCTAAAAGAGAATGTTTTTATGTCCCAGCCTGAAGGATTTTCTGTGAAAGGACATGAACATAAAGTATGCAAACTTGTGAAGTCCTTGTATGGCCTCAAACAAGCACCGAGAGCCTGGTATGAAAAACTAACTGAGCATCTTCTGAAACTCAACTTCAATCATTTTGATCTTGATGATGCAACTTTATTTGTCAAGAAAGTTGGCAAAACAGTTGTGTATCTTGTGGTATATTTAGATGATCTTTTAATGACAGGGAACAATGAAAGCTACATTGCATCCATAAAGAAGGAATTAGGGAAAAGTTTTGAAATGACTGATTTGGGCTATGTTCATTACTATATTGGCATTGAAGTAACCCAACATCCAAAATCCATATTTCTTTCTCAAAATAAATACATTAGAGGTTTGTTAAACAGATTTGGCGTAACAGAGTGCAATCCTCTTTCTACTCCAATGGAACAAAACTTAAAGCTCACATCTATTGAAGGAAAGGAATTTGAGGATGCAACAAAGTATAGACAGCTTGTAGGAAGTCTCATCTACCTCACTACTGCCAGACCAGACATTTCATTTACTGTTGGAATCCTCTCCAGGTTCATGCAAAAGCCTTGTGAGGGACATTGGTCTGCTGCAAAAAAAGTTCTAAGGTACTTGAAGGGAACTCAAGACCTTGGAATCAAGTATACACAGGTGGACGACTTCAGCTTGATTGGATACTCTGATTCAGACTTCGATGGAGACAAAGAAACTGGGGTATCTACTTCAGGATATGCTACAAGTCTTGGATCAAGAGCTGTCACCTGGAGATCACGCAAAAAATCAGTTCCAGCAGATTCCACAACTAAAGCAGAATACGTGGCAGCAGCTGAAGCAACGAAATAAATTGTGTGGCTCAGGAAAATTCTTGAAGATTTGCAGGTAAAACAAGTACAATCAACTCCACTCATGATTGATAACACCTCTGCAATAAAGTTGGCCAAGAATCCAAAGTTCCATGATCGAACAAAGCATATCAATACTAAATATCATCTGATTCGACATCATGTTGAGGCCAAAACAATCCATCTCCATCATTGTTCCACAAATGAGCAAATTGCAGACATCTTCACCAAAGCACTTGGAAAGGAAAAGCTTGAATGATTCAGAATGATGCTTGGACTCACCAACATCCCTTCAGATTAAGGGGGGGAATGTTGACACCTAATCTTCATGATTGGGGAATTTGTAAAATAAATAAATCAGGAATGTGAACAGTAATCGAAAGATGAACTGAACAATCACTCCTAATGTATAAAACAATAACATACCTATGGAATAAACACCAATCAGTTTTTCTGCCCTTGGAGAGTTATTGCCTGGCATGACAGAGCTGATGTCGACAAGAAGTGACCCGTCATAGGAGGGCCTTAATGAATCCCACATCTACGACACAAAACAGAGCAAATGATTTTGTGGAGGTGAAAACGATCTGATGATACACGGTTCAAGGTGGCTGTCATGAAAGAATGGAGTGTTAAGGTATTGTAGTGGATTATACATTAGTGGTGGGCTCCAGTATTGTAGTAATAATGCTACAACTCCTGGAACTCCCTTCTTTAATTTTATCAACCCGGTAGTTCGTAACAAACTTGGAAGCGACGGTGCTGTATGCACAAGTACTAGCTCTTGTCGCAGCTGTCACCTGGTCAGCTGGCACAAGTCTGCTAGGGCTCAAGCCAACTTCTATGAGCTCTCAGAAGAAGCTTTTTAACTGATGAACGAAAGCTATCTCAAAGGAAATTAACCTACTTTGCAAAAATGAACTGAAATCCAACAAGAAATGAAAACCCTAGCAAACCCTAATTCTACCAGCTAGTCCTTCTGATGTAAGGTGGGAATGCAACTACTGAAAGTGATGCCATTACTTCTATTAATATGATATGCATGTGTCTAGACCACTTTCATCTGAAGAGAACATATTTTTGTATTTTTGCTCAAGTTGTTGGAATTATTATGAATGTGCTTCTTACTGGGTCTTGACTGTGCAGGGATAGATCAAGGGGAGGAAGGCTTGGAAAAGGTCAGGAAGACTCAGAGAGGGTCTAAGGAATCCCTAACATCCTTTCAGAGAAGTTCACAAAGTTTAGATGCCTGGAAACCGTGTTTACAAGCTTCTACAGGAAGTCTGCAGGGGTTCTACAGGATGTTCAGGATTGCTACAGGAAGTTCAGTAATTCCTACAGGATGTTCTGCAATCGGAGTTTTGGGTGATGCATGAGTGAAAGAGGCTGCATGGATGGATAGGGAGGTAGGAGGGGAGCTTGTGATGGCTTATGGACAGATAGATGAGATGAAGAGGGGGTGTGCAAAGCTGGTTGGTCTAGAGGAGGGTAGAGGGGATGGAAGGCCGAAAAGGTAGGATAACGTGGATGATAGAAGAGTTAGGAGGCAACTGGTCTAACTGAGAGATGAGTAGATGGCCTAGGCACGGCTTAGAAGGATAAGGGAGTGAGGGAGTAGCACTGTGCAGTGTAAATGAAACAAATCATCCATGTCTTGCTCATAACCGAAATTTCATCAACCTATTCTAACTATTTTAGTAAAAACCAAAGAACAGCAATGTCGTTTCTAAGGGAAATCGTGCATGGTGCTGAAGCAAAGAATCATTCCACAAGATCTAAATGCATGGGCACTTCTACAACCGAAAATATTGCATCAAGGATTGCACAAACTTGTAAAACAATGTTTTTGGTGGGTGGCACGGTCTGCAATTCCAGTCCCTAAACAGAGGTGAAAGTGAGTGTGCAGTTAACCCTTTTTGGAACTCTGATTAACTCCAATCTCCTTACTCTAATCTAAACTACTGAAACAACTCTGTTCATAAAACTAACCTACTTAACCACACCAAGAAATTCAACTCAGCAAACTGTGTTTCCAAATGCATGTAAAGGAAAAAGAATACAATGCTGAAAGAAAGGTAACAATACAAAGGAAGGAAGCCTTAGGCTCTCAGGTTGGGCCCAACCCCGAGAGCTATGGCTCCTTTAAGAACTCCGAAATGAACTCAAATCTGCCTACTTTTCATTAAAAGATAATAGTCATAAGTCAAATAACATGCCAAAAATGGCTTACAAAGAGCAAAACAGAGCTATCAGCTCGTAGTTCAGAATATGCAACAAGGTTTCAAAAGTCCCCCTCGAAGGCTATAGCCTCATCATTTATACATTCCGAGGGCCAAGCTGGCCTCCTAAATTAGTGGGGTTTGGCTGACCAAACTAAGAGTAATCTGCTATTTCCTCAAAATCCGTTTGGCTGCCTTCTAGCTCGGTGGTGGTGGCTGTTGGAACTCGGAGTTGGGGGTGAAGATCACGAGGAAGGCCATTCAATGCTATGGACAAACTTCCTACAAAATCTCAATCCCATCTTGGCTGTCTCCTAGCCCTCATCTGCGTGGTTTTGCTCCATTAAATGTCAAAAAACCTGAAATAAACATGTGTTAGCCACCTAGGAATAGTGACTGCCCTCATTCGTACAAATAACATAAATATACTAAAAAATGATGCATAATTCATGAAAAATGAAGGGTTGAGCAAGGGTAGTTAGGCCAAATGAGCCCAAAATGTTACCAAATTTGGGGCTCATCATCACACCCCAGCTAAAATGATTGCTCATCCTTGAGCAACTAATCCAGCTCCTCGTCCTTCATTTCCTTCACTGCCACCCTCACATCCCAAGCTTCTGTAGTGGTATCCTCCTTACTGATATGGAACCCAGCCTTTCTTTCCACCTCTTCCCACTGCTCATGCTCATCTTTCTCTGTGCTGCCTTCCATCAATCCTAACAGTAGAGGTGGGCTTAGCTTGAAGCCAATCCAGCTGGCCTAGAGGTTTTGAATGGATTTCTTATAGAGGGGCACCCGTACTAGAGCTTCCCTCATTCAAGTTCGAGTATGATATTCTCTGATTTTTAGACTGTGGTCCAATGTGTTCCATCGGCGGGTGCAAGCTTGAACACAGTTGTCCCCTAACAATCTCTCCATATCCTCGAAATCCGCTATGGCCTGGGCCTGCTGATCCATATATTTCAATGAAGCTTGAGGGTCGGTGGATAAGTGTTGGTGTGCCTATATTAATGTAGTTGGATCCCCTGGTTCTGCTCTAATTAGCAATGGCTCATTCAGCTCTCAGTTCATGACCGCTTTGGCTTCTGCTGCTCTTTTGTCTTCATGGTTCAACCATGAGGCAAATGCCATTAACTGCATATCCCCCAAGACCGTGTTGGGATCCCATGAAGTCACATTAGGAAGGGCCAAGTTATGGAGGTAGAACTCCGATAGTTTGGCCTTATCCTCTGATGAACTGGTATTGCATAATTCAATGAGCTGCTGCAGGTCTTGGAGCTGAGAGATACCCCTCTGTGCCAAGGTATTGATTTGAAATTGCAGCCACTGGTCTCTCAGGTACAGGCCATAGGATTTGGCCGGCTGTCTGCATTGTATAGCATCCATGGCCCAACTGGCCATGCAGGCCAATTGTGCCTCTTTCTGCTGCAGCTGCTGTTTGAGAGCTTGTACCTCAATTTGTTCTTGCAGTTCTGTTTCCTGTAGATGCAAGGTTGGCTCCCCAAGACCGACTTGCAGTTCCTTTTTGCCTTGTTGTTCTGCTGTGATGTCCCCTGAGGATGTGCCTGTTCCTCCCCTCAGCTCCTGTAGCTACAGTCTAAGTTTTTCGTTTTCTTCCTATAGGAACACCCGCTGGCAATTTGCCACGTGTTTAGCCATAGCTAATTCCTTTCTTGCCTCCTTGAGTTGTTCCTCCAAGGGGCCTATGTCTGCGACACCTTTTGATTTGGCTATTTTCATGCACGTGTGGGTTCGTACTCTCTCTTCCTCCAATGCAAAGAACAGTGGCACAGTGAATTTTTGTGGTATAATTTTTCCAGCTTCTAATAAGTTATAATATGAGCTCAGACTTGGCTGAGGGCTAGGCTCCGGAATATGCTCTTTCTCTTCCTCTCTTGGTGGCTCTACTTCGTCCTCCCTCGGTGGTGATGAGGGTGCTTCTCCTTCCATCCTCTCTGTCTCCTTCAGCCGGGCTAAGGTTTCCTGTAGAGCAGCCTCAGCATCCTGTAGCCGGGCTTTTGAGGCCAACTGGTCCAACCTCTCTTTCCAAGTAGTTTTTTTCGGGCTCCCCCTCTCATAGGTGACTGATATCTTTGATGGGGACCTCTCCCTGGGCGAAGTAGGGGCATCCTCTATAGTGATTGGGCTGTTGGATGGAGGTTGTGGCTTGCCCGTTTTTATTCTCACACTTCTCCTAGCTTTAAAATATAGAGGGGCCTCCCTCTTTCTCTTTTCCTTTGGCTTAGGAGGTGTACTGAGGGCGGCCAGCATGGCTGCTGCCTCCCTTGCAAGAATGTCGGCTTTCTTTTCCTTGGGTTTTCCTTTCTCAGGGCTTCCTGTAGAAGGCCCTTTTTCAGCTGATTTCTGGCTTCCTGTAGAAGCCGATTTTGGTTTTCCTGTAGAAACAGGTGGCACCGTTTTAGTTTGTTTTGTTGAGAGGGTTTTGCTTTTTGACTTGGTAGAGGCTGCTGTCGAGGTGCCTTTACTGACGTGGACCTGCTCAGTCTTGTCCACCCTACTTTGTAATCTTTTCTCTCTGGCCATCAATGTGGGTGTGTCATCCTTCTCTTTGGCGCCCTTCTTCTCTTGTTTCTCCTTTTGCTCTCTCTTCTGTGCTTTGGCCGTGGGCCTCTGGCCCTTTTCCTTCCTCTCTATGGGTACTGACTCCTTCTCCTCGCTACTGGAGGAACCAAGCTCTTCGGTCAACATTTTTATATCGCCATCCTTAGTCAAATTCTGGAAGGCTTCCCACGAGAGAGGGACTTTGTATGTGTGGAGTGCATCCTCCACGAGGAGTTTAATGAGCCCGTGATAAGCTACCTGGTCTGGTGTGCCTTCTCTCAACTTGGTGGCACATTCAGTCATAGACTGCAGTAGAAAGTAGGGAATACTTAGTTTGTTCTCTACAGGTAGGTCCATCTGATGCCTTAATTCTGTGAGTAGCCGAAAATGGTACCCATACACAATGCTAAACCGACCTTCGCAGGTGATGTATTTCATAATTTGGAGGCTGACTTCACTCCAAAGTGGCAGTAAGCTTGTTCTGCGAACCCCGTTCTTATCTTCTGAGAATTGCTCCTCTGGTGGAAAGAATTCCTTCTTAGCCTTCTGGCCTAATTTCCTCTCTTCTTTGTCCCATGGTACCACCATTGGGAGCTCAGTAACTCGGCTGATGAACTGTGGGGTGAGTCTGAGACTCAAACCCCTGAAATTGGCGGTGGCCAATGTTTTTGATTTTGGCTTCAGAGCTCGCAAGAACTCCTCTGCCACCTCATCATCATATCCTTGCAATTTGTTACAGAACGACATCCATTGCGCGCGAGTGAACAGCTCTACCACCTCAGGGTTCTCTCTTAGTTTCTTTGAGTCGGTCGGTTCCTTTCCGATGAACCCACCCGGCATGGTGAAAAACTGCTATATTAGCTGGAGGTGGCGGGTGTGTATTCAAGAACTAGCCTTTTGGGACTACGCCTCTGCCATGCACACAATTCGCGAAGACTATCTCCAGATGAGCCTTAACAGGACTTAATTACATATCACATCCTGTAGAAAACCTTGCATACACTTCGAAGAAAATTCATGCAAATGGCAGAAAACACTTGCAATTTTTTTTATGATCAGACTGTAGAACGTCGACTCCGCCACCCTCGAAACCAATTGCATGGGAGGCACAGGTTCAGGCTTACCTTTTTAATTTTCCACCTTTGACGTGAAGAGCCCAAATTTCCTCGTGGCAGTGAGCTTCCTGTAGCGGAGCTTTCTTGTAGAAGTAGCACACTGATTCTGGAGAACACTGCAGTGGTTCTGCGCCTTCTGTGCTGCTATCAGACGTTCGAACGGCCGAAGACTTGGAGTGTCAAGCTTCAGAGGAATTCGGATGCTCACTCGACTTCTAAACGGCTGATGATAAATGCGTGGGGTGGCGATCTAGCCGATAGATTTGAATCCGGCAGAATTCGTGGCGCGAGGGTGAGCTGTCCCTGCCGGACCGTTGGACGACGTCATCTACTCATTCCACTGCAAGTTCCCTGACTGTTGCATCATTCTCCGCAGATCTGCCACCACCATTTTTTTTAAAACGCACTTCTCCCCGACTGGACGGTTCTCACGTGTCCACTACCCGTTCTTTTTGCCACGACCACCATTCTACACATCCGACTAGACCATCTGACTGGTCGACGTGGCCAGTTGAATGGCCATACGACTGCTCAACCCGTTCATTTCATACTTGCAAACATTTCAAAGTAGTATTCATGTAATTCGACGAAAGAAAGGGCGAGGCACTTACCTGTGCGGCCACAACATGATTTTCCAGGCTTCAGGACGACGATGACTAGATTTCCTTGCTGCTGCTATTTGCACAGGCCCAGAGGTTCCTCTTCGCAGGCTACTGATGATGAAGCTTGTGACTCGGCTGCATGCACCCGCGTTATTATTGCATGTTGCAGGCGATTGAATGGTGTACACTCTAGTTGGCTGAACTGCTACGGGATTCCTGTAGGATGTCTTGTAGCAGTTTTTCCTCCTCGGGTGCATGCTGAACGATGAAGACAGTGGCATCATGATCATGCTCGCAGGACCCTTGGATAGCTGTGATGAGTATTGCATGGCATCTCGACAACTTTTTTTCATTTAAGAATCGCTTCCTCTTGATAATTCAATGATCTGTTTTGATTGTGCAGGTACTTTCATTGCATGCCAACTGGGGTGGTAGAACGAGGTGACAGCAGTTTGTGAGGGGGAAAATAGTAGCTTGCATGCCCCCATGCCGAACCTTGGTCGTTAGATCTCCCCACACAATTAGTTCTGGACCGTCCAAAACTTCTACAGGAAGTTTCCTGTAGAAATACAGAACTTCCTGTAGAAAGTCTGTAGCTTCCTGTAGAAGACTAAGTTGTGATGAAATCATGCCCATACCTTGGAGAAGATGAGTGTTTTCGGAGGAGGTGCTGGTGAGGTCACCTGGCAGCATAATAAGGACCCTTGTCTTTGAGTTGAGGGACCTCTTCTTCCTTCATAAAATACCTGCAACCTGCATGCATTGCCACATTGTGAACTTGCTGTCCCTGTTATTTTTGTTTGTTTGTTTGTTTTTTTTTTTTTTTTTGAAAGACAGCAGGAGCGCCTCAACGAGGTTTTCACCCTTGCCATCTGCCTTAAGCGCCTCAGAGAGGTTTTCACTCAAGGGTCTTTTTTCAAACCTTTTTTTTTTTTTTTTTGAAAGACAGCAGGGGCGCCTCAATGAGGTTTTCACCCCTACCATCTGCCTTGGGAGCCTCAGAGAGGTTTTCACCCAAGGATCTTTATTTATTTATTTATTTATTCTCTCTTTTTTTTTTTCTTTTTTTTTTTAAGATCTTCAGGGTATGCCCAAAACAGAGGTAGAACCCTTCTCTATGACCAGCACTGATTTCTCCATAGTTTTGATGAATTCTTTTCTTGAGAGAGGTTTCCTGTAGATTTTCAGTCGATGCCCATTGACAAGCATGGGGATGGCCTACTCATCAATGGTCCGAATAAGAACAGATCCATTGTCATGACATTTTTCCACTGCATATGATCCCAGCCATCTGGTTCTCAGCTTCCCCTTGAAATCTTTATGCCTGGAATCATACAACAGTGCCCAATCTCCTGGCTGAAATTGCTTGTCATTGAGGTGTTGGTCATGCCACACCTTCCTCTGAAGTTGAACCACTTTTGTGTGAAGAAGGGCCTGCATTCATGCTCGTCCAATCCATTCAGCTGCAATAACCTTTCTTGTTGGGCATGGCTGAGATCTAGGTCCAGCTGAGCTACCATCCTCAAAGTGTTGTATTCAAATTCAATAGACAGCAAAGCTCTCTTCCCATAGACCAGCTCATAAGGTGTGAAGCGGGTTGTGGTCTTCCAAGTGGTGTTGTAAGCCCATGTGGCCTCAACCAGGCAATCTGCCCAATCCTTCCTGCTGCTGCTCACCACCTTAGTCAAGATCCCTTCCCATGCTCTATTGGTGACTTCCACCTGCCCATTTGCTTGAGGATGATAGGGGGTGGAAATCCTATGCTTGATTTCGTGATGAGCTAGTAGGTCTTCAATTAGGTTGGAGGTGAACTTGCTTCCTTGATCAGTGACTAGCTCCCTTGGGTAGCCAAATTTGTAGAAGATGTTTTCTCTTAAGAACTCAGCCACCTTTCCTTCAGTCGCTGCTTTGATTGCCTTGGTTTCTGCCCACTTTGTCAGGTAGTCGGTGCACACAATGATGTAAGACCTTTGCCTCGAAGGAGGGTTTATGGGACCCACAAAATCCATACCCCACTTCTCAAATGGCTCAAGAGTCACTTGAGGTTGGAGAGGAATTTCATCCCTTTGAGTCGGTTTCCCCATCCTTTGGCATCGGTCACATTGGCTGTTATACCTTCTGACATCTTGATGAAGTGTGGGCCAATAGTAGCCTGCCTGCAGGATTTTGAAGGCAATCCTCTTTGCTGCAAAATGTCCTCCACAAGGCCCATCATGACAGGTGAGGAGGATATCAAAGACTTCCTCCTCCCTTACACAATGCCTTAAGATCTGATCAGGGCCAAGCTTGAACAGGTCGTCCCCGATCCAAGTGAACGAGGCACTTTTTCTGACGCTTCTGCTCTTCTCTCTTGAGGATAGGTGCGGAGGGAACTGTGCTGAAACAAGGTAGTTTGCTATATCAGCAAACCATGGAGAGAGTACTGAAATAGCAAAAAGATGTTCATCGGGCATCTGGTCATCCACTGTTCCATCCTCATCTGCAGATAAATCCAATCTAGACAAAAATTCAGCAACAACATTTTCTTTACCTGGTTTGTCAACGATGGGCAAATCAAACCGCTGCAACAAAAGTAACCATCTAATAATACGAGCATTCACATCTGGTTTATTCATTAAATATCTAATTGCAGCATGATCAGTATGTAAAAATGTTTGATAGCCAGTGATATAATGTCGGAACTTGTTCAGTGCATGGACCACAACCAAGAATTCTTACTCAGTTATAGTGTAATTTAGTTCTGCTTTGGATAATTTTTCTAACAAAGTAAATGGCATATGGAAGTTTTTGTTCAACTTGTCCTAAGGCTACCCCTATGGCTTTGTTCGAGGCATCAGTGTGGATGTGGAAAGGTAGGGCCCAGTTTGGACCTCTCAAGATTGGGGCAGACACCAACTTGTCCTTTAATTCATTCAGAGCCCTCTAACAATCGTCAGTCCATTTGAACTCCACATCTTTTGCCAAGAGGCCAAACAATGGCGAGGCTAGCTTGCTGAAGTCTTTAATGAATCTTCTGTAATACCCTGCTAATCCTAAGAAACTCCGAACATCCCTTACCTTTTGAGGAGGTGGAACCTTCTTGATGAGAGCAATTTTGTTAGGATCCACCTGTAACCCTTGGCAAGAAATGGTATGGCCTAGCACGGTCCCTTCAGTCATCAAGAATTCACATTTTTCAGGACTAAGGGACAGGTTCATCTCAATGCATTTGGTTAGGACTTTTCCCAGATTGGACAATGCTTCCTGGAAGTTGGACCCATAAGGAGTGAAGTCATCCATATAGATTTCCACCGCATCATGGACTAGCTCAGAGAAGATGCTCAAGACGGCTCTCTGGAAGGTAGCAGGAGCATTGCATAGTCCAAAGGGAAGAACTCGGTAGGCAAAGGTACCCCAAGGACAAGTGAAGGTGGTCTTATCTTGGTCTTCCGGGCTGATTTGGATTTGGTTGTACCCACTAAACCCATCTAGGAAAGAGAAAAAATTCTTTCCTGCTAGTCCATCCAATACTTGATCTATGAAAGGTAGAGGAAAATGGTCTTTCTTGGTAGCTTTGTTCAGTTCTCGGTAGTCCACACAGATTCTCTACTTCCCATTTTTCTTCGGAACCAACACCAGAGGGGACACCCATTCGCTATCCGAGATGGGGTAAATGAATCCGGCATCCAACAATTTTTGCAATTCTTCCTTGACGATGTCCTTAAGGGCTAGATTCATTCTCCTCTGGGGTTGCCTAACCGGTTTACAATCCTCTTTGATGTAGATGTGATGGGTATAGACCGAAGGATGGACTCCTTTCATCTCTTTATAACTCCAAGCAAAAGCATCTAGATGACTAGCCAACAGACTACACAGCTCCTTTTCCTGGGAAGGAGATAGGGAGGAGCTGATATTTAACGTTCTCTCAGGCCCGAACTCCACATTTTTGACTCTGGGAGTGATAGGGTTGGTCGCACAAAGGTCCACTAAGGTGCTAGCTTGGGCATCCTCCACCAATTCCTCTAAGGACAGTGCACTGGGAGGTGGATTCTGGATCAAGGTCTCAATCAAATCATCCTCGGTTGGGGGTCTCCCCTAGTGGTGTCTAGGGTGCACAAAGGTGTTGAGTACACCTCATCCTCTTCTCCTTCCTCCAACCAAAGTGGTAAGTCATGCTCTAATGAGGGTTGGGCAGGAGGGTATAGGACTAGCTGCTTGGACATAGGACCATTTTTGATGGTCATGTTTCCTGCACGGCAGCTTATGTAAGCATCTACAGTGGCTAACCAAGGCCTTCCCAAAATAAGAGGGTATACAGTAAGCTTTGCCTTTGGTTGTAGAACCAAGAAATATGCAGGGTATTCCCAAGAGTCAACAGAGATCAAGACATCCTCCACAATCCCTTCGGGAGTCACAGTGGAGCGATCTGCTAGTTGTAGGACTGTCGAGGTCTTTCTCAAGGAACCCTGAAGGTTGAGTTTGAGCATGGTATCCTTGGTCATCACATTAATGGCGGCCCCCAGATCAATCAAGATGTGAGGTATGATGGTGCCATTGATGTGGACATCTACTACAGGACTCCCAGGATCTAGATACTTTGTGCAGATGACTTGTCCCAACATAAGGTTAGACAATTGTCCTATGACATTGATGGTTGAAGCATCTCTCTTTCGCCTGCCTGGGTGTCTGAAACACTTTTCCTTAACTATTTTGTTGTATATCGGTACATCTTTGATGGCTTGGAGAAGTGGGATTTTCACACACAACTGTTTGAGCTCTCCCAGAAGCTCATCCTCCTCTGGGTTGGGTTGCGTGGTGGCCGTTAGTCTCTCAGGAAAGGGTGGAATAGCCTTTGGTTCACTTTCCTATTTATCTTCCTCGTCCTCTGGGGGAGGAGGTTGGCGATCCGGAAGAGTCTTTCCAGATCACAGATTGATCTCCTGGATCTCCACAGCATAGGTAGCGCATGATGTTTCCCCAGTATATACCTGCTGGGCCTATCTGTTGTTGGGGTTCGGGTTCGATTGAGCGGGCATTTGAGGTTGCCTTGGAGGAGCAGGAGGTAATGGTTGTGGTTGAGCTAATGGTGGAGGCAAAATGGTGGGAGGAGTATTGTACTGGGGCCTTCACCCCAATTGAGGTGCATTCCACTGAGGCTGTGGCTGGGCATGTGAGTGATACGAATGAGTAGTGGGTTGAGTATGGTACTGAGGTGGGTAAGACCATGGAGGAGGCATGGACCAGGCAGGATGAGCAGGGGGACCCCAGGAAGGCATAGGAGTAGATTGATCGGGGCTGTAATAAGCTTGGGGTGCCCCTTGCATCCCCTGCTGGTAAGGTCTAGGTCCTTGTGGCCTCCTTTGGTTGAGTAAATAGAGAGGTTCGGTGGGGGCTTCTGTCCCTTGATACATGGCTTTAAGCCTAGGTAAGGTTGGACATTGGTTTTTGGGGTGGTCCTCCTCACAAACAAAACATACTTCAACCGAATGTAATGGGCATTCGTTCTTAGGGTGTTTCCTTGTACACCTAGGGCAGAAGATAGCCAAGGCCCTCTCAGCTTCTTCTTTCTTCTGTTGGATCCTGAATGTATCAAGTTGCATGGCAATGCTCTGTCTCACCTCACTCTTGAGATCTTCTAATTGATTTGCAAACTCACGTTTGGAGAAAGGAATACCAACTGAGAGGAGGTTTCGTCTACCTCTTTTCCGGGCTACCCTAGAGTGGTTTCTAAACACGGTCTTTATATCCTCATAAGGGAGTTGGTAAATATCTCCTCCAGCTAACATGTGAAGGGTATCTAAGAGGTCTTCAGGGACTCCTCGGAGTAGGACCAACTTGAGGGATTCAGGGTCAAGTGTGCACCTGGCCCGTTTATAACTAAGTTGGAACCTTTCCTCGTAATCCTCTAAGGACTCATCATTTCCCATGGTCATCCGAAAGATTTCTCCCTTGGTTTCCCTGGACCTACAGTAGTCCCGGTATTTGGTGTTGAAAGCTTGCTGCATCTGAGCCCAAGTGGTGATACTGTTCCCGGGTAAGCCCATGAACCAGCGTAATGTTGCATCCTTAAGGGTTGAGGGGAAGAGTTTCAGCTTCTGCTCATCTTCAGTATAGTCATAGGTTCGACAAATGACAACAAACTCAAACAGGAAGGTATCAGGATCTTCAGTAGTCAGCCCATGGAAGTGAGGTAAAGCGGAGGGGCTAATGTTCTTCATTTTCATGTCTCCATTAGTCTCTTGGATGGGGAAGGCACCTTCTATTCTCTCATCTTCTCCCCTATTGTCAGCCATAGCTTTAGATGGAATGGTCTCTAACTCTTCTTCTGCTATAGGATCTTCGTATATCTCGGGAGGTTCGCCTATAGGTTCTTCTGGATCACTGTCACCAAAGAAGAGAGAAGGGTGACTCAGTGATGTGGTGGGGGTGTTGGGTAAGAATTTGCCTGTTTTATCACGGTTCCTACGAGGCATGAAATGGAAAGACTTTTGATTGCTTTTGTTTTTTTTTTCTGGTACCTGCAAAAACTGAAACAGATTGATCTACAACTAACTATCTTGTAGAATTGAAATGAAAGAAGGAAAGAACTAATCTACTTTGCTCAAATGAAATTGCAGGAATTGAAATGCTAGTCTATGCTTGCAGAATTGAAATGCTAATCTATGTTTGCAAAAATGAAATTGCGAAATTGAAATGTTAATCTATGAAAGCAGGAAATGTCTATGCTACTTTTGCAGAATGGAAATTAAATAAACTACTTAGCAGAAGGAGAGAGTAGGAAAATAGAATAAAAGCAACAATTACTAATACTCTGACGCTTCCCTGGCAACGGCGCCAAAAAGATGGTGGGGGCTCCAGTATTGTAGTAATAATGCTACAACTCCTGGAACTCCCTTCTTTAATTTTATCAACCCGGTAGTTCGTAACAAACTTGGAAGCGACGGTGTTGTATGCACAAGTACTAGCTCTTGTCGCAGCTGTCACTTGCTCAGCTAGCACAAGTCTACTAGGGCTCAAGCCAACTTCCATGAGCTCTCAGAAGAAGCTTTTTAACTGATGAACGAAAGCTATCTCAAAGGAAACTAACCTACTTTGCAAAAATGAACTAAAAGCCAATAAGAAATGAAAACCCTAGCAAACCCTAATTCTACCAGCTAGTCCTTCTGATGTAACGATGGGAATGCAACTACTGAAAGTGATGCCATTACTTCTATTAATATGAGATGCATGTGTCTAGACCATTTTCATCTGAAGAGAACATATTTTTGTATTTTTTCTCAAGTTGTTGGAATTATTATGAATGTGCTTCTCACTGGGTCTCGACTGTGCAGGGATAGATCAAGGGGAGGAAGGCTTGGAAAAGGTCAGGAAGACTCAGAGAGGGTCTAAGGAATCCCTAACATCCTTTCAGATAAGTTTACAAAGTTTAGATGCCTGGCAACCATGTTTACAAGCTTCTACAGGAAGTCTGCAGGGGTTCTACAGGATGTTCAGGATTTCTACAGGAAGTGCAGTAATTCCTACAAGATGTTCTGCAATCGGAGTTTTGGGTGATGGATGAGTGAAAGAGGCTGTATGGATGGATAGGGAGGTAGGAGGGGAGCTTGTGATGGCTTATGGACAGATAGATGAGATGAAGAGGGGGTGTGCAAAGCTGGTTGGTCTAGAGGAGGGTAGAGGGGATGGAAGGCCGAATAGGTAGGATAACTTGGATGATAGAAGAGTTAGGAGGCAAGTGGTCTCACTGGGAGATGAGTAGATGGCCTAGGCATGGCTTAGAAGGATAAGGGAGTGAGGGAGTAGCACTATGCAGTGTAAATGAAACAAATCATCCATGTCTTGCTCATAACCGAAATTTCATCAACCTATTCTAACTGTTTTAATAAAAACCAAAGAACAGCAATGTCGTTTCTAAGGGAAATAGTGCATGGTGCTGAAGCAAAGAATCACTCCACAAGATCTAAACACATGGGCACTTCTACAACTGAAAATATTGCATCAAGGATTGCACGAACTTTTAAAACAATGTTTTTGGTGGGTGGCACGGTCTGCAATTCCAGTCCCTAAACAGAGGTGAAAGTGAGTGTGCAGTTAAACCTTTTTGGAACTATGATTAACTCCAATCTCCTTACTCTAATCTAAACTACTGAAGCAACTCTGTTCATAAAACTAACCTACTTAACCACACCAAGAAATTCAACTCAGCAAACTGTGTTTCCAAATGCATGTAAAGGAAAAGGAATACAATGTTGAAAGAAAGGTAACAATACAAAGGAAGGAAGCCTTAGGCTCTCAGGTTGGGCCCAACCCCGAGAGCTATGGCTCCTTTAATAACTCAGAACTGAACTCAAATCTGCCTGCTTTTCATTAAAAGATAATAGTCATAAGTCAAATAACATGCCAAAAATGGCTTACAAAGAGCAAAACAGAGCTATCAGCTCGTAGTTCGGAATATGCAACAAGGTTTCAAAAGTTCCCTTCGAAGGCTACAGCCTCATCATTTATACATTACGAGGGCCAAGCTGGCCTCCTAAATTAGTGGGGTTTGGCTGACCAAACTAAGAGTAATCTGTTGTTTCCTCAAAATCCATTTGGCTGCCTTCTAGCTCGGTGGTGGTGGCTGTTGGAGCTCGGAGTTGGGGGTGAAGATCACGAGGAAGGCCATTCAATGCTGTGGACAACCTTCCTACAAAATCTCAATCTCATCTTGGCTGTCTCCTAGCCCTCATCTGCGTGGTTTTGCTCCATTAAATGTCAAAAAACCTGAAATAAACATGTGTTAGCCACCTAGGAATAGTGACTACCCTCATTCGTACAAATAACATAAATATACTAAAAAATGATGCATAATTCATGAAAAATGAAGGGTTGAGCAAGGGTAGTTAGGCCAAATGAGCCCAAAATGTTACCAAATTTGGGGCTCATCATCACCCCCCAGCTAAAATGATTTCTCATCCTTGAGCAACTAATCCAGCTCCTCGTCCTTCATTGCCTTCACTGCCACCCTCACATCCCAAGCTTCTGTAGTGGTATCCTCCTTACTGATATGGAACCCAGCATTTCTTTCCACCTCTTCCCACTGCTCATGCTCATCTTTCTCTGTGCTGCCTTCCATCAATCCTAACAGTAGAGGTGGGCTTAGCTTGAAGCCAATCCAGCTGGCCTGGAGGTTTTGCATGGATTTCTTATAGAGGGGCACCCGCATTAGAGCTTCCCTCATTCGAGTTGGAGTATGATATTCTCTGGTTTTTAGACTGTGGGCCAATGTGTTCCATCGGTGGGTGCAAGCTTGAACATAGTTGTCCCCTAACAGTCTCTCCATATCCTCGAAATGCGCTATGGCCTGGGCCTGCTGATCCATATATTTCAATGAAGCTTGAGGGTCGGTGGATAAGTGTTGGTGTGCCGATATTAATGCAGTTGGATCCCCTGGTTCTTCTCTAATTAGCAATGGCTCATTCAGCTCTCGGTTCATGACTGCTTTGGCTTCTACTACTCTTTTATCTTCATGGTTCAACCATGAGGCAAATGCCATTAACTGCATATCCCGCAAGACCGTGTTGGGATCCCATGAAGTCACATTAGGAAGGGCCAAGTTATGGAGGTAGAACTCCGATAGTTTGGCCTTATCCTCTGATGAACTGGTATTGCATAATTCAGTGAACTGCTGCGGGTCTTGGAGCTGAGAGATACCCCTTTACGCCAAGGTATTGATTTGAAATTGCAGCCACTGGTCTCTCAGGTACAGGCCATAGGATTTGGCCGGCTGTCTGCATTGTAAAGCATCAATGGCCCAACTGGCCATGCAGGCCAATTGTGCCTCTTTCTGCTGCAGCTGCTGTTTGAGAGCTTGTACCTCAATTTGTGCTTGCAGTTCTGTTTCCTGTAGATGCAAGGTTGGCTCCCCAAGACCGACCTGCAGTTCCTTTTTGCCTTGCTGTTCTGCTGTGATGTCCCCTGAGGATGTGCCTGTTCCTCTCCTCAGCTCTTGTAGCTGCAGTCTAAGTTTTTCGTTTCCTTCCTGTAGGAACACCCGCTGGAAATTTGCCACGTGTTTAGCCATAGCTTATTCCTTTCTTGCCTCCTTGAGTTGTTCCTCCAAGGGGCCTATGTCTGCCACACCTTTTGATTTGGCTATTTTCATCCACTTGTGGGTTCGTACTCTCTCTTCCTCCAATGCAAAGAACAGTTGCACAGTGAATTTCTGTGGTATAATTTTGCCAGCTTCTAAGAAGTCATAATATGAGCTCAGACTTGGCTGAGGGCTAGGCTCCAGAATATGCTCTTTCTCTTCCTCTCTTGGTGGCTCTACTTCGTCCTCCCTCGGTGGTGATGAGGGTGCTTCTCCTTCCATCCTCTCTGTCTCCTTCAGTCGGGCTAAGGTTTCTTGTAGAGCAGCCTTAGCATCCTGTAGCCAGGCTTTTGAGGCCAACTGGTCCAACCTCTCTTTCCAAGTAGTTGTTTTCGGGCTCCCCCTCTCATAGGTGACTAATATCTTTGAGGAGGACCTCTCCCTGGGCGAAGTAGGGGCATCATCTATAGTGATTGGGCTGCTGGATGGAGGTTGTGGCTTGCCCATTTTTATTCTCACACTTCTCTTAGCTTTAAAATATAGAGGGGCCTCCATCTTTCTCTTTTCCTTTGGCTTAGGAGGTGTACTGAGGGCGGCCAGCACGGCTGCTTCCTCCCTTGCAAGAATGTCGGCTTTCTTTTCCTTGGGTTTTCCTTTCTCAGGGCTTCCTGTAGAAGGCCCTTTTTCAGCTGATTTCTGGCTTCCTGTAGAAGCCGGTTTTGGTTTTCCTGTAGAAACAGGTGGCACCGTTTTAGTTTGTTTTGCTGAGATGGTTTTGCTTTTTGACTTGGTCGAGGCTACTGTCGAGGTGCCTTTACTGACGTGGACCTGCTCAGTCTTGTCCGCCCTTCTTTGTAATCTTTTCTCTCTGGCCGTCACCATGGGTGTGTCATCCTTCTCTTTGGCACCCTTCTTCTCTTGTTTCTCCTTTTGCTCTCTCTTATGTGCTTTGGGCATGGGTCTCTGGCCCTTTTCCTTCCTCTCTGCGGGTACTGACTCCTTCTCCTCGCTGCTGGAGGAACCAAGCTCTTCGGTCAACATTTTTATATCGCCATCCTTAGTCAAATTCCGGAAGGCTTCCCACGAGAGAGGGACTTTGTATGTGTGGAGTGCATCCTCCACGAGGAGCTTAATGAGCCCGTGATGAGCTACCTGGTCTGGTGTTCCTTCTCTCAACTTGGTGGCACATTCAGTCATAGACTGTGTTATAGACATTTTTGTGCCTTACAGCATTGAGCATGAAATGTCCATAATCTAAGGGATCCTAAGTCCCTAAACATGTTGTTCCTACCCCTAGAGGAACAAGGCCAATAAACCACAGCAATTCAGAGAAGTTCTCCACCAAAAACTGATCAAAAACAAGTCAATTCAGGATCATTTCAGTGGCTACACTAGCTGTTTGCGCTGAATGTCAAAGCCAACACTGGCTACCTACGCTAAATGTCAAAGGCAACACTAGATACCTGCGCTGAGCGAGATTGGACAAGTGGCAAGTTCATTTCTCAAGGTGTCAGAACCCAGGAAGCTTCCAAAATGACACTTGCCTCAGGGAATTCGACTGGTGATGAGTAAGAGGTTCCAAATCTCCAAGTGGAAGCAAGAGCCTCCAAGTGGAATCAAGAACTGACAGAGGGAGAGGACACTAGTCACATCTCAAGCCGACTCATCCTCTCTCCAAACATCTATATATGGATCTCTCCCCCATGAGATCTGGAGGCTGGAATTTTGTGAATGCAAAGAATTGCTGTTGGTTTGAGGTTAGAGCTATTGGGTGATTTGCTTTGAAGGAGGTGAAGAGGAGATTCCTTTTTGCTGGGAAGGTGATGCTGGATTAGGCCTCATATGGTTGTATCACTTCCTGAACTTTACTTCTTCATCAATAAAGCCATTTGAGTTTCTTCTATATGCATGTATCTCAATGATGTTTTGTTGTATTGGCATATTTAGTCTATTCTAATCCTTAAACTAGTTATGAATGTATGCTTCTTGTAGTTTTCCTCTCTTGCCATTTTGCAGGAACTTGGTGTAGCTGGGCCAGTGAAAGAGCAAGCAGCTGGAAGCAAGCAGCAAGGAGTGAGATTGGATTAACAAACTAGCGGAAGACATCGGTTAGTTACATCCTTCTCCTCTATTTACATTTCATAAAGAAGAACACTTAGATAGTTTTGTCTTGTTTGTTGCTGAGGTACTATCACTCCTTAGAGTGGGATAGGGTCATTCCATATTGGATACTTTTCCCAATAACAAATTGGCGACTCCCCTGGGGATCGTATCTTGTTGGTTTGTTTGTGTTTTTGCTATTCAATTCATAAACTCAAAGAGTATCGAATTGAACTGCATTTGGATTTTTGGAATGCAAAGTAGAAGGCAGCTACTCTAGTCCAATCACTGGGCCTGTTTATGATCTGAAGAGCTGATCCACAAGTGCTCTAACAGCTCTTAGTGATAGATCTTCATCCTCCTTTGAATCATCCCTTAGATTGTACTTGATTGCTAGCTTTGATTTGGCCAAAAACTGTGATTTTAACTGCAAACCGTAGCTCAAAACTTAGAAACAATCCTCGTTTCTGCTTCAGCGCAGACCCAGTGAAGAGGTTCTGCATTTCAACGCAGGTCCCGTGAAGGCTACCTGCACTGAATGTCAAAACCTTTGTGTTAGACCTGCGCTGAATAGTCCTTTCCTTGTGCAGCTGTGGTTCCCTGTGTCTTTTGCTCAATTCTTATCCCTGTTTTTTGCAGCCTGTTATCAGTCAATGTACCTATCTGAAACCACCTTTCTTTGCCTCAATTCCACCTCGGTTGTATAAAGAAACTGTATTTGTTCTTTGTGTATTTCTTACATCATTTGCAGTTTCCCATTACGAAAGTAAACTAGTCTCACTGTGGCCCCTTTGATCTAGACCTGTCATAAGTGTCGTTTTGGTCTTAGGAGTAAGTTTGTTTGCTGTTCACAGTTGATTTAGCTTTTACTTTCGTCATATGGTTTGAATTTATGCATTTCTAGTGTCGAAACAAGTAAATCATAAGGTGTCTTTTGATTTTGGAAAAAGAACTTGTTTGTGTTTTCACTTGAAATCGAATTCAAAGTTATACAACAACTTTCTTTATATAAACATCAATATTAAGAAAGAGAAAAGAAATACCTGCATTTGTGCATTTGCATTTTGACAGCTTGCATGTTGATTTAGGAAAAAGTGCATTACTGTGTGCTCTATGCTCTGTGAGAAAAGATGATGTCTTTCTTTTCCCTCAGTAGTTAGGATTTTCATATGTTGAAAAGATAGAAAAAGCTTGCTTATCATCTTTAGACTGCATTTAGGAGTTGTACCATACATCTCGTGGTGATCCAAAAAGGAAAACTTCTAAACAAGATCAACCTAAAATAAATTGAATGAACATAACAACGCTTTGAAACATAACGCACAACATAGAGGTCTAGGCTAGAGACGTGTTCCGGCGTCGTTAAGCCTGATATCTTACCGTTGAGTGGTTGGGTGATTCCTCCACGGTGAAGCGATAAGTATCAGTACGGACTGTGCTCCCACGTACCGTCGCGTATATATTGGGAGACCCCTATAGGAATAAAGCCTTTATCCATAGGAAACTGTGTCGGTCGCCAGGGAAAATTTTAAGAAGCCCCCCTAAATTTATAAATATAATAAATGGGCGAATCTCCATGGTATATAGGAAAAATGGAAGGCGATTTTATCAATAATATAATATGTATATATAATTTTTTGGCGAATCTCTCACCAGGCATGGCGAATATTTTACTCAATTATAAAATCTTATAAGATCTTGGTGAGTCTTTCACTAAATAATAAAACTTTGTAAAGTCCTAGTGAATCTTAGCATAGGCTACATGCTGGTTTAATTCCCCCATTTAAATAGGCTACATTCCAGGTGAATACCATGGGTCAATACCATGTGCCATTTTGGTGAATACCATGGGTCAATACCATGTGCCATTTTTATTTTTATTAATTCTAATATTAGGGTTAATAATGGTTTTTTGCATGGTATTAATAACAATCTAGTCCATGGTATTTGTCCCATAGTATTTTGGCCATAAGTTTCACCTAAATATAACCCATTTTTTGAGTGTTCGTAAATATAAGGTGACTTATGGAGTAAATATAAAAAAATGTTTTATTTGTTTACCATACCTCTCGTTTATTTATATTTTTATTAATTTACCATACCTCTTTTACAAATATGGTATTTGGCCCATAGGATTCACTTAAACAAAACCTCTTTCTTGAGCCTTCATAAATAGAACGAGGGTTATGGACTAAATATAAAAAGAGGTTTTATTTATTTACGATACGTCTAGTTTATTTATGTTTTTATTTATTTACCATACCTTTTGAGTAAGTATAAAAAGACGTTTTATTTATTTACCATACCTCCACTTTACTTATATTTTTATTTGTTTACACTCTTACATGTATATAAGGTGACTTATGGAGTAAACATAAAAATGTTTTATTTATTTACCATACCTCTCATTTATTTATATTTTTATTAATTTACCATACCTCTTTTATAAATATGGTATTTGGCCCATAGGATTCACTTAAATAAAACCTATTCATTAAAATGGGCGAATGGATTCACTTAAATAAAACCTATTCTTGGAAATGGGCGAATGGAAGGTTGTAAGTCCTAATTTCAAGGGCTAAATTTACCTTTTTTACCCTCTCCCTTAAAATAAGGTGGGCTATTTGAGGTGATTTGTAAAAATGTACTATGATACAAAATATTCGCCCACTAAAAATTTAAAACCCCTTAATTTCGCCAAAGGGCGAACATTCGCCCCTAAAATTATCCTTGTCGGTCGCCCTACTGATCACAATGCACTGAACACAGCATTCAGGAAGATCGACCGCCTGTACCCTAAAAAGTATTCTGCGGTTTTGCGAAAAGTTTGGCACACCTTCTACCTAGAACTCCAGAGTAGTTCATTTTTGCCTTTTAGACTCTATAACAGAAAAAGTCCATCCGAGCATTTGTCACTTCGGGCTCGTTAAAACATCGAAGGAGACTAGAGTCATCTTTAGCTTTTTCTCGACTCTTTAAAAGTGAAAAAGCAAGTTGTGTCTAAAGCGTCGTTAAAAATTTATTTTAAATGGAACAAAATCACCTCCTATTCCTATGTTGATCTTTGGGTTGAGAAAATGGAACACATCAGCCAAGGAATTCCCCATGATGGAAATCCTAGTCCCTTCTCCTCTTGGGGAGATGTTGGTGCGCCCCATATGGCCACATTGTCGCTTCCAGGACTGACAATTGGCCTGCCAGTCTGGCTCTTCTCAACCAATGTAGTTCAGAACACCACGGTTCCTAAACAGTCGAGTCAACAGTTAGATCAGTCTAGAGCTGCCCACCAGCCTTCCACTTCCTATAACTCTTCCTCTCCTCCTTCCTCCTCGCAAGGTAGATCCGGCGAAAGCCAAGCTCCCAAAGAGAAGAAGGAGAAGAAGAAGAGAGAGAAAAAGAAGAAGGAGCCAAAGGCAACTGGGGGAAAGCAAAAGGCATCTGACAAAAATCCACACACAGCACTGACCGGGCCTAAATTGCCATGTGTCATATGTAGAGGAGACCACTTCCATAGAGATTGTCCCTGTATTCCCCGGATACTGAGGGACTGGTCTCCTCGTTTGCACAATCCAGTAGCATCAACCTCTGATAGCCATGTTGAATGCTTACCGTCAACCAGCAAAAGTGAAGGTCCAAGACAAAGAGGGGGAGCAAGATCCCCCTGTAGATTGTGTGAAGGCGATCACGCCATCAACCGTTGTCCCTTCTTAGATGAGGCGAAGAGAGTTTTGGAAGATCGTCCGGTTTCACCGTTACGACTTCCTCCTGGATATACTAAACTCGTGCGAAGTCCTTCGTTAGTTGAGAACCCGGCTGGCCCGCTCAAGTGGTCAGCTGAAGGGTCAGTCATTGAAAATGAACCCACTGAATCCAGACCTGACGAAAGTCCAAAGGTCGAAACGGCAGTTGACCCGGTTTTGCCTTCAGAGGATTCATCTTCAAATGACACCGTCACTGAAGAGACTAAGGATGACACCATCCAAATTCTTTTCGTCAACACAGACTCTGACGAGCATGGGGGCAATGTGCCCATTCCTTTATCGCAGGAAGGAACTTCGTCAGGGTCATATCCGGTCGTGTATTCGGTCCCACCACCAAGCAACGTGGTTGTGTCCTTCGACTGTAACCAACTAGGCAGACCCCGGTTGCCAGCCAGTATACCATTCAGAATTATAGTCCAAATATATAGAATGGTAATGGCTGGCACTATCATTGATGAAGGGGCATATGTGAGTATCCTTTCCTCTATTGCTTGGAAAGCACTAGGTTCCCCAACGCTTTTTCCTGAGATAAGAAATCTATCGGGCTTTGATAAAGGAATTAGTCGACCTTTAGAGATCCTCCCCAATGTGACCATAACATTGAAAGGGAAGGTCGTTCAAATGAACGTGATGGTCGTTCAAGGACCCTTGGATTATAACCTACTCCTTGGACGAGACTATATATATTGCATGGGAGCCATCGTCTCCTCACTCTTTAGAGTAATGTGTTTTCCACACGAAGGAAGAATGGTCAAGCTCGTAGACCAACTTTCATTTCCAGGATCACGCATCGCAAATAGTCACATACCAACCCTAAATGGTCTGTTCACTCAAGAAATGTCTCCACCCCCAGTCCTTCTTCCCGATGAGTGTGAGTGATTCAGAAAGATGGGACTAGAACCCAGGGGGCATGCACCCTGGTCTGCTTCGGGCAGAGAAAACCTTGGGTATAAGGTAGGTTTCCGCGGGAGAATATGACTAGTCCGTACCCCGTCCATCTAGGAAGAGGGGTTGTTCTAGAACAAGATTCTTTTGTCAAAGTTATGTGTTTGACGGAACAGGGTCACTCACCTTTGTCTATTTCGGTAGACATTGCCGAAGAAGTGTTTTATTCGTAGCTGCGAATGAAACAATCTTTGGGTAACCTGAAAGGGGTAGGCCTCCCTCGGTAAAACAAATGTTTTGGCAGAGGTGAAAAGCAGGGGTAACCTTGAAATCGTACTTTATGCCTGGGGGCATGCAAACCTTTTGGAGTGCAAGCAAAGAGCAGTTATTTATCTGTTTTTTGGGTTAGCCGTTTCCTAACTTGCATAAAGAAAGAATGTGGAGAAAAGCTTTAAAGATGAAGCTCCAGTAAAAACTAGAATCTTAAGGAGACATTCTTATCTTATGACTGGTATAATCGAGCAGTTTTAGCACAGAGTTCATGCTCGTTAAAAAATAAACGCAAGATTCGAGCAGTTTTACCGCGGAATTTATGCTCGTTAAAAAATAGAAAAGCGATTGTGAGCAAGCTTTCCCCTAGAGTTCAAGCTCATCCAGAAAAAATGAACAAGTAAATAACCATTGTGATCGTAAATTTATCAGCCATAAAAGCCTTGGTCGTGTTTGCACCGTCACCTCCACTTTTCATTTGGCCGATCATTCACCTCCATTTGATTGTTTACCCATTTTGAGGAACAGCTGCGAAGAGTGATTTCACCTAGCCATCCTTGTGACACTGCCGTGATTGGAAAATTCCAACCTGTACCTGGAATCTGCTGCTATCCCTGTTTATCACTTGTTCCTCAAAAGACAAGTCTTCTTTGAGCTCTTTTCATCTGACTCGTAAAATATGAAAAGTTTGCCGAGTTTTGGCCTTCCAGCTCGTTAAAGCGACCGGAAGAGCTATCCCTCCTCTAGATTTTAATCTTTTTGGACCTTAGGGATTATTGCACAAAAAGATCGAGCGCTTGTTTAGTTCAGCTCATTAAAACTATCGAAAATTCATCCCTTCTGTATTGTTTTATACTTTTTCGGACTTAAGGGATTAGATGATGAAAAAGGACCTTTGGAGTTAACTTTACGTACCTTTTCAGACTCTCTAAAAATGAAAAGGACCGAGTTGTCTTTGTCGCTAGACTCGTTAAATGCATTAAATAGCGACAAACTTGTCTTTAGACGAGAACGAGTTTCCCTATCGCTAGGCTCGTTAAAACATAGCGATGGGCTTGCCCGAAGGGTAGGTTATAGAACAAGCATATGTTATCCTCCTCAAGCTTGACAAAAATAAAGAGGTACTGGTCAGCAATGACTGGGGAAAAATTGGGAGAAACTCAAAGAAACTTTGATGGTAGCAAGTCGCTCTTGAACATGACACTTTTCCTCCGTACCACAATCGGGTTGGGTTGTTTCATTCACCGGTCACACCACCATGGTCTCGTCATACCATCCATATTTGGGGTAATGCTACCGATCCATCGCATCAGTGTCGCCATATGTTCAAGAGATGTTGTTCAAAAAGAGTCAACCGTGTCCCATCCACTACCATACATTATCCTTCATCCTTTCATGACCGCCACCCTGAATCATATGTCACAGATCGTTTCCACCTCCATCACAATCATTAGCTCCGTTCCGTGTCACTGATGTGGGATTCGTTAAGGCCCTCCTTTGACGGATCGCTTCTTGTCGACATCAGCTCATTATCCAAGAAGTTAATCTAGGAACACCCCCTTCAGTACTTTGAAGCTTGCATGCCACAATGGCAAGTTTCTCACTTCCGGCGACAGGTATGCATCAATGACCTTTGACCGAAAGATTTTGCGTGGTGTTCGAAGCCAAGTCCTTTATTCACACCACGTGAATTGTACTGCAGTACCTTGAGGGTCATCATCATTATCGGTGATTCCTCTCGCGCTTGTTAACAGTTTACATCATTGACTGGTAATCAAGAGATGTCTTTCCATGTTCGACTTCAAAAAATTCTCACATGGATTGACTTGTACTTAGAGTGAAGATCAGACGAGATTGAAGACCCTGGATCTAGTTTCATCCATCCAGGCTGCGATATATATTCAGGAAATAAAGACATTTGACATGTACATCATTGCAGCAGATGATCATCCTACCCAAAGGATGATAATTTCATCAAAAATTATCGGTCTACCATCAGACGATTGTCTGTTCTATGTACAGAAAAATGAATTTATAAAGCTGAGCATGGGAATTCCCGCCTCAGCTAGATCATGAAAGCAGTATGAAAAATAATGTATTGTATTGTATCTTATTACAGGTCTCCTCCCAGCATTGGATGAACTTCGTATCCTCCTGATAAAGCATCTCACCCGATAAACGGCCTCATACTTTAGGGGGCAACTGTTATAGACATTTTTGTGCCTTACAGCATTGAGCATGAAATGTCCATAATCTAAGGGATCCTAAGTCCCTAAACATGTTGTTCCTACCCCTATAGGAACAAGGCCAATAAACCACAGCAATTCAGAGAAGTTCTCCACCAAAAAATGATCAAAAACAAGTCAATTCAGGATCATTTCAGTGGCTACACTAGCTGTCTGTGCTGAATGTCAAATCCAACACTGGCTACCTGCGCTGAGCGAGATTGGACAAGTGGCAAGTTCATTTCTCAAGGTGTCAGAACCCAGGAAGCTTCCAAAATGACACTTGCCTCAAGGAATTCGACTGGTGATGAGTAAGAGGTTCCAAATCTCCAAGTGGAAGCAAGAACCTCCAAGTAGAATCAAGAACTGACAGAGGGAGAGGACACTAGTCACATCTCAAGCTGACTCATCCTCTCTCCAAACATCTATATATGGATCTCTCCCCCATGAGATCTGGAGGCTGGAATTTTGTGAATGCAAAGAATTATTGTTGGTTTGAGGTTAGAGCTATTGGGTGATTTGCTTTGAAGGAGGTAAAGAGGAGATTCCTTTCTGTTGGGAAGGTGATGCTGGATTAGGCCTCATATGGTTGTATCACTTCCTGAACTTTACCTCTTCATCAATAAAGCCATTTGAGTTTCTTCTATATGCATGTATCTCAATGATGTTTTGTTGTATTTGCATATTTAGTTTATTCTAATCCTTAAACTAATTATGAATGTATGCTTGTTGTAGTTTCTCTCTCTTTCCATTTTGCAGGAACTTGGTGTAGCTGGGCCAGTGAAAGAGCAAGCAGCTGGAAGCAAGCAGCAAGGAGTGAGATTGGATTAACAAACTAGCGGAAGACATCGGTTAGTTACATCCTTCTCCTCTATTTAAATTTCATAAAGAAGAACACTTAGATAGTTTTGTCTTGTTTGTTGCTGAGGTACTATCACTCCTTAGAGTGGGATAGGGTCATTCCATATTGGATACTTTTCCCAACAACAGACTGCAGTAGAAAGTAGGGAATACTTAGTTTGTTCTCTACAGGTAGGTCCATCGGATGCCTTAATTCTGTGAGTAGCCGAAAATGGTACCCATACACAATGCTAAACCAACCTTCGCAGGTGATGTATTTCATAATTTGGAGGCTGACTTCACTCTAAAGTGGCAGTAAGCTTGTTCTGCGAACCCCGTTCTTATCTTCTGAGAATTGCTCCTCTGGTGGAAAGAATTCCTTCTTAGCCTTCTGGCCTAATTCTCTCTCTTCTTTGTCCCATGGTACCCCCATTGGGAGCTCAGTAACTCGGCTGATGAACTGTGGGGTGAATTTGAGACTCAAACCCCTGAAATTGATGGTGGCCAATGTTTTTGATTTTGGCTTCAGAGCTCGCAAGAACTCCTCTGCCACCTGATCATCATATCCTTGCAATTTGTTGCAGAACGACATCCATTGCGCGTGAGTGAACAACTCTACCACCTCAGGGTTCTCTCTTAGTTTCTTTGAGTCGGTCGGTTCCTTTCTGATGAACCCACCTGGCATGGTGAAAAACTGCTACGTTAGTTGGAGGTGGCAGGTGTGTATTCAAGAACTAGCCTTTTGGGACTACGCCTCTGCCACACACACAATTCGCGAAGACTATCTCTAGATGAGCCTTAACAGGACTTAATTACAGATCACATCCTGTAGAAAACCTTGCATACACTTCGATGACAATTCATGCAAATGGCAGACAACACTTGCAATTTTTTTTATGATCAGACTGTAGAACGTCGACTCCGCCACCCTCGAAACCAATTTCATGGGAGGCACAGGTTCAGGCTTACCTTTTTAATTCGCCACCTTTGACGTGAAGAGCCCAAATTTCCTCGTGGCAGTGAGTTTCCTGTAGTGGAGCTTTCCTGTAGAAGAAGCACATGGATTCTGGAGAACACTGCAGTGGTTCTGTGCCTTCTGTGCTGCTATCAGACGTTTGAACGGCTGAAGACTTGGAGTGTCGAGCTTCAGAGGAATTCGGATGCTCACTCGACTTCTAAACAGCTGATGATAAATGCGTGGGGTGGCGATCTAGCAGATAGATTTGAATCCGGCGGAATTCGTGGCGCGGGGGTGAGCTATCCCTGTCGGACCATTGGACGACGTCATCTACTCATTCCACTGCAAGTTCCCTGACTGTTGCATCATTCTCCGCAGATCCGCCACCGCCATTTTTGTTAAAACACGCTTCTCCTCGACTGGACGGTTCTCATGTGTCCACTACCCGTTCTTTTTGCCACGACCACCATTCTACACATCTGACTAGACCATCTGACTGGTCGACGTGGCCAGTTGAATGGCCATACGACTGCTCAACCCGTTCATTTCATACTTGAAAACATTTCAAAGTAGTATTCATGTAATTCGACGAAAGAAAGGGCGAGGCACTTACCTGTGCGGCCGCGAAATGATTTTCCAGGCTTCAGGACGACGATGACTAGATTTCCTTGCTGCTGCTATTTGCACAGGCTTGGAGGTTCTTCTTCACAGGCTACTGATGATGAAGCTTGTGACTCACCTGCATGCGCCCGCGTTATTATTGCATGTTGCAGGCGATTGAATGGTGTACACTCTAGTTGGTTGAACTGCTACGGGATTCCTGTAGGATGTCCTGTAGCAGTTTTTCCTCCTCGGGTGCATGCTGAACGATGAAGACAGTGGCATCACGATCACGCTCGCAGGACCCTTGGATAGCTGTGATGAGTATTGCATGGCATCTCGGCATCTTTTTTTCATTTAAGAATCGCTTCCTCTTGATAATTCAATGATCTGTTTTGATTGTGCAGGTACTTTCATTGCATGCCAACTGGGGTGGTAGAAGGAGGTGATAGCAGTGTGTGAGGGGGAAAATAGTAGCTTGCATGCCCCCATGCCGAACCTTGGTCGTTAGATCTCCCCACACAATTAGTTCTGGGCCGTCCAAAACTTCTACAGGAAGTTTCCTGTAGAAATACAGAACTTCCTGTAGAAAGTCTGTAGCTTCCTGTAGAAGACTAAGCTGTGATGAAATCGTGCCCATACCTTGGAGAAGATAAGTGTTTTTGGAGGAGGTGCTGGTGAGGTCACCTGGCAGCATAATAAGGACCCTTGTCTTTGAGTTGAGGGACCTCTTCTTCCTTCATAAAATACCTGCAACCTGCATGCATTGCCACATTGTGAACTTGTTGTCCCTGTTTTTTTTGTTTGTTTGTTTTTTTTTTTTTTTGAAAGACAGCGGGGGTGCCTCAATGAGGTTTTCACCCTTGCCATCTGCCTTAAGTGCCTCAGATAGGTTTTCACTCAAGGGTCTTTTTTCAAACCTTTTTTTTTTTTTTTTTGAAAGAAAGCAGGGGCGCCTCAATGAGGTTTTCACCCCTACCATCTGCCTTGGGAGCCTCACAGAGGTTTTCACCCAAGGATCTTTATTTATTTATTTTTTTTTTCTCTCTTTTTTTTTTTTTTTTTTTTTTTAAGATCTTCAGGGTATGCCCAAAACAGAGGCAGAACCATTCTCTATGACCAACACTGATTTCTCCACAGTTTTGATGAATTCTTGTCTTGGGAGAGGTTTCCTGTAGATTTTCAGTCGATGCCCATTGACAAGCATGGGGATGGCCTCCTCATCAATGGTCCGAATAAGAATAGATCCATTGTCATGACATTTTTCCACTGCATATGGTCCTAGCCATCTGGTTCTCAGCTTCCCCTTGAAATCTTTATGTCTGGAATCGTACAACAGCGCCCAATCTCCTGGTTGAAATTGCTTGTCATTGAGGTGTTGGTCATGCCACACCTTCCTCTGAAGTTGAACCACTTCTGTGTGAAGAAGGGCCTGCATTTGGTGCTCGTCCAATCCATTCAGCTGCAATAACCTTTCTTGTTGGGCATGGCTGAGATCTAGGTCCAGCTGAGCTGCCATCCTCAAAGTGTTGTATTCAAATTCAATAGACAGCAAAGCTCTCTTCCCATAGACAAGCTCATAAGGTGTTAAGCCGGTTGTGGTCTTCCAAGTGGTGTTGTAAGCCCATGTGGCCTCAACCAGGCAATCTGCCCAATCCTTCCTACTGCTGCTCACCACCTTAGTCAAGATCCCTTCCAATGCTCTATTGGTGACTTCCACCTGCCCATTTGCTTGAGGATGATAGGGGGTGGAAGTCCTATGCTTGATTTTGTGATGAGCTAGTAGGTCTTCAATTAGTTTGGAGGTGAACTGGCTTCCTTGATCAGTGACTAGCTCCCTTGGGTAGCCAAATTTGTAGAAGATGTTTTCTCTTAAGAAATCAGCCACCTTTTCTTCTGTCGCTGGTTTGATTGCCTTGGTTTCTGCCCACTTTGTCAGGTAGTCGATGCAAACAATGATGTAAGACCTTTGCCTCGAAGGAGGGTTGATGGGACCCACAAAATCCATACCCCACTTCTCAAATGGCTCAAGAGTCACTTGAGGTTGGAGAGGCATTTCATCTCTTTGAGTCGGTTTCCCCATCCTTTGGCATCGGTCACATTGGCTGATATACCTTCTGACATCTTGATGAAGTGTGGGCCAATAGTAGCCTGCCTGCAGGATTTTGAAGGCAGTCCTCTTTGCTGCAAAATGTCCTCCACAAGGCCCATCATGACAGGTGAGGAGGATATCAAAGACTTCCTCCTCCCTTACACAACGCCTTGATATTTGATCAGGGCCAAGCTTGAACAGGTCGCCCCCGATCCAAGTGAACGAGGCACTTTTTCCGACGATTCTGCTCTTCTCTCTTGAGGATAGGTGCAGAGGGAACTGTGCTGAAACAAGGTAGTTTGCTATATCAGAAAACCATGGAGAGAGTACTGAAATAGCAAACAAATGTTCATCGGGCATCTGGTCATCCATTGTTCCATCGTCATCTGCAGATAAATCCAATCTAGACAAAAAGTCAGCAACAACATTTTCTTTCCTTGGTTTTTCAACGATGGTCAAATCAAACTGCTGCAACAAAAGTAACCATCTAATAATACGAGCATTCACATCTGGTTTATTCATTAAATATCTAATTGCAGCATGATCAGTATGTACAAATGTTTGATAGCCAGTGATATAATGTCGGAACTTGTTCAGTGCATGGACTACGGCCAAGAATTCTTTCTCAGTTACAGTGTAATTCAGTTCTGCTTTGGATAAGTTTTTGCTAACAAAGTAAATGGCATATGGAAGTTTTTGTTCAACTTGTCCTAAGGCTGCCCCTATGGCTTTGTTTGAGGCATCAGTGTGGATGTGGAAAGGTAGGGCCCAGTTTGGACCTCTCAAGATTGGGGCAGACACCAACTTGTCCTTTAATTCATTCAGAGCCCTCTAACAATCTTCAGTCCATTTAAACTCCACATCTTTTGCCAAGAGGCCAAACAATGGCGAGGCTAGCTTGCTGAAGTCTTTAATGAATCTTCTGTAATACCCTGCTAATCCTAAGAAACTCTGAACATCCCTTACCTTTTGAGGAGGTGGAACCTTCTTGATGAGAGCAATTTTATTAGGATCCACCTGTAACCCTTGGCAAGAAATGGTATGGCCTAGCACGGTCCCTTCAGTCATCAAGAATTCACATTTTTTAGGACTAAGGGACAGGTTCATCTCAATGCATTTGGTTAGGACTTTTCCTATATTGGACAATGCTTCCTGGAAGTTGGACCCATAAGGAGTGAAGTCATCCATATAGATTTCCACCGCATCATGGACCAGCTCAGAGAAGATGCTCAAGACGTCTCTCTGGAAGGTAGCAGGAGCATTTCATAGTCCAAAGGGAAGAACTTGGTAGGCAAAGGTACCCCAAGGACAAGTGAAGGTGATCTTATCTTGGTCTTCCGGGCTGATTTGGATTTGGTTGTACCCACTAAACCCATCTAGGAAAGAGAAAAACTTCTTTCCTGCCAGTCCATCCAACACTTGATCTATGAAAGTTAGAGGAAAATGGTCTTTCTTGGTAGCTTTGTTCAGTTCTCGGTAGTCCACACAAATTCTCCACTTCCCATTTTTCTTGGGAACCAACACCAGAGGAGGCACCCATTCGCTATCCGAGATGGGGTAAATGAATCCGGCATCCAACAATTTTTGCAATTCTTCCTTGAAGGTGTCCTTAAGGGCTGGATTCATTCTTCTCTGGGGTTTCCTAACCGGTTTACAATCCTCTTTGATGTAGATGTGATGGGTACATACCGAAGGATGGACTCCTTTCATCTCTTTATAACTCCAAGCAAAAGCATCTAGATGACTGGCCAACAGACTACACATCTCCTTTTCCTGGGAAGGAGATAGGGAGGAGCTGATCTTTAACGTTCTCTCAGGCCCGAACTCCACATTTTTGACTCTGGGAGTGATAGGGTTGGTCTCACAAAGGTCCACTAAGGTGCTGGCTTGGGCATCCTCCACCAATTCCTCTAAGGACAGTGCACTGGGAGGTGGATTCTGGATCAAGGTCTCAATCAAATCATCCTCGGTTGGGGGGTCTCCCCTAGTGGTGTCTAGGGTGCACAAAGGTGCTGAGTACACCTCATCCTCTTCTCCTTCCTCCAACCAAAGTGGTAAGTCATGCTCTAATGAGGGTTGGGCAGGAGGGTATAGGACTAGCTGCTTGGACATAGGACCATTTTTGATGGTCATGTTTCCTGCACGGTAGCTTATGTAAGCATCTACAGTGGCTAACCAAGGCCTTCCCAAAATAAGAGGGTATACAGTAAGCTTTGCCTTTGGTTGCAGAACCAAGAAATCTGCAGGGTATTCCCAAAAGTCAACAGAGACCAAGACATCCTCCACAATCCCTTCGGGAGTCACGGTGGAGCGATCTGCTAGTTGTAGGACTGTCTAGGTCTTTCTCAAGGAACCCTGAAGGTTGAGTTTGAGCATGGTATCCTGGTCATCACATTAATGGGAGCCCCCAGATCAATCAAGGTGTGAGGTATGATGGTGCCATTGATGTGGACATCTACTACAGGACTCCCAGGATCTAGATACTTTGGGCAGATGACTTGTCCCAACATAAGGTCAGACAGTTGTCCTATGACATTGATGGTTGAAGCATCTCTCTTTCGCCTGCCTGGGTGTCTGAAACACTTTTCCTTAACCAGTTTGTTGTATATCAGTACATCTTTGATGGCTTGGAAAAGTAGATTTTTCACACACAACTGTTTGAGCTCTCCGAGAAGCTCATCCTCCTCTGGGTTGGGTTGTGTGGTGGCTGTTAGTCTCTCAGGAAAGGGTGGAATAGCCTTTGGTTCTCTTTCATGTTTATCTTCCTCGTCCTCTGGGGGAGGAGGTTGGCGATCCGGAAGAGTCTTTCCAGATTGCAGATTAATCTCCTGGATCTCCACAACATAGGTAGGGCATGATGTTTCCCCAGTATATACTTGTTGGGCCTGTCTGTTGTTGGGGTTCGGGTTCGGTTGAGCAGGCATTTGAGGTTGCCTTGGAGGAGCAGGAGGTAATGGTTGTGGTTGAGCTGATGGTGGAGGCAAAATGGCGGGAGGAGTATTGTACTGGGGCCTCCACCTCGATTGAGGTGCATTCCGTACTGAGGTGGGTGCGACCATGGAGGAGGCATGGACCAGGAAGGATGAGCAGGGGGACCCTAGGAAGGCATAGGAGTAGATTGATTGGGGCTGTAATAAGCTTGGGGTGCCCCTTGCATCCCCTGCTGGTAAGGTCTAGGTCCTTGTGGCCTCCTTTGGTTGAGGAAATAGAGAGGTTCGGTGGGGGTTCTGTCCCTTGATACATGGCTTTAACCGCAGGTAAGGTTGGACATTGGTTTGTGGGGTGGTCCTCCTCACAAACAAAACATACTTCAACCAAATGTAATGGGCATTCGTTCTTAGGGTGTTTCCTTGTACACCTCGGGTAGAAGATAGCCAAGACCCTCTCAGCTTCTTCTTTCTTCTGCTAGATCCTTAATGTATCAAGTTGCATGGCAATGGTCTATCTCACCTCACTCTTGAGATCTTCTAATTGATTTTCAAACTCATGTTTGGAGAATGAAATACCAGCTGAGAGGAGGTTTCCTCTACCTCTTTTCCGGGCTGCCCTAGAGTGGTTTCTAAACACGGTCTTTATATCCTCATAAGGCAATTGGTAAATATCTCCTCCAACTAACATGTGAAGGGTATCTAAGAGGTCTTCAGGGACTCCTCGGAGCAGGACCAACTTGAGGGATTCAGGGTCAAGTGTGCACCTGGCCCGTTTATAACTAAGTTGGAACCTTTCCTCATAATCCTCTAAGGAATCATCATTTCCCATGGTCATCCGAAAGATTTCTCCCTTGGTTTCCCTGGACCTACAGTAGTCCCGGTATTTGGTGTTGAAAGCTTGCTGCATCTGAGCCCAAGTGGTGATACTGTTCCCAGGTAAGCCCATGAACCAGCGTAATGTTGCATCCTTAAGGGTTGAGGGGAAGAGTTTCAGCTTCTGCTCATCTTCAGTATAGTCATAGGTTCGACAAAGGACAACAAACTCAAACAGGAAGGTATCAGGATCTTCAGTAGTCATCCCATGGAAGTGATCTAAAGCGGAGGGGCTAATGTTCTTCATTTTCATGTCTCCATTGGTCTCTCAGATGGGGAAGGCACCTTCTATTCTCTCATCTTCTCCCCTATTGTCAGCCATAGCTTTAGATGGAATGGTCTCTAACTCTTCTTCTGCTATAGGATCTTCGTATATCTCAGGAGGTTCGCCTATAGGTTCTTCTGTATCACTGTCACCAAAGAAGAGAGAAGGGTGACTCAGTGATGTGGTGGGGGTGTTGGGTAAGAATTTGCCTATTTTATCACGGTTCCTACGAGGCATGAAATGGAAAGACTTTAGATTGCTTTTGTTTTTTTTTTTTTTTCTGGTACCTGCAAAAACTGAAACAGATTGATCTACAACTAACTATCTTGTAGAATTGAAATGAAAGCAGGAAAGAACTAATCTACTTTGCTCAAATGAAATTACAGGAATTGAAATGCTAGTCTACGCTTGCAGAATTGAAATGCTAATCTACGTTTGCAAAAATGAAATTGCAGAATTGAAATGTTAATCTATGAAAGCAGGAAATGTCTATGCTACTTTTGCAGAATGGAAATGAAATAAACTACTTAGCAGAAGGAGAGAGTAGGAAAATAGAAGAAAAGCAACAATTACTAATACTCTGACACTTCTCTGGCAACGTCGCCAAAAAGATGGTGGGCTCCAGTATTGTAGTAATAATGCTACAACTCCTGGAACTCCCTTCTTTAATTTTATCAACCCGGTAGTTCGTAACAAACTTGGAAGCGACGGTGCTGTATGCACAAGTACTAGCTCTTGTCGCAGTTGTCACTTGGTCAGCTGGCACAAGTCTGCTAGGGCTCAAGCCAACTTCTATGAGCTCTCAGAAGAAGCTTTTTAACTGATGAACGAAAGCTATCTCAAAGGAAATTAACCTACTTTGCAAAAATGAACTGAAAGCCAACAAGAAATGAAAACCCTAGCAAACCCTAATTCTACCAGCTAGTCCTTCTGATGCAACGGTGGGAATGCAACTACTGAAAGTGATGCCATTACTTCTATTAAGATGAGATGCATGTGTCTAGACCACTTTCATCTGAAGAGAACATATTTTTGTATTTTTGCTCAAGTTGTTGGAATTATTATGAATGTGCTTCTTACTGGGTCTTGACTGTGCAGGGATAGATCAAGGGGAGGAAGGCTTGGAAAAGGTCAGGAAGACTCAGAGAGGGTCTAAGGAATCCCTAACATCCTTTCAGAGAAGTTCACAAAGTTTAGATGCCTGGCAACCGTGTTTACAAGCTTCTACAGGAAGTCTGCAGGGGTTCTACAGGATGTTCAGGATTTCTACAGGAAGTTCAGTAATTCCTACAGGATGTTCTGCAATCGGATTTTTGGGTGATGGATGAGTGAAAGAGGCTGTATGGATGGATAGGGAGGTGGGAGGGGAGCTTGTGATGGCTTATGGACAGATAGATGAGATGAAGAAGGGTTGTGCAAAGCTGGTTGGTCTAGAGGAGGGTAGAGGGGATGGAAGGCTGAAAAGGTAGGATAACGTGGATGATAGAAGAGTTAGGAGGCAAGTGGTCTAACTGGGAGATGAGTAGATGGCCTAGGCATGACTTAGAAGGATAAGGGAGTGAGGGAGTAGCACTGCGTAGTGTAAATGAAACAAATCATCCATGTCTTGCTCATAACCGAAATTTCATCAACCTATTCTAACTGTTTTAATAAAAACCAAAGAACAGCAATGTCGTTTCTAAGGGAAATCGTGCATGGTGTTGAAGCAAAGAATCATTCCACAAGATCTAAACGCATGGGCACTTCTACAACCGAAAATATTGCATCAAGGATTGCACGAACTTGTAAAACAATGTTTTTGGTGGGTGGCACGGTCTGCAATTCCAGTCCCTAAACAGAGGTGAAAGTGAGTGTGCAGTTAACCCTTTTTGGAACTCTGATTAACTCCAATCTCCTTACTCTAATCTAAACTACTTAAGCAAGTCTGTTCATAAAACTAACCTACTTAACCACACCAAGAAATTCAACTCAGCAAACTGTGTTTCCAAATGCATGTAAAGGAAAAGGAATACAATGTTGAAAGAAAGGTAACAATACAAAGGAAGGAAGCCTTAGGCTCTCAGGTTGGGCCCAACCCTGAGAGCTATGGCTCCTTTAAGAACTCAGAACTGAACTCAAATCTACCTTCTTTTCATTAAAAGATAATAGTCATAAGTCAAATAACATGCCAAAAATGGCTTACAAAGAGCAAAACAGAGCTATCAGCTCGTAGTTCAGAATATGCAACAAGGTTTCAAAAGTCCCCCTCGAAGGCTACAACCTCATCATTTATACATTACGAGGGCCAAGCTGGCCTCCTAAATTAGTTGGGTTTGGCTGACCAAACTAAGAGTAATCTGCTGTTTCCTCAAAATCCGTTTTGCTGCCTTCTAGATCGGTGGTGGTGGCTGTTGGAGCTCGGAGTTGGGGGTGAAGATCACGAGGAAGGCCATTCAATGCTGTGGACAACCTTCCTACAAAATCTCAATCCCATCTTGGCTGTCTCCTAGCCCTCATCTGCGTGGTTTTGCTCCATTAAATGTCAAAAAACCTGAAATAAACATGTGTTAGCCACCTAGGAATAGTGACTGCCCTCATTCGTAAAAATAACATAAATATACTAAAAAATGATGCATAAGTCATGAAAAATGAAGGGTTGAGCAAGGGTAGTTAGGCCAAATGAGCCCAAAATGTTACCAAATTTGGGGCTCATCAGTTAGCTAGGTTGGTGAATTCTCCGAGTGACTTCTCTTGAACATATCAGTGACACTGGGATGGATTGGTAGCGTTAACCCCAAAATGGATGGTACGGAGGACCAATGGTGATATGAATGATGAATGGAATAACCCAACCCATCCCAATCATGGAAATGGAGGGAAAGTGTCATGTTCAAGAGCGACCTGCTACTAATGAAGTTATTCAAGTTTTCTTCCCTTTTTCCCCAGTCATTACTAACCAATATCTCTTTATTTTTGTCAAGCTTGAGGAGGATAACATATGCTTGTTCTATAATTTTCCCTTCAGTCAAACCTGTCGCTACATTTTAACAAGCCTAGCAACATTGAAACTCGCTCTTGTCTGCATGGACAAGTTTGTCGCTATTGTTTTAACAAGTTTAACGACAAATATAACTCAGTCCTTTTCAATTTTAGAGAGTCTAAAAAATGACAAAAAGGAAACTCCAGTAGTCCTTTTTCATAATATAATCTCTTAAGTCAGAAAAAGTATAAAACAATACGAAAGAGATGACTTTTCGATAGTTTTAACGAGCCGAGCAAGACAAGCGCTCAATTTTTTTGTGTAATGATCCCTCGGGTCCAAAAAGATTAAAATATAGAGGAGGGATGGCACTTCCAATCACTTTAACGAGCCGGAGAGGCGAATTGCTCGACAATCTTTTCATATTTTATGAGTCTAAAAAGAGCTTAAAGGAGACTCGTTTTTTGAGGAATGAGTGATGTTTTCGGATAGCAACTGGTTCCAGGTAAGGTTTGGAACTTTTTAATCATGGAAGTGTAAAGAAGGTGGCTAATAGAATCACTCATCGCAATTGTTCCTCAAAAGGGTAAACAATCAAATGGAGGTGTATGATCAACTAAAAAAGAGTGGAGGTGATGGTAAGAACACAACCAAGGTTCAAAAGCTGATAGCTATGCGATCGCAAAGATTATTTACTGAAGGTGGGTTCATTTTTTAATGAACTTGAACTCTGGGGGAACATATGCTCATTGCTAGGTTTATCTTTTAATGAGATTGAACTTAGCGTAAACGTGCTCGTGATAATAGTCAGAGATGTTGAATCCACCATTAACACTATGTTCTTTTGACGGTCATATTGCCGGTTCAATTACTCCATCAAATTGATTAGAAATGTAAATATACGCTTGAAAAATGAGTTAAACACTAACATCTTACTTGAATTACGTGAATAGTAACATAAAAGTAGTTTTTACCTCTCATTTTTACCATTTCATTCAAATTTGGGATTTTTTGAGCTTTGGAGCTATTTTCCATTTTCATCAGCTGATTCTGGGAGATTCTATGGACTATTTCCAGCGCTGTCTAGACCAGTAGGAGCTAACCCTGAGCTCTTCAATTGCATTCTTTCCTTTTTTGATTCTCAACATGTTTTCTTGTTTTTCTGGGCCTCTAGGGTTTGAACAATTCGTTCTCTCCCCATCGCACCTAGTATACATCGAAAGGTGTGATGCATACTGAGCTAGCCATTAGCCAGTCAGTATGCATCCCACCTAGTACACAGCTGGGGTGTGATGGGCGCAAAGAGGAAAGTTTATGCACTGTTTTTTCATGGAAATTTTGCCTGTTTTTGCCTGAATCGGGATCCTAATTCTTCTCTTGTTTGTTTTTCAGAGATTCATCGGATCAAGATGATCGTTACATGGCATGAACGTGAGCATGAAGAAGAGGATATGATTGCCTTACATGATCTGGGTACAGTGACTGCATTGCAGAATTGTGGCTTGCTCAAATTCTTCTGCATGTCCAGCATGAGGCAACAAATCAATACTTTCTCAATGCATGGGATCCTACCAACCAAGTGTTCCAGATTCAAGGTAAATCCATCCCTTTGACAGTTGAGGATATCTACTTCTTGACTAGTTTATCGAGGCGTGGTGCCCCTCTCTCACTGTCAGGATCTGCCCCGGGGGGGGTGAATCCGTGAGGGATTATATTCGCCGGTTTTGTAGAGATGGTTCTCAGCCGAGTAGGGACAACAAGATCAATATTCGAGATTTCACTACCCGGTCCTTAAGGACTATCTTATTCACCTTTTCTAGATTGGTTGGTAGTGTGGCTCTTCATTTGGTCAACAGGTCCTATATGCAGTATGCTTTGGAATGCCTTGAACCAAAGGTATTCAACTGGTGTGATGTAGTACTTTCGGTTATAAAAGAACAGGTTACCAAGGTGAAGAACGGAAGATCCAATAACTTTGGTTATGGTTCTATTCTGACCGCTTTCGCCTTGGAGAGGATCCCACTGATACAACCACAGTACATTTCACTCAGACCACTAATACCAACGGAACCACGGATGCAGAGATGGGTTGATCTTATGGCCAAACATGATGGTCAGTCACAGATTTCATTCTCTGATGCATTCTTTGAGTGGTTTGACCATCAAGAGATGATCTTTGCTAAGTATCCATATGTTGGGATGGATTTCCGGGGTGACCCAGATTTGGTGTTGCCGGCTAGTGAGTAGTGGGGTGTTATAGGTAAAAGATCTAACCATATCTCTGTTTATTGTTTTTATAATGTTCGTGTGCTTTTTAAATGTTATCAATCCTAGTCAAACCCATATGCTTGTGCAGATATTGGACCAGTGCGACCAGCAGTACACCCGAGGGTAGCAGCTACCATTCTAGTAGGAGAGGCTATAGGGAGGGATGTCCTTCGCGATCTAGACGTAGCTAAGACCCTTGCAGTGTTACAGGATCAGATCGAGGGTCTCACCCTTGGTATTTAGGATGTGAGGACCGACGAGTTACCTCTGAGATTACAACACCATACCACTGGTGTGTCGAGTCGATGGACTAGGCTCTTACGTATGATCGAATAGGTGGTGACTTGTTATCACCAGCACCATTAGTCTAGGGTGCTTCCTTTCATTTTTGAGTTTTTGGGTCGTATGAACAATTTTTTCCTGGACATAGAACATTTTGTAAAAGACTACAAACAGTTATATATATTTTTGATTTTCGGAGCTTTATTTTGGTTAAGTTATATGATCTTGATGCAAATGTTGATTGAAATGCTTTCTTTTATAAATGTCGCAAATGTCTATCTAACACATAATTCACTAATGAATCAGTTAATGTGTTTAAGTTTATGGAAATGTGCTGATATTGAATAGAATCAAACTCTCGTTCCAAAATCTTGACCCTTAGGAACATACGATAGATAGCTGGATTTCGAATGGAATAGATGCCAGTGAGCTATAGGATGACGAGTTGAGAGTCTAGCCTGACAACAAGTCAACGTATGCCATGTACGATGGCATCAGAGAGAATTTCTATCAACGCGCTATACTTAGCGATGTTGTTCGTTGACCGACCAATACATACCCCTCTAAAACTCACTAACTCACCACTTGGATAAAAAATGGACCAGGCTGCAGAAGATAGGTTCCGCGTACTACGACTAGCTCCATCGGTATATCCAACAAATGATTCCAATAGGTTTGAAATCTGAAACAAATGAAAAAGTGGATTACCTAACCAAAACGATCACTCTTGACGAAAACAAAAACTTAACAAAAGCATATAAAGAGATTACTACACTTAGTCAATCATAGTAACACTTAAGGTACAACCCATTTCGGGGTTGCAATAGTGGAATCCCATTGTAATCTACTAGCTCGTAGGCCCCTTTTGCTATTACTCACTTAATAATGTAGGGACCCATCCACAATGATTGGAATTTACCTGCTCCTAATTTATCGGATTCCTAATCGTAAAGCAAGACTAGGTCACCTTCTGAGAAGTCACGGGGTTTGACATTTTTGTCAAATTGCGCCTTAACTCATTTCTTATGAGCTTCATTAGCCAAGGCAGCATCACAATGGGTTTCATCTAATTGGATTAGTTCCAAGAAGTGAGCCACTTCCTCTGAAGTTCCGAGGAGAAGGTTGACTGTGAGCTTGAGAGATGAAATCTCACACTGAATCGGTAAGATGACTTCCAGGCCATACACCAGCTGAAAGGGTGTAAATTTGGTTGCATTTCTCACCAATTTCCTATATGCCCACAAGGCCGAGTATAGGATTAGGTCCCAACTCTGTTTGTGGACTCCAATCATCCTTTACAGCATGCGCTTAAGGACTTCGTTGATGGCTTCAACTTGTCTGTTAGCTTGTGGATAATATGGAGTAGATCTGTCATGGGACAGTCCTAATTTAGCAGCCAATTTGACCATCATGTGATTTCGAAAATGTGATCCATGATCTATGACTATAGCTTGTGGAACACCAAACCTAGAGACTACATGATTGAAAAAGAAAAGAGCAGCCGTTTCACCGCTGTTGTTTAATGTAGGCATTGCCTCATCCCATTTTGTAAAATAGTCAACTGCAACTATGATATACGCATGCCCCCCAGCCGAGGTGGGGTTAAATTTCATGAAATATATGCCCCATTTGGTGAATGGCTCAACAGAAACTATTGGATGCAGAGGTGCGGGTGGTATTCTGGTTTTGTAGTCAAAGATTTGACAAGCATGGCAACTTCTGACTGCGGTTATGCAATCTTTGAACATTGTTGGCCAGAAGTAACCTGCTCATAAAATATTTTGTGTTGTAGCGTAACCAGATTGATGCCCCCCACATGCACCAGAATGACAATCATTCAGGACTTTTTCGGCCTCCTCATGGGTGAGGCACCTTCGCAGAACTGTATCGATACCGCGACGATAAAGTGTATTGCCGACGATCATGTAGTCTTTTGCTTGGTATCGAGTACGTTGTTGTTCTGAGTGAGAAGTATTGGGCCTGTATGTTTGGGTTTGGAGATAGATGATTATATCTCCATACTATGGATCGCTCGACGATATCAGAAACAAAGATTCATCCACAATTGATGCTTTGGATGTTGAATCGTTGGAAAACAATGGGAAGTCGCATAGTAACTCCGCGAAAACTAGATATTTCTTTGATTTGGATTTTACGAATTCCAAATCAAACTCTTGCAAAATAGCTATCCATTTCGAATATTTTCTCATAAGTAACTGACGTGACAGAATGTAAGTCATAGGGTTGCAATCTAACAAAATGGTAGTTTTGCAAAAGAAGATACAGTGTTGAAATCTTTGTACTGCTCGAACAGTTGCAAGAGCCAGCTTTTCAACATAGGAATACTTTCTTTCTGTATCATTTAAGTTTCAGCTTAAATAATAGACAGGATGTTCGATTCCATTTTCTTCTTGAACTAAAACCATTACGATGGTTGCATCTGTTGCAGCTAGATATAGGTTAAAGTCTTTTGATAGTCAGGAGCATAAATTAATGATGCTTTTATTAGAGATTCCTTTAGAGCATCAAAGGAAGCTTGGGCAACCTGATCCCAGTTAAAGGGTACTTCCTTTTTCAAAAGACACATATAATCTTTAGCAAGTTCAACGTAATTTGGAATGAACCTCATCAGAAAATTTGCTTTCCCTTGGAGTTTTTGAATCTGAAGCAAATTTTAAGGTGGAGGCATATCAATGATTGCCTGAAACTTACATGGGTCAAGTCAAATCCCATCCATAGAAACCACGAAGCCAAGTGAACCACTAGAACTGACACAAAACACACACTTGTGCGGATTGAGTCATATATTGTAGTGCCAGCAACGTAGAAATATAGCCCTCAAATGTTGCGGATGATCAGTCCGCTTTCGAAAATGAGCCGGTAGATCGTTGAGATATGGTTGAACGATGTTCTTGATGTTATGGAAGGCATAATTCATAGCCCTCTGAAAAGTTTCCCCTACATTCTTTAAACTGAAAGGTAGTTTGTGGTACACGAATGTGCCCCATGGACATATAAATGCAGTCTTCGACTGGTCCTATGGGTGGAAATTTATTTGATTATACCTGGAAAATCCATCCATAAATGAAAATATTTCTCATTCGGCGCATTCATCAATTATCTGGTCGATGAAGGGTGTAGGGTAGTTGTCCTTTGGACAAGCTTCATTTACATCCCTGTAATCGACACACACTCTAATCGTTACTTGCTTTTTCATCACAGGAACAATATTCGATACCCAATCAGTTAGAGGAACCAGTTAAACAAAACCAGCTTGTAAACGTTTTTCAACTTTTGCCTTAATGGCAGTAGCTTTCTTTGGGTGCACCTGTCGAAGCCATTGTTGTACCAGTTTGACATCTAGATACATCTTGATTTCATGTTCAACTATGCTCGAGTCAATGCCTGGAATTTCTTCATATGACCATGCAAAGACATCTCTGAATTCGTGAAAGAGAGTGCAATATATTTCTAGTTTTGAAGAAGAACAAGATTTGCCGATATGAATATTCTCTACCACATTAGGTTTGGTCGAGATATTTATGGTGATAGTTTCTTCAATATTGGATAGATTTCACTCGGAATCCACCATATTTATAGTATTTGATAGAAAATCAAAAACTGAAGGATGATCAAGGTCATTGGAATAATATTCGTTATAATCCGGAAGATGGGAACAATGGTGGTAATCTTCCCATGGTACGTCTTCTATCATCATCGACTGAATAATTCCTTCGTCTGTAGAATGTACATGTGACCAAGGATCTGAAGAGGTTCCATATTCCTTTGACCTATATATCCAAACACTTGATGAGCATTGATTTGGGTTTGCCGCCCAGGCCAAGAAAATTGATTGCTACAAAAATTCTATTGGGCTTGGAGGCAATACGTGTTGATGATCCATGCTAACAAAATGTTTGGAGATCTTCTGAATGGAAGATATCATATTGCAATTTTCTACTTTGGCCACGTCCGCCAGATTGCTCGAAGGCAGTAGGGAAAAAATACCCATTAAGGCAGGGTCTTTTAGTAGGCCCACTCTGACATTTTGAAGCGAATGAGAGCTTCCATGGATCATTGGGATGCTTCCTGTAACTTGTGAACTTTTGGGGAGAAAGGTTTTTTGATTAATGATTGTAATTCCTCCTCGAAATGGAAATGGAATCTTTATAAAGTAATTTGATACAACAGCATCCATAGCATAAATCCAGGGCCTTCCCAGTAGGATATTGTAATCGAGGTTTCCATCGATAACTTCGACGTCAATTTCTACTGTCTTTCCCCCTAGTTCAACTTGCAAGTTACTTAAAATCCTATACGGGGTGTATTTTCATCCATCAAATGCTTTTAATGTCATCAATGATCTTGACAAGGGTAGTGATCCTAAAGTTTTCTAGCAACTCATTGACATAATGCAGATAGATGCCCCCTCATCAATAATTGTTCGATGAATAGTTTTGTTGAGGGATTTCACTTGGATGAGGAAAGAGAGTTGAGTTGGTAATTGAGGTTCATATCCTTTATGATTAAAGGCCATGAGATTGGAATCTGTTGGGTCAATCCCACCAATTGTTGATAATAGAGCCTGCTTTTGGGAGGGGTAATTTTTCAATACTTCAAGTGTCGACATAGCGGACGACGATTGGGCCAGATCCTCTACTATATTATAATTTTGTGCTGCTCAAGCACGAGGATTAAATGTCAATTTGTGTACTACTCCTTTTTGTGGCTTTATCGTTAGCTAAGGAATGATGGGTGGCATAACTTCGATTGAAGTTGTTGTCAAACTACTAGGTTGATCTGCAGCCTTGTTGTTCGACAGCTATGGATTCCCGTAATCGTTATTCCCTGTCGATATCAAAGCATCATTTTGTTGTTTCAAAATGGAAAACATAAGAACTTGGGATGGAGAAGCATTGTCGCTAGCAACCAAATTGGTTTCTGGGTTTGGAAATGGATCAGCCAATACTACTAAGGTTTTTGAGCTCTTAAAGAACTTCTTAATATCAACTTTATATGGACAATCTCTCATCCAATGGTCTTCATCATATATGTGACATGGACGAATATGTTTCTTTTTCCCATAACGGTTTTTAGAAGATTTTTCAGGAGACGAATCATCCTGTTTCTTGTTTTTTCTTTTCCATTTCTTCTTGCCCCCTGGTTGCTTCGGTTCTTTGCCTTTGTTAGTCAACACGACATTAACCTCCAAGGGAGGAAGTTCTTAATTTTCATTTTGACTAGAAACCGTACGGGCTTTCTTAGATGTAGCCTTTGTTGTTTTTGTGCTTGCCATACCTATCATGCCATCATAGACATGAGAGTCTTTGTTTGATTTAGGAGGAGGAGGAATGGAAAAATCTGGTCTAGGAGCATCAGGAATTTTGTCATAGAGCATGCCAGACTGAGTATAGATCATGTCTAAATATTGCGCACGAGCAACTACTTACTCTTTAGTGACAACTCCCCCCTTAGCCACATCTTCTGAAATAGAAGGTAACAATGACTTAATAAACCATTCAGCTAGCAGCAGATCAGGAACATATGTTTTTACCATTCAACGACAATGTCGCCATTCATGAATATGATCAGATATGTGAGTGGTTTTCATCTGCTTAAAATTTGTAATAAGCTCCATTCCTATTTCATACCTTATTGGTAACTGAAAATGGGTTAAAAAGGTGGTGGCAAGGGTGCTGAAGTTATCGAATGAAGCTCTAGGAAATTCGATGTACCACTTCGCTGCCAGACCAGTTAGTGTTCACTGAAAAAGGTGAAGCCTAATCGAATCATCATTGAGACTGTTGGATGAATACCACAGATGAAACGTCATCACATGATTCGATGGATCTTCACCCGGATTTCCATTGAATTTAATAATATTTGATGGAAGTTTATGAGGAATCGTCACCCACCAAGGGGCGTAAGCAATTGGATCATTTGTTAGCTGATTCAGATCTGGCAATTCTAAAGTTGCAATGAAAGGCAACTGTTGATTTAGGTTTGGCGAAGCATACCCAAGATAAGATGGGATCGCCTGAGCAATGGATCTTTGCATACCAGCATAATGTATTTGATGCTAATAACTTTGATAAGGTTGATGGGCATAACCATTATGATATGATTGATGGTAACTATTTTGAATATATGGTTGCCCATTACCCGCAAAGTTTTGCTGCTCAGGTCCTTGGTAAGCTTGCTGGAATTGCGGTTGTTGATATTGCACCAGCCATGGTTGTGAGGCCATTTGCTATTGTCCAATACTAGATGTTTGACCAAGATGAGGGGTGATAGTACCCATTTGAGCCTAAGTCGCTTCAGTTAAGGAGCCACTAATTGGCGATTGTGGTTGAGTCATGGAGACAAGAGGCTGTTGTATTACGACCTGAGAGACTTGAGGTTTACATACAACAAGCAGCGCTTGTACTTGCGACACCTTCACGATAGCCACTGTAGTGGGAATATTCAACACATGTTGATTTGGTTGCATTGAATATACAACTCTTGGCTGTTGAGGCAGTATTGGCACCCAACCATTGGATTCAATTCCAGTTTGACCTGAATTCTGTTGTGAACTCTCATATGGTTGTTCTCCTGGAGGAAACAATGAAAAGGCATACTGCCCTCCATATGGTGGCAATCCAGTGTTCAAAGAGAAAATTGGTCTTTATAAACTGGACTGCCCAAATTGATACTATTGTGAAGGATCAATTTGCTGAGACTCAACATAAGAAATTCCAGATAATATTCTAGATGAACAAACAGGAACAGACCATGTTGTGGAAGCAGTCCCTGGGTGGACTCCATCTAGCAGTTGAGAGCTAGTTGGGATAGATGGTATACCAGCAAACATTGTCGGAGTAGTGGTAGGAGGTTTTGCTACCGCTGTATCGGATGACACAGTCCTAGATGTCGATGGTTGTCAAACATATCAAGTCTATCCAAAAGACTTTCTAGGGATTCTACAGGAACTTGCGATGAAGGGTGACTAACTTATATAGTAGAAGGATATATGTGGATCCCAGTTCCAAAATGCAATGGGGTACTGGATAGAAGATCCTCCATAATCTCTTCTATAGCAATCAGTCCAGGTGGAAGAGGTAGACCGTCAAGTCCATAAAATATTTCTGGTGCCAAAGAAGGTACACACTCTGTAGTGACAGATGTTGGAGGGGTGACACCTTCCGAATCAGTCCTAGATGGAGATAGTTCAGGAATAGAAGTGTTTACCATTACGCTAGGATTAGTTCTAATGTCCTCTGATAACTGGGGAACTTCTTTTGTAGAGGTTGGGATACCAGAAATAGTTGGAGTAACTGGAGTCTCTTAGGATGTTGAAACACAAGTTTCAAATAAACCAGGAGACTTTGACCCAGTTAAATGAGATCACTTGGCCCGGAATGGCTTTATTTCTGGGGTGAAAGATGGTTGACTCGTTAGTCTCCGTGAATGATGGGGTTTTGATTGACTTTCTTCCACGATTTTGAATTACTTGATCAACTCAAAATAAAAAGGGGAAAATGTTATTCCGAATTAAATGAATTTTATGATGCTTTGACACAACTTGCTTTTTCAATTTTTAAGAGTCGAGAAAAAGCTAAAGATGACTCTAGTTGCCTTCGATTTTTAATGAGCCTGAAGTGACAAGTGCTTAGATGGAACTTTTCTTTTAAGGAGTCTGAAAAGGAACAAAAGTGACTACTCTAGATATCTAGATAGAGGGATTACCAAACCAATCGCAAAACTGCATAATAATTTTTATGGTACGGCAATCAATCTTCCCAAATTCCGTGTTCAATGCATTGTGATCGATAGGGCAGCAGACACGGCTTCCTAAGGATAAAGGATATAGCCTATTGTGGTCTCCCATATATACTCGACGGTACGTGGGAGCACAAGTCCATACTGGCACTTATCATATCAAAGAGGAGGAATCACCCAACCTATGATGAAAATGATAGTTACCAAGCTTTACGACACCGGAATACGTCTCTAGCCTAGACTTCTAGATGTTGTGCGTTAGGTTCCAAAGCATTTTTATGTTCATTGAGGTTTATTTTATAGTTGATCTTTCTTAAGAAGTTTTCCTTCAAGGTTCACCGTGTGACGTAGATATACAATTCCTAAACATGCAATCTAAGATGATAAATAGTCCTTTACTTTCTTTTAGCAATGAAAATCCTAGCTACTAAGGAAAGAGAAATGAAATTCTTTCAACATAGAGCAGAGAGCACACACTATATGCACTTTTCCTAAGTCAATTTCTGCATGCAGTCTAAATGCAAATGAACATGCATGTATTTGTTTTTCAGTTTCCTTAATGTGAGAATGACAAAAAGAAAACTGAGTATAGATCTGAATTATTTTCTTTCAAAGCAACAGTACTAACAATTTTCTCTTCAAAAAACGAAAGGAAGGCTAAGACGAAACTTTGCGATTTTGAATTAAAAACTTCTTTCGACACTTGAAATACTAATAATTCAAATTGAATACAATGGCAAAAGTGTAATTGACTATCTCAAAGGGGAAGACTTTAAGACACTCTTTTTCTTGACTGAAAGCGACAGTTGCGACACTTTCAAATCAAAAGACGATAGTTCGATTAAGCTACTATTTGCAAAGGAGAACTGTAAATGATGAAAAATACATAAAAACATTCACAATTCTTTATCAATGGAGGCTTAATAATGCAAAGGAAGAAGGTTTCAATAGTGATATACTGATCATAACCAACAAAACTACTGAATAAAGCTGAAGACAATGAAGAAAAAACCAAAATCCGGAGGCAGAAACAGTCTTATTCAATCATCGCACCTGTAACACAGGGAAACAGGGACGCATCTCACCTGCAACACACGAGAGGTGCGATGCATCCAGGTTGCCAATGAGAGACAGTGTGATGGTCCAGGGACAAGACTGAGCTTGGTTTTCACTCACAGTTTGCAGTTAAGTTTAGGGATTTAGGATGAGCTAATGATAGATAGTAAACACAAAGTATAGGGGCTGAAGTAATGAGGTTATTTAAGCTACCACCAGTGCACTTAGGATGTTTTCAAGTCAGATGTTCAGTTCATAAACCAACCCAAAGATTGACTGAAGCAGCATTGATCTACTTTGCAGTTGCATAGAAAAAGTAGTTCGAAGGCTAGCTGGCTTGACTTCAGGATCCATCTATAGTTTATAAATCAAACAACAGTAACAAAACAAACAAAATATTCGCTCCCTAGGGGATTCACCATCTTGTTATCGGGAAAACTAGTGTCCTTTCAGCACTGCTATTCCCACTAAGACGAGTCGCTATCTTAGAAACAAACAAACCAAAGTTACTTTTGTTTTCCTTTATGAGAGATAGATGAGAGAGAAGCAGAGAGTACCAACCTCAGTCTTTCGCTAGTCTCCTTGCTTGTTTCCTCTCTCCCTTGATAGAACTTTTGCCACTCCTTTCTCACTTGTCTCGCTTCAAAGAACACCTATAGAGTCAAAGCAACAAAATATCATCAAAGAATAGAGATCTATAACCATAAACAATATAGGATCAGATGTACATTAACCATACAAATGCATATACAAATACAAGATTCAGAGATATACAAGTATATGGAGGAAAACTCAAATATATTTATTGATAGAAGTAGTAGAAGAGAGGATTACAACCAGGTTGTCTAATCCAGCATCATCCTCCCAGAATGAAAGCCCTCTTCACCTCATAAAAAGAAAGATCACCTAACAATACAATGTCTCAAAGAGAAACCAACAACACTTCCTTACAAATTACAAAATTCTAGCCTTTTGGATCTCTAGGATGAGGGATCTATATATAGATGTTTGCAGGAGAGTGAGTCAGCTTTTGGGATTTTGATTAGTGTCATTTCGTTGATAGTCCTTGGTTCCACTTGGATATTTCATGATCTCTTACTCATCCTTGGGCGAATTCAGAGAGGTAAATGTCATATGAGCAGTTTCTAGAAGATTCTTTGAGTTTCCACCTAGAAAATTGCTTCTGCCATTTGTCTGCTCTAGCTAATCGCACCCTACAGAAGGGCTTTTCAGTATGCATCGCACCCTTTGTGTGTAGCAGGTGAGATGCATCGCACCATCAGCATGGAGCAGTCTGTATGGTCTAGTTTTGACCAGTTCTGAGTAGTTTTTCAGGGAGAACTTCTGGGAAATGATGTAATCAGTTGACCTTGATCTTTTAGGGTTTGAAACAACACTTTTAGGGGTTTAGAAGCCCTTGGTTTATGAACATATGTGATTGGGGTTGTAGTGCCCAAATATGTCTATAAAAAACATCATGTTGGATATTACACTTTAAAGTCCCTATGAACACATCAATCCTATGCTCCTCTGGAATATTTTTTACCCTTATGTTCAATTTTTGGAACTCTTCAATGTGATCCATTATTGAACCCTTTTGTTTGAGACTTATCAATTGGCTAAAAAAAGTTTCTTTTTGTATCCTCATACTGTGTTATCAATTCTTCCGTAAAAATTGCCCAAGTGATAATTTGTTTACGAGAGCAAAGCCATTGATACCATAAAAACTGATTTGGTTCCAAATATAAAGTTGCAATAAGTAATTTTTGTGTTTTTTGCACATTATTGAGATCGAAAAATTGCTCCATCTGTAATATCCATGTTTGTTGTGGGGAAAAATGCCTATGCAGGACGATCCTATCCACCTAAGGTGTGACAGTGCCTTAGCAACAAACAGAAACAACTATTCTAGTATTCTTCCTTTATGAAATAAGAATGAAGAGAGATGGATGGACTAACCGGTGTCTTCCATTTGTCCCTCGATCCGATTTCTCTTCTCTTGGAGAGCTCCCAGCTACTTGCCTTCTCACTCGCCCAGCTTCAACAAGTTCCTGCAAGATCACAAGAAGGGAATACTACACAAAGACATAGATTCATATTCATAACTAGTTCAGGATTAGAAATAAACCAAATATACTAATGCAATCGTACATTAAAGACACATCAGCATATAGGAGAAACCAAGGTAGCTTTATTGATGAATAACAAGGTTCAGGAGGAGATACAACCAAGAGAGTTCCAATCCAGCATCTACCTCCCAGCGAATGAAATTCCTATCTTCACCTCCCTTCAAAGCATTAAGCACCCAATGATTCCAATCTCAAACCAACAGCAATTCTTTGCAATAACAAAATTCCAGCCTCTAGATCTCATGGAGGAGAGATCTATATATAGATGTTTAGAGAGAGGATGAGTCAGCTTGAGATATGACTACTGTCCTCTCCCTCTATCATTTCTTGCTTCCACTTGGAGACTAAGAGCCTCTTACTCATCACCTAGTCGAACTCAGCAAGGCAAGTGTCATGGAGGAAGATTCTGGAAGCTTCCACAGTCTTTACACCTCGCACAAAGGACCTTGCCATTTGTCATTTCCTACTCAGCACACTCTGGTAGTGCTTCTACCTGCATTGCTATGCAACTAGCCAGTGTAGCCTCTGCATTTCAACGCAGGCAGCTAGTGGAGCCTCTGAATTGATCCTGAATTGACTTGTTTTTGAGCAGTTTCTCGTGGAGAACTTCTGTGAATTGCTGTGGTTTGTTGGCCTTGTTCCTCTAGGGGTAGGAACAACATGTTTAGGGACTTTGGATCCCTTGGATTATGGACATTTCATGCTTAGGCACAAAAATGTCTATAACAGTTGCCCCCTAAAGTATGAGGCCGTTTATCGGGTGAAATGCTTTATTAGGAGGATCCGAAGTTCTTTCAATGATGGGAGGAGACCTGTAATACAATACAATACAATACATTATTTTCATACTTTTTTCATGATCTAGCTGAGGCGGGCATTCCCATGCTCACCTTTATAAATTCATTTTCATGTACATATAACAGACAATTGTCTGATGATAGATTGATGATTCTGATAGAGCCATCATCCTTTTGGTAGGATGATTATCTGTGCTGCAAAAGCTGTACATTTCAATGTCTTTATTTTCTGAATATATATCGCAGCCCAGATGGATGAAACTAGATCCAGGGTCTTCAATCTCGTCTGACCTTCACTCTAAGTACAAGTCGATCCATGTGAGAATTGCTCTGAAGTCGAACATGGAAAGACATCGCTTGATTACCAGTTAATGATATAAACTGTTAACAAGCGCGAGAGGAATCACCGATAATGATGATGACCATCAAGGTACTGCAGTACAATTCACGTGGTGTGAATAGAGGACTTGGCGTTGAACACCACGCAAAATCTTTCGGTCGAAAGTTATTGATGTATACCTGTCACCGGAAGTGAGAAACTTGCCATTGAGGCATGCAAGCTTCAAAGTACTGAAGGGGGTGTTCCTAGATCAACTTCTTGGATAATGAGCTAATGTCAACAAGAAGCGATCCGTCAAAGGAGGGCCTTAATGAATCCCACATCGATGACATGGAACGGAGCTAATGATTTTGATGGAGGTGAAAATGATCTGATGACATATGATTCAGGGTGGCGGTCATGAAAGAGTATAATGTATGGTAGTGGATGGGACACAGGTGACTTCTCTGAAAGACTTCTCTTGAACATATGGCGACACTTATGCGATGGATCGGTAGCATTATCCCAAATATGGATGGTATGGCGAGACCATGGTGATGTGACCGGTGAATGAAACAACCCAACCCGATTGTGGTATGGAGGAAAAGTGTCATGTTCAAGAACGACTTGCTACCATCAAAGCTTCTTTGAGTTTCTCCCAATTTTTCCCCAGTCATTGCTGACCAGTACCTCTTTATTTTTGTCAAGCTTGAGGAGGATAACATATTCTTGTTCTATAACTTGCCCTTCGGGCAAGCCCATCGCTATGTTTTAATGAGCCTAGCGATAGTGAAACTCATTCTCGTCTAAAGACAAGTTTGTCGCCATTTCATGCATTTAACGAGTCTAACGACAAGGATAACTCGGTCCTTTTCATTTTTAGAGAGTCTAAAAAGGTACATAAAGTTAACTCCAAAAGTCCTTTTTTGTCATCTAATCCCTTAAGTCCGAAAAAGTATAAAACAATAGAGAAGGGATGAATTTTTGATCTCTTTAACGAGCCGAATAAAACAAGCGCTCGATCGTTTTGTGCAATAATCCCTCAGGTCCAAAAAGATTAAAATCTAGAGGAGGGATAGCTCTTCCGGTCACTTTAACGAGCTGGAAGGTCAAAACTCGGCAATATTTTCATATTTTACGAGTCAAATGAAAAGTGCTTAAAGAAGACTCGTCTTTTGAGGAACGAGTGATAGAAAGGGTAGCAGCTGATTCCAGGGAAGGATTGGAATTTCCAAATCACGGCAGTGTCACAAGGATGGCTAGTGAAATCACTCTTCGCAGCTGTTCCTCAAAATGGGTAAACAATCATATGGAGGTGAATGATCGGCCAATGGAAAAGTGGAGGTGATGGGCAAACACGACCAAGGCTTTAATGGCTGATGTCGCTACATTCACGGTGGTTATTTACCGGAATAGTTCATTTTTTAACGAGCTTAAATGCGGGTGGAAGCATTTGCTCGATCTTATGTTTATTTTTTAACGAGCATGAACTATGTGCTAAAACTGCTCGGATCTTGCGTTTATTTTTAACGAGCATGAACTGTGTGCTAAAACTGCTCGAATCTTGCGTTTATTTTTTAACGAGCATGAAATGTGTGCTAAAACTGCTCGATTAATCCAGTCATATGATAAGAATGTCTCATTAAGATTCTATTTTTTATGGAGCTTCATCTTACAAAGCTTTGCTCCGGATCCTTTCTTTATGCAATTTAGGAAACGACTAATCCAAAAAACAGATAAATAACTGCTCTTTGCTTGCACTCCAAAAGGTTTGCATGCCCCCAGGTATAAAACAGAGTTTCAAGGTTACCTCTACTTCACTTTCGCCAAAACAATTGTTTTACCGACAGAGGCCTACCTCTTTCAGGTTACCCAAAGATTGTTCTGTTAATCTTTCAAACAAAACACTTCTTCGGCGGTGTCTACTGAGATAAACAAAGGTGAGTGATGACGCCCGCCCTCTCACATAAATTTGACAAGAGAAACTTATTCTAGAATAACCCCTCTTCCAACCACGGACGGGGTATAGACTAGTCATATTCTCCCGCAGAAACTTACTCTATACCCAAAGTTTTCCTGCCGAAGCAGACCAGGACGCATGCCCCCTGGGTTCCAGTCATATCCTCCCGGATTACTCGCGCTCATCAGGAGGACGGACTGTGGGTTGAGACATTTCTTGAGTGAAGAGACCATTTAGGGATGGCATATGACTATTTGCGATGCGTGATCCGGGGAATGAAAGTTGGTCCACGAGCTTAACCATTCTTCCTTCATGCGAAAACACATTACTCTAAAGAGTGAGGAGATGATAGCTCCCATGCAATAAATATAGTCCCGTCCAAAGAGTAGGTTATAATCTAAGGGTCCTTGAACGACCATCACATTCATTTGAACGGTCTTCCCTTTCAATGTTATAGGCACATTGGGGAGGATCCCTAAAGGTCGACTGGTTCCTTTATCGAAGCCTGTCAGATTTCTCATTTCAGGCAAAAGCGCTAGCGAACCAAGTGCTTTCCAAGCAATAGAGGAAAGTATACTCACAAATGCCCCCTCATCAATGATGGTGCCAGCCATTACCATTCTATATATTTGGACGATAATTCTGAATGGTATGCTTGCTGGCAACCAGGGTCTACCTAGTTGGTTCCAGTCGAAGGATACAACTAGGTTACTTGGTGGTGGGACCGAATATACGGCCGGGTATGACCCTGACGAAGTTCCTTCCTGCGATAAAGGAATGGGCAAATTGCCCCCTTTTTTGTCGGAGTCTGTGTTGATGAAGAGAATTTGGACGGTGTCGTCTTTATTCTCCTCTGTGATGGTATCATTCGAAGATAGAACCTCTAAAGGCAAGACTGGGTCAACTGCCGCCTCGACCTTTTGACTTTCGTCAAGTATGGATTCGGACGGTTCATCCTCAATGATAGGTGCTTCGGCTGACCACCTGAGTGGGCCAGCCGGGTTCTCAACTGGTGAAGGACTTGGCAGGAGTTTTTGATATCCAGGAGGAAGTCGCGCTGGTAAAACCGGGCGATCTTCCAAAACTCTTTTAGCCTCGTCTAAGAAGGGAAAATGGTGGATGGCATGGTCGCCTTCACACAGTTTGCAAGGAAATCTAGCTTTCCCTCTCTGTCCTATGGCTTCACTTTCGCTAGTTGACGGTGTGCTGTCAACATGGCTATCAGAGGTCGACGCCACCGAATTGTGCAAGCGGGGAGACCAGTCCCTTAGTATCCGAGGGATGCAAGGACAATTTCTGTGAAAGTGGTCTCCCTTGCATATGACACATGGCGATTTAGGCCTGGTCAGTGCAGTGTGTGGATTTTCATTAGACACCATTTATTTTCCCCCAGTCGCCTTTGGCTCCTTCTTCTTCTTCTCTTTCTTCTTCTTTTCCTTCTTCTCCTTAGGAGCTTAGCTTTTGGCTTTGCCAGCTCCATCATGCGAAGAGGAAGGAGGAGAGGAAGAGTTAGAGGAAGTGGAAGGCTGGTGGGCAGCTCTGGACTGGTCTAACTGCTGATTCGATTGTTCAGGAATAGTGGTGTTTTGAACAACATTAGTTGAGAAGAGCCAGACAGGCAAGCCGATTGTCAGTCCTGGAAGCGACAATGTGGCCATATGGGGTGCTCCAACATCTCCCCAAGAGGAGAAGGGACTGGGATTTCCACCAAGGGGAATTCCTTGGTTGGAGGGCTCCATTTTCTCAACTGAAAGATCAACGCGGGAATAAGGGTGATTTATTATTCCGTTAAAATAAATTTTAATGACGCTTTAGACACAACTTGTTTTTTCAATTTTAAAGAGTCGAGAAAAAACAAAAGATGTCTCTAGTCACCTTCGATGTTTTAACGAGCCCGAAGTGACAAATGCTCGGATGGACTTTTTCCATTATAGAGTCTGAAAAAGGCCAAAAGGAACTGCTCTGGAGATCTAGGTAGAGGGTGTGCCAAACCAATCACAAAACTGTAGAATACATTTTACGGTACGGCAGTCAATCTTCCCGAATGCTGTGTTCGGTGCATTGCGATCAGTAGGGCGGTCGACACGGCTTCCTAAGGATAAAGGTTTTAAGCCTATAGGGGTCTCCCAATATATACGCGACGGTACGTGGGAACACAATCCGTACTGGCACTTTTGGTCTCTCAGGAGGAATCACCCAGCGAGGCCAACAGATACCAGGTTTTACGACACCGGAACACGTCTCTAGCCTAGACCTCTATGTTGTGCGTTATGTTACAAAGCGTTATTAAGTTCATTCAGTTTATTTTATGTTGATCTTTCTTAGAAGTTTGCCTTTTGAGGTTCACCACGAGATGTAGATACAACTTCCTAAATGCAATCTAAAAGATGATAAGCAAATTTTATCTCTTTTTCAACAATGAAAATCCTAGCTACAAAGGGAAAAGAAAGACACCATCTTTTCTCAAAGAGCAATCAGCACACTCTAAATGCACTTTTCCTAAATCAAGCATGCAAACTATCAAGATGCAAATGCACAATGCAAGTGTTTGTTTTCTGCTTTCTTAATATTGATGCCTAAAAAGAAAGCTTTTTGCACAACTTTGAATTTGTTTTTAAATGACAAATACAAACAAGTTTACTTTTTCGAAATCAGAAAGGGTAGAAGAGATTACAGCACTTTACGATTTTCGAAATGAACACTTGTTTCGACACTTAAAACAAACAAACTCAAACCAAAAGCAAAAGTAAATATATAACCAACTGTAAACAGCCAATGAACTCTCTCCTAAGACCACAATCAACAGATTTGAATCAAGGGCTACATGATGACTATTTCACTCTTGCAAAGGGAAACTGTAAATGACGCCACAAACACATAAAAACACTCACAGCCTTTTTGTACAAAAGGAGGCAGAATTTAGGCAGAGAAAAGGGATTATTAGACTGGTACCTATGCTGGTTAAAGGCTGCAAAAATCAGAGATCAAAACAAGGAAAAACAGAGCAGAGAACCCCAGCTGCACAAGGCCTAAGCTGGATCAGCGCACCTGTATAACAGGGAAACTAAATTTCAACGTAGGTAGCCTTCACGGGAACTGCGTTGAAATGCAGAGTCTCTTCACAGAGCCTGTGCTGAAGCAGAAACGAGAGTTCTTCTCTGGGTTCTGGGTCACGGTTTGCTGATTAATATACAGTTTCAGGCCAAATAAAAGCAACAAGCAAGGTACAATCAAAGGGATGATTTGAAGGAGGGCTAAGATCTATCACAAAGGATCATCAAATAATTTGTGATTCCATTGTTCAGATCATAGACAAATCCAGTGATGGGATCAAAGCAGCAGCTGTCTACTTTGCATCTGAGAATAGCAGATGCAGTTCGATTGCTGCTCTTGAGTCTATGAAACAAACAATGATAGAAACACAAATAAAATGAATAAACAGATCTCCCCAGCGGAGTCGCCAATTTGTTGTGGGGAAAAATGCCTATGCAGGACGATCCTATCCACCTAAGGTGTGACAGTGCCTTAGCAACAAATAGAAACGGCTATTCTAGTATTCTTCCTTTATGAAATAAGAATGAAGAGAGATGGATGGACTAATCGGTGTCTTCCGTTTGTCCCTCGATCCGATTTCTCTTCTCTTTGAGAGCTCCCAGCTACTTGCCTTCTCGCTCGCCCAGCTTCAACAGGTTCCTGCAAGATCACAAGAAGGGAATACTACACAAAGACATAGATTCATATTCATAACTAGTTCAGGATTAGAAATAAACCAAATATACTAATGCAATCATACATCAAAGACACATCAGCATATAGGAGAAACCAAGGTAGCTTTATTAATGAATAACAAGGTTCAGGAGGAGATACAACCAAGAGAGTTCCAATCCAGCATCTACCTCCTAGCGAATGAAATTCCTATCTTCACCTCCCTTCAAAGCATTAAGCACCCAATGATTCCAATCTTAAACCAACAGCAATTCTTTGAAATAAAAAAATTCCAGCCTCTAGATCTCATGGAGGAGAGATATATATATAGATGTTTGGAGAGAGGATGAGTCAGCTTGAGATCTGACTAGTGTCCTCTCCCTCTGTCAGTTCTTGCTTCCACTTGGAGACTAAGAGCCTCTTACTCATCACCTAGTCGAACTCAGCAAGACAAGTGTCATGGAGGAAGATTCTGGAAGCTTCCATAGTCTTTACACCTCACACAAAGGACCTTTCCATTTTTCATTTCCCGCTCAGCGCACCCTGGTAGTGCTTCTACCTGCGTTGCAATGCAACTAGCCAGTGTAGCCTCTGCATTTCAACGCAGGCAGCTAGTGGAGCCTCTGAATTGATCCTGAATTGACTTGTTTTTGAGCAGTTTCTGGTGGAGAAATTCTGTGAATTGCTGTGGTTTGTTGGCCTTGTTCCTCTAGGGGTAGGAACAACATGTTTAGGGACTTTGGATCCCTTGGATTATGGACATTTCATGCTTAGGCACAAAAATGTCTATAACAATGTTGCAGGATCCTTGCCATCAAACTTCCTCACATCGATTTTTGGAATATGGTGGGTCTTCGATCCAACATTAGAGTCTATGAAATCATGATTAACATTTCTTTTGTTTGCATCATGAGTTTCCTTTACTACCATTTCACCATTTGTAAGTATTTCTTGTAGAAAATTTGTCAAATCTGTCTTCAAATCTGCCATGTCTGTCTTCAAATATGTCTTCAAATCTACCATGTCTCTCTTCAAATAAATCTGTCTTCAAATAATCCATCTTATCTTCCACACCATTCATCTTAGCTTCCACGCCCTTTATCTTAGATTCCATGCCATTTCTGTTAGCTTTTGTGAGAGTCACATTTGTTGCACTTAGTCATGTAATTTTGATATATCATGTAGCATTTCTTCCTCTTCTTCATGAGTCATGCTAGCACTTTCAGGTTGCTTACTATGTGTTTGCATTTTCTTTCCTCGGGGCATTAGTTACCGATAATAATGCTCTACTATGCTCTATGAATTCCTTCAAAATAATTTTTCAAACCAAGCTTAAGCAAAAATTTAAAAAATCTACACACCTTTTTTCACTTTGTAGGAGCTCGATATTGCCTCTGATGTATCTCTATAATTTTGGATCATCTAGTTCTAAAATTGTGACTTGCAGTAGCCATCTATGTCCTCTTTCCAATGCCACCAGTCTAATCCAAATTGGATTCTCCAAGCAAGAGTTATGCCAAATCTCCCACAGTGACCTGATTATAGACTAGTTTAGTAGAGTGAACTTGTACGACATGACACGTGTCCCTGTTTCAACCTTTGGAACTGAAAAATATATACAAGAAACTACAGTCCATCCTCTTTCTGTACCTTCTTACAAAACTTCAATCCTATGCTCAGAGAAAGTTATGACGATTTTCCCCATGTCACCTGTTTGGAATGTAATTCAGGAGTCTGCAAAAAGACCAACTTCCTCAGATCATATCTCTCCAAATATAGCACGAAAAGCTTTGAAATTCGGACCCAAGGTTCAATGCGATTTCATCTCGAATGGTTTTTTTTTTCTTCTGAAACATCGCAGAAAAAAGTTATAGCAAAAATGCCACAATGACCTATTTGGAGCAGTGAAACCCTAGAATCCAAAGCTCTGATACAAATGTTATGAAACCAGCTCACAAAAAGATAGAAAAGATAGATCAACACCTTATCGAGGGGGCAACCTCCTTTATATTACACAAATGAATGATTCTTTGATGATTCAAATGAAAAAACCTCCTTTCTATATATAGGAGTCTAAGGAGTCACAATATAACCCAGCCGACCTAACAATAATAATATAAAGGCACAAAAATAATGATAGAGGGATTCTATGGGGCACAATAATAACAATATGGGGACAATAGGGAACAAAAATATTAATAAGGGATATAAATACAATATTAATGGGGTAATCACTAGTATTATAGGGATCTAACACTGGGGTTTCCATGTCGTGGCAAACCTTGAATCGCTCGAGAGTTTGTGGAACTTCGGATTTCCATGTCGTGGGAGAACGAAAAGTCACCAAAGTCCAGGGAAATCGAGGTGTCCATTTCACGGTGCGATGAAACTGCTACCCAAGTCAGTGGACACATGAGGTTTCCATTTCACGTCACGACAAAAATTGCTACCCAAGTCAGGGAAATGTGGGGTTCCCATGTCACTCGCGTTGCGGCTAAAAATGTCGCCCAAGTCTGGGGAGCTTCATCTTTCCATGTCATTGCATGACAGGGAATGGCCACCCAAGTTTTGGGAGCTTAAGGTTTCCATGTCATCATGCAACAGGGAACAACCGCCCAAGTCTACCAAACATGGGGATTTCCATTCCGTGGCATGACAAAAACTGCCCAATTATGGGAAACTCGGGATCTTCCATGTCCCGCCATGACAGAAACCGCGACCTTGGTGCAGGGAACTTGGGTTTCCATGTAGCGAAACAATAGAGAACTGCCCAAGTCTGCGGAACCCAGGCGCTTCTATTTCATGGCATGAGGGAAACTTCCTAATTCCAGGAACCTCTAGGGTCTCCATCTCCCGCCCGAGCGAAAACCACGGCCCCGATGCAGGGAACTTGGGTTTCCATGTTGTAACACGACCGAAATCCCCCAAGTTTATGGAACTCATGGTTTCCATGTTTCAAAATGATAAAGAACCACACAAGTCTTGCGAACTCAGGGTTTCCATTCGCAACAAGGTGGAAACTGCTTGCCTAGTCTGTCTCTAGAACTTGGGGTTTCCATGCCTCATTGTGATGGCAGCCATCCAAATGCGGGGAAAGCAGGGTTTCCCTGCCCCACCATGATGACAACTACCCAAGTGTGCGATGTCTAGCGTTTCCATGTCCCATCACACCGGAAACCTCTACCACGTACCGGAGGGGGGGTGGGCTGGGGTGTCAGGTATTCGAGTTGGGAGCTCCCGAGAGAGTTGAAAGACTGAACCCATAGTACAGGCACCCGCGTTCAGTTATATGCAAAGACTTGGCATGACATTTGCTTATGCACGATGGTGATGGGCACACTCATAGTGGACGTGCCGTGTTGGGCAGGGCATACGCCCCTTGATAAGTGCACTATGGGCGAGTCATCGGTAGAAGGTGCGTGGGCAACCCTTTTTGGGTGCCTGGATGAAAGAGGTAACCATGTGCGAACAAGTTAGGACACGAGCAGGTGTGTGACATGCGGCGATGGGTGTAATCGGCTAAGTGTTGGAGCCAACCCATGGATGTGACGATGCACACGAAGGGACATGGCAGTTCGTTGGAATGGGGTGTGTCAAGGTTATGTGGCAAGTCGGCCGGGCATGCATTTTGATGGAGCTAACCCTTGTTATCCCCGAGAGACATGGCCCTTGGGTGAAAGGATGTGTATAAGTAAGGAGGATGGCGTTCGACGAAGGGACATCGAACTTAGACTTCCACATCGTAGAACAAGTGCAAAGGAACGAGTTGGGAAAAAATAGAAGGAAGAGAAGGATGCGGGTAATAGGGCCACACTGGCAAGCAGATTACAGCGGGCTGGTTGGACTTGGTAGTGCAAACAGGTAGAGCGGGGAGGGTTACCGACCAGGAAGGTAGGCCGCACTGCGTGCAGGCCATGCACCCTCACTATGGACCGCATCGACGGGCAGAGTTTTTGCAACACATAACAGAAAGTCGGGCAGGCAGGTTCGCAGTTCAGGTGTGGAGTTGTGTCGTCGCGACAGGCAATGTAGCACAACCACACGAAATGACAGGTTGAAAGAATAATTGAAGAAGATAAATTGATGGTAAGTTATTTTCATTGCATTGTTAAAAACACTTATTGGAAAATTGACTGAGTGTTGAAGTAGGCGTAGACCGTGTACTTAAGTATTGGTAAAAGGAAAAAGTACAGCGGTGCCACACCCACTTATGTGTGGTTGAAATACTACCACTAGGATAGGAGCGTGACATGGGGTCTCCCAATCCCTTGTCGACAAAATTCGCCAAATTGTGGGGAACCCAGGGATTCCATGTCCCACCTTGTCGAAATCCTCCCAAATGCGGGAAGTTGGGGGTTTCCATGTCTCATTGTGATGGAAATCACCACAGGTGCAGTAAACTTGGTGTACATCAAGTCTGCAACCTCACATCAAGAAAAAGGCTCGGTTGGTCAAGATAATGAAGGTTTATTCATTGGTAAAGGATCTTGCTAAGGATCAAAGGTTGGAGTCTCTTCTAGAGCTAGTCCACCAAGGACTATCAAAAGTTGAAAGAAGGACATAGTTCCAAGGAACAAAGTGCTAAAGAAACAAAGTGTAGAGAGGAGGAAGGACTTGACTTGTGCTTGGAGGATATTCTTGTCAAGGGTCTAGGGCTTTGCAATTACCAATAAGAAGCTTCAATAAGAGAAATTTATGAAAGGGTTTTCCTCTCTGAGAGAGAGAGGTTTCGCCCTGGTAGAGAGCCAACATCTTGTGTTCTTGTTCTTATGTTTTTGGCACTAGTTTGATGAAGTAAACACACAAGCATTAATAAGAAGAGGAGAAGATTAAGATAACAAGATAAATGTAAAAGAGCTTCACAAATTGTTAACAAGTCTAGAAGAATCCCGCTATACCCCATTGCACCAGATAATTCAACGCGGTATCGGAGCTAAGGTGACACATCAAGGAAATGGAATCTCAAGAACATCCGCAAGGTTGAAGCATCAAGCCAAGAAGTCTCAATCACATCAAGGACAAGAAGGCCTACCATCTATCATTCATCATGGAAGACTACAAAGCAAGAAGAAACGCCTTGTATAAAGGCACCTACAAGAAGAACAAATCAAATAGGGACCTACATCAAGCTACACCATCTTGAAAAATGAAAGGCACTACGAGTCAAGTCATCAAGCATGTCCATTTGAAGAAAGAAACTTGAAGAACATCAAGATCTAAGGAAGGTAAGCCATCAGGTCTTCAAGAAGAAGCAAGTTCACTACATCTCAAACTCTATCAAGTAAGTATATGTCCCCTTCTGAGTATACCTCAATGTCTTTTTGCAAGGAAAGTAACAAATTGGTTGGGACCACTACATGTCCAAAGTCCAATGATTTGGATGCCAAGAATATGGATGCTACCAAAGCGATTGTCCTAAACTTAAGAAGGACAACAACAACAATATAAAAAGGGAAGAATCTCAAGTAACTCAAGAAGTGAAAGAAGATGACAAGAAGCAAAATAAGGAAGATCCTCCTATGACTAAGTCAACCTCTTTGCTTAGAGTCTTCTTTCAAAGTTTTGAGTATTATAGGAGCATATAGAAATAGAATAGATTGCATGGTTAAAGATATCTTCTAGAATATAGGAGCATGGTGTAGATATAACTCAATATATTCACATAGAAGTAGCATACCTATTATAGCGTCTCATTCACAATGAAAAAATAATTGGTCATGATCAAAATTCTTAGAAGGCCTCCATCATCAAAGGAAGAAACATTTTCAAGGTAAGGGTCTTCAAGATACTCTAATAGAATCTTCAAAATGAGGTTCGTACATAAGGGGGTAGATGTCTCATTGGGAGTCCCATTTATGGGATTCAAGAAAGGATGATATACAGGGGAGAGCAGATGAAGCAAGAAAGGCTACACCAATCGAGGAGAACTATCAAATAAAACTGAGATGATAAAAGAATAATCAAGATGAGGTATGTATGCATCAAAGTTTAAGTCATGTCATCATATATATTGGGTCATGCGAAAAGTTCTAGAATCATGATCAAGAATAAAAGGATCTCTTTCACCAATGATATGCTTGGAGGCATGTACTACAATAGAGTAAAGGTCAACATGAGGAAGTGCTCTCACAAGGAGTATAAGGTGGTTGACTAATCAATCCAAGAAGAAGAAAATGAAGAAATAGATCAATAATGTGAAGGACATCGTGGTCACAAAGAACAACTATTTGACAATATTCCTCAACATCTCTCAAAAGAAGGCATGGAAACTTTGACAAAGGAAGAAAAAGATCAAAGGACCCTTGACACATATGAAGGCCTTGGAGATAGTAAGGTGCAGATAACCGATTCAGCTCTACACATATGTCATGATGAAGAGGCCATCCAACAAAAGCACCATTTGATGTTGAAGCAATATCACGATGAAGTCATGAAGGGCCACTAAATCAAAGTATGGGAACAAGCAAGTACAACTAAGCATCCACTTGATAAGTATTATGAAGGATAGGCAAGATGGAAAAGGAGTAGCTAGATGATAAAAGGGACTTGATATATATCAAGAAGGCCACTTTCCATGAAGGGAGCAATGACATGACAAACCAAGAGGGAAAGTGATCGATGGCTAGTACCCTGCCAAGAAGAAGTTCAAACAAAGACTTCATGACATTGAAGGAAAGAAGGAGATCATGCAGCTAAAGGACCCACGAATAAGACGTTGTTGATGAATGGACAAGTCCCTAGCTAATAGGGAGTTCTAGCAAGTTCCCAACTACAAAGGAGCTTGGGCAAGTTCCTTGTCAGAGGAAAATTGGGCATCTGTTCCTCAATCAAGGGGAAGAGATAGAAACAAAATTCTTGTCTTCACTTGGCAAGAAATAATGGGAGGATTAGGTAATCATTTGACATTTGATGCTATTTGAGGATGTGTAGGGCATCCAAGACAAGAGTAGGCAAGAGGAGTAATATTCTTTTAGGGCTGGGAACCCAAGACAAGAATTGTCCTAGAAGGTCATACTCAGGGAACACCCAAGTGGGTATTTACCTTGAGAGACAATGACTAAGGTGTTTATAAGCCGTTGGACTCGCCAACATTGTGCTCTGATCTTATGAGAGATAAAGCTGTTAGTCAAGGCGTTGATATGAACAATGTTGGCTACTATGATTCTATAACAGATGGATTGCTAATCCAGTTTCTCTAATGTGAATTATTCAAGATTTAAAAATAGCCAAACACCTTGTAATGATTTTTGAATACCTCCCTAGTTAAGACGGGGTGTTGAAGAAAGTGTAATTGGGTTTGGTCTTCATAAATGTACTTTAGATATTTGTATTTATTCAAGAAAAGAAATATATATATATATATATTATTTATCATTGAGTTTCTTGCTCATTGAAATAGGCCTAGCACATGTTAAAGTCTTATAGGTGAGTCGAAGAATCAAAAGAAAACATTAAAGACCTTAAGGGCATGTTACACTAGGTATATTTATGTATTATAGTCAAATATATTCCTACCCTCATGCATTCGTTCGGGTCATGCACCCATTCAAATCCCAAATTTCATTTGGGCGGGCCGGGTTGTGTCGTGTCATGTGTGGGTGCTCGGGCACACGTGGCTATGCTGAAAATGCTAAGTCATGACCTCCCATGTGTCTTCTACATGTTCGTGTGGCCCGTTTACCGACACTCCCTCGTGCCTTCGAGCCGGGTCGTGTCGTGCCATCTGTGGGTGCCCGGGCACACGTGGCTGTGTCGAAAATGCTAAGTCATGACTGCCCATGTGTCTTCTGCAAGTTCATGTGGCCCATTTTCCCGACACTCCCTCATGCCTTTGTTCAGCTTGTACACCCATAGAAACCCCAAATTTCATTCGAGCGGGTCAGGTCAGCTCGCCCTATGTTGTGTCGTGTGTGGGGGCCCTGGCACACGTGGCCGTGCCAAAAATTCTAAGTCGCTACCACCCATGTGTCTTCTACACATTCATGCGGCCCATTTTCCTGAAGCTCCCTCATGCCTTCATTCGAGTTGTGCACCCATGGAAACCCCAAATTTCATTTAAGTCGTGCACCCATGGAAACCCCAAATTTCGTTTGGGCGGGTTGGGTCATGCCGTGTCTGGTGCCCCTGAAAACACATTCGGGCAAGTCAGGTCGGGTCGTGTCGTGCCAAGTGTGGGTGCTCGAGAACATGTGGTCGTGAAAAAAATGTCAAGATGTGACTGCCCGTGTGACTTTTGCAGCTCGTGCAACCCATTTTCCCGATGCTCCCTCGTGCCTTCGTTCGGGTCGTGCACCCATGGAAACCCAAAATTTCGTTCAAGCGGGTCGGGTCATGCCATGCGTGGGTGCTTGGACACACATGGCAGTGCCAAAAATGCTAAGTCATGAACCCTCGTATGCCTTCTACACGTTCGTGCGGCCCATTTTCCCGATGCTCCCTTATGCCTTTGTTCGAGTCCTACACCCATGGAAACCCCAAATTTCGTTCAGTTTGTGCACCCATGGAAGCCCAAAATTTTGTTTGGGTTGGGTCTTGTCATGTCGTGTGTGGGTGCTTGTGTAAACATGTTTAGGCAGGTCAGGTCGACTTGCCTAGGGCTGGTCAGCTTGTGTCATGCCATGTGTGGGTGCCCAGGTACACATGGCCATGCAAAAAACACTAAGTTGTGAATGCATGTGTGTCTTCTGCATGTTCATGTAGCCCGTTTGCCAGACGCTCCATCGTGCCTTCATTCTGGTCATGCACCCATGAAGACCCCAAGTTTCATTCGAGTCGTGCACACATGGAAACCCCAAATTTCATTCGGGTGGTTCGGGACGTGTCGTGTGTGGGTGCCTGCACAAACGCATTGGGGCAAGTTTGGTCGGGTCAGGTCGTGTCGTGTCATGTGAGGGCACCTAGGGCACACATGGCCATATAAAAAATGCTAAGTTGTGACTGGGGGTGGGCTTTGTGCACATTCGTGTGGCTCGTTTGCCTGATTCTACCTTGTGCCTTCGTTTCGGTCATGTGTCAAAGCCCATGTAAACAAACATGGTCGGGTCATTTTCCATGTAAATTTGTTTGCGCAGGTTGTTTTCTCGTGTAAACTCGTTCGGGCAGATCGTTTGCCCGTAAACTCATTCAGGTGGGTCGTTTACCATTTAAACTCGTTCGGGCAAGTCGTTTTCCATGTAAAATTGTTCGGGTGGGTCATTTGAGGGAACCCATGTAAACTGGTTTAGGAGGGTCATTTTCCATGTAAATCTTTCGGGCAAGTCGTTTGAGGGTCGTTTGTCGTGTAAACTTGTTTGGCCAGGTCGTTTGCTATGTAAACTAGTTCAGGCGGGTCGTTTGAGGGCACCTCTGTAAACTCGTACAGGAAGGTCGTTTACCATGTACACTTGTTCAGGCAGGTCATTTAAGGGCGACTATGTAAACTCGTTCGGGTGGGTGGTTTGAGGGTGTCTATGTAAACTCATTCAGGCGAATCATTTGAGGGCACCCGTGCAAACTCATTCGGGTGGGTTGTTTGAGGGCAGTCATGTAAACATGTTCGAGTGGGTTTTTTGAGGGTGCCCATGTAAACTCGTTCGAGCGAGTTGTTTGAGGGGGCCGTGTAAACTCATTCGGACGGGTCATTTGAGGGCAGTTGTGTAAACTTGTTCGGGCAGGTCATTTGAGGGCGGCCCTGTAAACTCATTGGGACAAGTTGCTTGCCACGTAAACTTGTTTAGGCAATTCGTTTGCCATGTAAAATCGTTCGAGCGAGTCATTTGAGGGTGCTTGCATAAACTCGTTCGGTCGTGTCGTTTAGTGTGAGGGCATGCCTGGGAACATGAGCCCATATCAAAAATACTAAGTTGTGACCCAGGGTGGGCTTTGTGCACATTCATGCGGCTCGTTTTCCCGACTCTCCCTTGTGCCTTTGTTTTGATAGTGTGGGCACCCATGTAAAATTTTTCAGCCGGGTCGTTTTAGGGCGTTCGTGTAAACTCATTTAGGCAAGTTGTTTGAGGGTGTCTATGTAAACTCGTTTGGGTGGGTCATTCGAGGGCATCTGTGTAAACTCATTCAGCCAGGTTTTTTGAGGGTGTCTGTGTAGACTCATTCAGGAGGGTCGTTCGGGCGGGTCATTTGAGGGTGTCTGTGTAAACTCGTTCGGGTGGATTGTTCAGGTGGGTCATTTGAGGGAATTCATGTAAACGCGTTGGAGAGGGTCATTCGAGGGCACTTGTGTAAACTCGTTCGGGCGAGTCTTTTGAGGGTGTTCGTGTAAACTCATTCGATAGGGTTGTTTAGTGTGACGGCGCACCCAGGCACATGAGCCCGTATCAAAAATGCTAAGTTCTCACCCGTGGTGGGCTTTATGCATGTTCATGTAGCTCATTTTCCCAGCTCTCCCTTGTGCCTCCATTTCAGTTGTGTGGGAACCCATGTAAACTCGTTCGGGCAGGTCATTTGAGGAAGTCTGTGTAAACTCATTCAGGCACGTCGTTTGAGGGTGTACATGTAAACGCATTTGGGCGGGTCATTTGAAGGCATTCGTGTAAACTCGTTCGGGCGGGTCAGGAAAGGGCATCTATGTAAACTCGTTTGGGTGGGTCGGGCAAGGGCGTTCGTGTAAACTCATTCGGGTGAGTCGTTCAGTGTGAGGGCGTGCCCGGGCACATGAGCCCATATCAGAAATGCTAAGTTGTGACCCAGGGTGGGCTTTGTGCACGTTCGTGTAGCTCATTTATCCAACTCTCCCTTGTGCCTTCATTTTGGTCATCTGGGCACCCATGTAAAATCATTCAGGTGGGTCATTTGAGGGCGTCCGTGTCAACTCATTCTAGTGGGTCATTCGGGCGAGTCATTTGAGGGTGTCCTTGTAAACTCATTCAAGCGGGTCATCCGAGTGGGTCATTTGAGGGCATGCGTGTAAACTCGTTCGAGCGGGTCGGGCAATGGCGTCTGTGTAAACTCGTTCGGGTGGGTTGGGCAAGGGCGTTCATGTAAAATCATTCGGGCAGGTTGGGCGAGGACATCCATGTAAACTTGTTCGGGCGGGTCGGGCGAGGCATTTGTGTAAACTTGTTCGGTCGGGTCGTTCAGTGTGATGTCGTACCCAAGCCCATGAGCTAGTATCAAAAATGCTAAGTTGTGACGCAGGGTGATCTTTGGGCACGTTTGTTCAACTCGTTTGCTCGGCTCTCCCTTTTGCCTTCGTTTCGGTCATGTGGGCACCCATGTAAAATCATTTAGGCGAGTCATTTAAGGGCGTCCGTGTAAACTCGTTTGGGTAGGTTGTTCACGCGAGTCGTTTGAGGGCGTCTGTGTAAACTCATTTGGGCGGGTCGTTCGGGTGAGTCATTTTAGGGTGTTTGTGTAAACTCATTTGGGTGGGTCAGGTGAGGGCATCCGTGTAAACTTGTTCAGGCGGGTCGGGCAAGGGCGTCCATGTAAACTCGTTCGATCAGGTCGTTTAGTGTGAGGGCACACCCGGGCACATGATCTCATATCAAAAATGCTAAGTTGTGACTCGGGGTGGGCTATGTGCATGTTTTTCGAGCTCTTTTGCCCAGCTCTCGCTTGTGTCTTCATTTTGGTCGTGTGGGCACCCATGTAAACTCGTTCGGGTGGGTCATCTGAGGGCGTCCGTGTCAACTTGTTCAGGTGGGTCGTTTGAGGGTGTCCATGTAAACTCATTCGGGTGGGTTGTTTGAGGGCGTCCATGTAAACTCGTTCAGGCGGGACGTTTGGGTGAGTTGAGTGAGGGCATCTGGTAAACTCGTTCAGTCAGGTCGTTTAGTGTGAGGGTGTGCCCGAGCACACGAGCTCGTATCAAAAATGCTAAGTTGTGACCCGGGGTGGGCTTTGTGCACATTCATGCATCTCGTTTGTGATGATCCCCAGAAATGGGTAACTATATGGGCTCATTCTGCCTAATATTCTCATTTAATCCACCATTCTCCATAGTTTTATGCATGATTTTGAATATATTTATGTTAATTGTGTGAATGGGAATAGTCACTTTACCACAAGGTCTAATACGTGCTTATTGCAAATTTTTGGACATTTTTGGGACCAAGATCAGGCATTTATGAGTAGATTGGTAGCCAAATATGAGGAAACAAGGCTAAGTATTTGTAGGAGGGACGTCTACTGCACTAAATGACCCCTTCCTCGAGTACTCCACCATTAGCTCAGAGTTCTACAACCCGCCAAAGATGATTTTCAAGGGTAGCCAAGCAGGTCTCATGAAGTGGCTGATTAACTACAATTTTGGGCAGCCAAGCCCCTCAAGTTAAGGAGGACTATTGGGGGTCCTCATATGAATAAATAGGAAGGCTTCAAGCCTTTGGAGTTTAGTCATTTTGTTAGTCTATTTTCGCACATTAGTGAAGCTCTATATCAGCACATTTTTAAGCTTCTTCTTGTAGACAGTTTTTGGATGTAGCTATTATTTTTTTTATCAATGAAGATGAATCTTGCTTTGTGCCAGCTCTGATCTTTCTTAGGAGGTTGTAGTTCTTGGGGTTGGGCCCAACCTAAGTGCCAATACCTCCTTTATGTACTTTTATGTGTTTTTCTTGCGTTCATAGACTAATTTCTATTATTTAGGTTAAAATCTTGCTTCATTTCTTATGTTGCTTTTGATGGTTTAGATAGTTGTTCATGCTTCAGGTTGATTTGACAATTTGGTAATAGAAAAGATCCACAAAAAGGATACCAAGCAGTCCTTGATCTCAATTCTCCCTCCTTGGGATCGTGAATTGAGACCAAGGTACACTTGTTGCCACAGAAACATTGTTTTTGCCTTCTAATGCAATTGCTAGTGTTAGATTTTAAATTGGAAAAGTTGATATCAGTTGTGTCTTCATGGTTAGATCTGTTCTTGCTTATTTTCCATAGCTTTCTTGCATGATTTCCTGTTTATACACTATTGTTCATCATATTTCTATTTTTTAAGAGTAGATTAGGTCAACACAGATAGATCTCTATTTTTTGTCTTTGTTTGGATCAGTTTTTGGAAATTGATGTGAAAAATACCTGTAAACATCCATACCTACCCTACCTCCATCATGAAAACCTGTTCCAACCCCTCACTCAAGATTTCTTCCCTTCATTTGCCACACTTTCCCAACTAACCCTAATTTCTATATTTTTGTGCAACATTGCTTTCTACATCCTTGAACAAATCCAACCATCTCTGTCACTCCTTAGCTTCATTTACTAGTCCCACACCTTCTAACAACCTTATCCATCCTTAATTCCCACTTCCCCACAATTTTTCCTCCATAAATCTTCAAAGAAATCACTTTCGGCCTATTCCTGTAGAACTTCCTGTAGAATTTCCTGTAGATCCCCTGCAGCCTCCTGTAGAAGATAACGCGAGCAGTTTTTCAAGATCTGAGCATGGTGGAAATCTCTAAAAGGGTGCTAAGGACCCCTTAGGTCCTCTCCATACCTTCCTAACCCCCTGCAAACACCCACTCCATTTTCTTTCGCCAATAAACCTCTACACAGTAAAAAATAGTTAAAACTCATGCATAATAATTTTTGCATAAAATTGCTCAAAAATACCAAAAAGATGATTGTTTCATATTTTCTTTTAGAAGTAGCTTAAACACATGTATTTTACCTCTGCAATAGTCCATGGCATCCATTTCAGTAGTTGTACATCTCTTTTCTTGCACAAGTAGGGTTAGTCAGTAAAACTAGGGTTTGCTAGGGTTTGCATTTCCTTTCAGCTTTCATCTTCTTTCTACAAGTAGACTAGCCTATTTTGAGTTAGCCTTCATCCATCACAGTTAAAATCTTCTTCTAAGAACTCATAGAAGTTGGCTTAAGCTCCTAGTGAACTTGTGCCAGCTGATCAAGTGATAGCCTGCAATAAGAGCTAGTACTTGTGCATATAGCACCGTCGCTTCCAAGTTTGTTACAAACTACTGGGTTGATAAAAGTAAAGTAGGGAGTCCCAAGAGTTGTAGCATCATTTCTGCAATACTAGAGCTCACCGTATTTTTTGGCCCGTTGCTGGGGAAGAGTCAGAGTATTTTGTGATTACTGCTTTTCTTCTATTTTCTACTACAAACATTCTGCTAAATAGTTTATTTCAGCAAGAGTAGAGTAGTTGTTTCCTTTCAGTTTTGAAATTTCAATTGAGAAAGCATAGGTTATACATTTCCCGCTTTCATTTCATTTCAACAAAATAGATTAGTCATTTCCTACTTTCATTTCATTTCAACAAAATAGATTAGTCATTTCCTACTTTCATTTCAATTCTATAATTTCATTTCAGCAAAATAGATTAGTGCTTTCCTGCTTTCATTTCAATTTTGCATTTTCATTCTAGCAAGATAGATTTTAGTTAGTTTCAATTCAATCTATTTCATTTTTTGCATGTACAAGTAGAAAAAACAACAAACATCACCCAAAAAAAGAGAGATTTCATTTCATGCCTTGTAGGAACAGAGACAATTCAGGAAAATTCCTACCCAACATGCCCACCACATCACTGAGTCACCCTTCTCTCTTCTTTGGTGGAAGTGATCCTAAAGAACCTATAGGTGAACCTCCAGAGGTATACGAAGATCCTATAACAGAAGAAGAGCAAGAAACCATTCCTCCTGAGACCATGGCTGAAAATAGAAACAGTAGAGGAAATGGGGAGAGAGTAGAATTGTGTTTTGTCTGTGAAGAAGACCATCCTACAAATTAGTGCCCTTCCTTGCCCGGATTTAAAGCTATGTACCAAGGGACTGAAGGAGCCACTGAACCACTCTACTTCATAAACCAAAGGAGGCCACATGTACCCAAACCTTACCATTAGGGAATGCAAGGGACATCCCAGACTTATTACAACCCAAATCAAGCAACTTCCATGCCTTCTTGTGGTCCCTCTACTCATCCTTCCTGGTCCATACACCCTCCTTGGTCATACCCTCCTCAATACCATACTCAACTAGCTGCTCACTCGTTTCATTCTCACACTCAGCCACAACCTCAGTGGAATGCACCTCATCAGGGGTGGAGACCCCAATACAACTCTCCTCCCGCTCTTTTTCCTCCACCACCTTCTCAACCACAACCATTACCTCCTGCTCCTCCAAGAAAACCCTAGATACTTGCTCAACCAAACCCGAACCCTAATAACAGACACGCCCATCAGGTATATACTAGAGAAACAACATGCCCTACCTATGTTATGGAGATTCAGGAGATCAACTTACGATCTGGGAAGGTCCTCCTAGATAGCCAGCCTCCTCATAATGAGGACGAGGAAGAGAAACAAGAAGGTGAACCCAAATCCATTCCACCCTTTCCTGAGAGACTAACTGGAACCACACAACCAAAACCAGAAGAAACTAAACTTTTGGGATAACTCAAACACTTATGTGTGAAAATACCACTTCTCCTGGCCATATAAGATGTACCAATCTACAATAAGTTGATCAAAGAGAAGTGTTTCAGGCACCCAGGCAGGCACAAGAGAGATGCCCCAACTATCAATGTCGTAGGACAAATGTCTGACCTAATGTTGGGACAGATAATTTGTCCAAAATATCTGGACCATGGGAGTCCTATAGTTGATGTCCACATAAATGGTACCATAATCCCCCACACTTTGATTGATCTAGGGGCTGCCATTAACGTAATGACCAGGGACACTATGCTCAAACTCAACCTTCAGAGTTCCCTAAGAAAGACCTCAACAGTACTGTAGTTGGCAAACTGCTCCACTATGACTCCTAAAGGGATTATGGAAGATGTCATGGTCTCCATTGATTCCTGGAAGTACCCTGTTGACTTCTTGGTCCTTCAGCCAAAGGCAAAACTCACTGGGTATCCCCTCATCTTGGGAAGGCCTTGGTTAGCTACTGTAGATACTTACATCAGTTGTCGAGCCATGAGCATGACCATCAAGAATGGGCATATGTCCAAATAGCTAGTCCTATATCCTCCTTCCCAACCTCTACTAGAACATGACTTACCTCTCTAGTTAGAGGAGGAAGATGAAGGTGAAGTCTACTCTGCCCCCTTGTGCACAGGGGAATCCACTAGGGGAGGCCCTCAAACCGAGGATGATATTATTGAGAATTTGATTCAAAATCCACCCCTCGGTGTGATGCCATTAGAAGAGTTGGTGGAAGAAACCCAAGCCCATGATTTAGTTGATATTTGTGTGGCTAATTCGGCCTCTCTCTGAGTTAAGCTTGTGGAATTTGGCCCTGAAAGAACCTTGAAGATCAACTCATCCCTATCCACCTCTCAGGAGAAAGCGCTGTGTATCTTATTTAACAACCACTTGGATTCTTTTTCTTGGAGCTATAAGGAGTGTAGGAATTTATAGGGTAAGTTCCTCAGACAGAACACCAAAGGACACTGCTCACAACCAGATCGTAGATCAATACACCAGTATTCTTGACGTGGATAAAACCCTCAAAGAGGGAAATAGTCCACGGCCTGAGCCAACGCGGCCACTTCAGGCAATTTATTAATAAAAGAATGAAAATTTACATATGCTTCTCTCATGCACGGATTACCCTACAAATGACCCTCCATGCACTTTAAATAGAAATCATGGACCAATCGGGTGTCAAGCCACGGATCAAGTGTCGGTAATACTGAGGAGAGAATGAACTGTTGGATAACTACATATCGTGACCATCGGATTGTAAGTTACAAAATGTACAAGGTAAAGAAACACACTTTACCTAACTCTATACTAGACCAAGTTGTACTTAACTATTTCCTATGTGTCGGAATATCCTAACATCCCCTTAAGAAAAACTTGGGATAGGATTGAAGGATTTACAAATATGACACAATAGGAGAAGGAAGGAGGCACTAGAGCCTATCCACCCTTAGTGACAACTTCCTGAACTCCAACCATAAATCGAAGTTTAGTGAACTTCGCCTCTGTGAGAGCCTTTGTAAAGATGTCTGTAACTTGATCATCTGTTGAACAATATTGCACTTCAAGAACATGGTCATGAATGAGCTTTAGGATGAAGTGCATGTGTAGTTCAATGTGTTCGCTGCGCTGATGTTGGACTGGATCTTTGCATAGTTGAATGGCACTTTGATTATCACACCAAAGTGTAGTCGGATGCTGCTGCTGAAAGCCAAACTCTGATAGAATCTGACTAAGCCACAAGGATTCTTTACTAGCTTCTACGGCACCATGATACTCTGCTTCTGCTGATGAAAGAGAAATGGCACCCTGTTTCTTGCAAGCCCATGTAATAGGTCCTGAACCAAGAGTGAACACATAACTAGCAGTAGACTTCCGATCATCAGGGTCACCAGCCCAATCAGAATCAGTGAAACCAACCAATAGAGGAGTTGCTTCGGCACTGTAATGAATCCAAAAATGAACTGTACCTCGAACATAACAAAGTATTATTTTAGTTGCTTTCCAATGACTTTCACGTGGGTTTTGCATAAACCGAGCAACAAGGCCAATAGAAAAGGAAAGGTCAGGACGAGTATGGGTTAGATACAAAAGTTTTCCTACAAGTTGACGGTATAAGGTAGCGTCAACTTCAGGAGAAGTACAAGTGACTGAAATTTTGACTCCAGACTAGAAGGGAGAAGGGGCTAGCTTACAATCTTCCATCTGAAAATGGCGTAGAATATCACAGGCATACTTGGACTGGGAAAGGGAAATACCCTCCTTGGATTGCAAGACTTGAAGACCGAGAAAATAATGTAAGTGTCCTAAGTCTGTCATTTCAAATTTATTTTTAAGGCTGGACTTCACATGGTTTATAAGGTTGGGATCACTGCCGGTAAGGATAAGATCATCAACATAAAGAACAAGGATGATAAGAGACTTGCCCAGTTTCTTGGTGTAGATAGTATTGTCAGAATGACACCTAGAAAAGCCAGATTTTAAAAGAAAGTTATCCATTTTGGCATACCAAGCTCGAGGAGCTTGCTTGAGACCATAAAGGGATTTCTTAAGCCGACATACAAGGCTGGAGTCTGTTTGTATAAAGCCAATAGGTTGTTCCATATAGATTTCTTCATGCAAGTCCCCATGCAAGAAGGCAGATTTAACATCCATCTGATGGACTTCCCATTTGAACGAGGCAACAAGGGAAAGAACAAGGCAGATAGAGTTCATTTTGGCAACAAGGGAGAAGGTTTCAGTGTAGTCAATGCCTTCAACCTGTGAAAATCCTTTAGCAACAAGATGAGCTTTATGTTTATCAACTTTCCCATCGGGTCCATACTTGGTTCTGTAAACCCATTTGCATCTAACAAGTTTTCGTCCCTTTGGTAGAGGAACAAGATCCCATGTATCATTTGCCAATAATGAATGATATTCTTCATTCTTAGCTGCTTCCCGATCTAGATGGCCTGAAGCTTCTGCAAAGGTGTCAGGATCATAATTCACTGGATCTTGAGCCAGTAAAGAAGAGGCTCTGTCAAACTGAGAACGTGTGCGTCGCTGATCTGTAGGATCACCAGCAAGATCACCTACTGCATCTCGAGTAGCACGAACCCATTTTGGAAGGTGAGGAGCTAAAGGAGGATCCTAAGATGGTGGGGGAGGATTGTCATCCTCACTTTCATCATCTGAAGAAGAAATGTTTTCAAAAGTAGAAGAGATAGGGAGAGGTGGCACATCCGCCAGACTAGGCTCGTAGGCCGATATATTTTCATCAAATTTTACATCTCTTCTAATGATAACATTTTTGGACTTAAATGGAATAAGTCTATAGCCTTTGACATCTTCAGAATATCCAAAAAAAGTACATTTTTCACTCTTAGGTTCTAAAGCTTTATGCTTTTCATCTGGAATATGGGCCCACGCTTCACCTCCAAAAACACGAAAGTGACTTACATCTGGTTTGATTGAGCTCCATGCTTCTTCTGGAGTGATATTCTTTAAAGCCTTAGTAGGAGTGCGATTTATTATGTAATTTGCACAGTTAATTGCTTCTGCCCAAAAACTAAGACCAAGTCCTTTAGATTGTAGCATACAATTAGCCATTTCCTTCAAGGTGCGATTCTTCCTTTCAGCTACACCATTTTGTTGTGGAGTATATGGAACAGTATGTTGCATTTGAATTCCACTCTCAGTGCAAAAGTTGATGAATGTGTTTTTAACATATTCTCCGCCATTATCATATCTTAGCTTAAGAATTTGATGTCCAGATTGTTTTTCAACAAAGGCCTTGAAGGCCAAAAATGTGTTAAATACTTCACTCTTGACTTTTAAGAAGTATACCCAAGTGCGTCTGGAGAAATCATCAATGAAAGTTAAGAAATACTTGCAGCCAGAGAATGAAACAACTGGAAGTGGACCACATAAATCACTATGCACAAGCTGTAAAGGGGCTGAGGCGTGCCAAGAGGCACGCTTTTCAAAACTGTCTCGATGATGTTTTCCAAGTACACATCCGGAACAAACACCATCTCTACAAGATACCATAGGAAGACCTGTCACCATATTTTCTTTACATAGATGCTGAAGGGAGCGATAGTTTAAGTGACCAAATCGCTCATGCCAAAGTTTGCTCACTTCATCGTTATGAGCAACAAATACTGAGGGAAGATTTGATGACCCAAAGTTGTGAAACTTATACAACCTTGTAGAATCATCAGCAATGCCAATAGCTAAAATCTGTTTATGATCTCTTAGGTCCTTGATTACAACATCATGAGGTGAAAATTCAACGGTTTTACCTTCACCTGAATGAGTTATCTGATATACAGATAGAAGGTTGCAGGATAAGGTTGGAACACATAATACATCATTAAACTGACCATTGTCTAGATGAATAGTTCCAGTCCCTATAACACTAAGAGATATATCATCACCAACATATATATTTTTGGTGTTACAATCATTTAAAGAAGAAAACATGGCTTTGTTTTTGGCCATGTGATAAGAAGCTCCAGAATCAATGAGCCACTCATGAGAATGAGAAGAAGAAGATACATTTAATGCATAACCAGACCGAGATGATTGACAACCACATGCAGAAAGTGCCATTCCTGAAGATGAATTTGAAGTTGAAGAATGCTCCACATGGATGTTATGTTTCTTCATCGTTTCTTCCAAGGCTTCCATCTTCTTAAAGCATTTGGATTCTAAGTGGCCATCTTGATTACAAAAGTTGCAATGTCTATCAGTCTTCTTCCATTTGTTTTTATTTGTCTTATCATTTTGTTGAAATGATTTTTCATTTTGAGGCTGAGATTGCGTAGGACCCTTGTTTGGTTTAGGAACATTCTTTTTAGGATATGACTTCTTAGGATTCTTTGAATTTGGTTGCTGCTGGGCAGCTAACTCTTTCTTGGAAGAGTTTCCAAGATTAAGAAGACCAAGGTGTAAGAGTTTTTCTTGTTCTCTTATTAAAGAATCACAAAAAGAGTCAAAGGAAGGGGTCTTGTAGTTTGTTCCTTGAGAAATGAAGGCTTCTCTTGTAGAATGGAAGGTGGAAATAAACACAGAGTAGACTGGTCCCAACTTAGTAAGAATGGAATAGATAAGGTTACTATCTTCTTTCTTAACTTTAACACCTTCCAAGAGATATCTAAGGGTCTTGAACTTGGACAAGAAATCTTCAATGCAAGAAAAATTATTAGGGTCTAATGTAAGCAACTCATTTTCAAGTTGATGGGCTCTAAGTTGATTTTTAATCTCAAAAACATTATTGATTTGTTTCATTGCTTCATCAGGAGTATCAAGTTCTGCAATATGGAATCTAAGATCTGGAGAAATAGACATCCCTATCAATCCACGTGCTTGATCTTGCCTATTTTCCCATTTGGTAGCTTTATCTTCATCCTTCGGTTTCTTTTCTTGGCCTGAGGCTATTCTGTAGAGACCTTTACTTCTAAGTAAATCCTCAATGTAGGACAACCATTGGAAGTAGTTGGTGCTGTCAAGGGTAACTTGGTATTGACTTTCCATTTCAATGGAAACTAAAGCTAAATATGCTGAAACTAAGTGTTCCAATGGATAGATCTCGAAAAATTAGGCTGGTTTAAAAAAAAAGGCTCTGAAAACGGCTTCCGGATGAAGAAGTTGTGGCTTTTTGAAAAAAAGTTGATGAAGTTGCCGACGAAGTGCGGGAGTGTGCGGAAATGAAAAAGTCCGCCCCCACAACCAGATACTTACATCAGTTGTCAAGCCAGGAGCATGACCATCAAGAATGGGCATATGTCCAAATAGCTAGTCCTATATCCTCCTTCCCAACCTCTACTAGAACATGACTTACCTCTCTAATTAGAGGAGGAAGATGAAGGTGAAGTCTACTCTGCCCCCTTGTGCACAGGGGAAGCCACCAGGGGAGGCCCTCAAACCGAGGATGATATTATTGAGAATTTGATTCAAAATCCACCCCTCGGTGTGATGCCATTAGAAGAGTTGGTGGAAGAAACCCAAGCCCGTGCTTTAGTTGATATTTGTGTGGCTGATTCGGCCTCTCTCTGAGTTAAGCATGTGGAATTTGGCCTTGAAAGAACCTTGAAGATCAACTCATCCCTATCCACCTCTCAGGAGAAAGCACTGTGTAGCTTATTTAACAACCACTTGGATGCTTTTTCTTGGAGCTATAAGGAGTGTAGGAATTTACAGGGTAAGTTCCTCAGACAGAACACCAAAGGACACCGCTCACAACCAGATCGCAGATCAATACACCAATATTTTTGACGTGGTTAAAACCCTCAAAGAGGGAAACAGTCCACGGCCTGAGCCAACGCAGCCACTTCAGGCAATTTATTAATAAAAGAATGAAAATTTACATATGCTTCTCTCATGCACGGATTACCCTACAAATGACCCTCCATGTGCTTTAAATAGAAATCATGGACCAATCGGGTGTCAAGCCACGGATCAAGTGTTTGTAATACCAAGGAGAGAATGAACCGTCGGATCACTACATATCGTGACCGTCGGATTGTAAGTTACAAAATGTACAAGGTAAAGAAACACACTTTACCTAACTCTATACCTAGCTCTATACTAGACCAAGTTGTACTTAACTATTTCCTATGTGTCGGAATATCCTAACAAGGAGATGAAAGGAGTCCATCCCTGTACCCATCACATCTACATTAAAGAGGATTGTAAACCAGTCAGGTAGCCTCAAAGGAGGATGAATCCAGCTCTTAAGGATATTGTCAAAGAAGAACTACAAAAGTTGTTGGATGCAGGATTCATCTACCCCATCTCTGACAGTGAGTGGGTTTCTCCTTTGGTGTTTGTGCCCAAGAAAAACGGGAAGTGGAGAATCTATGTAGATTATCGAGAGCTTAACAAAGCCACCAAGAAGGAACATTTCCCTTTGCCTTTCATAGATCAAGTGTTAGATGGCCTGGCAGGGAAGAAGTTCTTTTACTTCCTAGATGGGTTTAGCGGGTACAATCAGATCCAAATCAGCCCAGAAGACCAAGATAAGACCACTTTCACTTGTCCATGGGGTACTTTTTCCTACCAAGTCCTTCCCTTTAGGTTATGCAACACTTTTGTCACTTTTTAGAGAGCAGTATTGAGTATATTCACTGAGCTAGTTCATGATTCAGTTGAAATCTATATGGATGACTTTACCCCTTATGGTTCTAACTTCCAAGAAGCTCTAACTAACCTAAGGAAAGTTTTAGCCAAGTGTATTGAGATGAACCTGTCCCTTAGTCCTGATAAATGTGAATTCCTAATGACTGAAGGGACCGTGCTAGGTCATACAATTTCTCAACAAGGTTTACAGGTGGATCCCAACAAGATTGGTATCATCCAAAGGGTCCCACCTCCTCAAAAGGTAAGAGATGTTTGGAGTTTTCTAGGCCTAGCAGGATATTATAGAAGATTCATTAAATATTTTAGTAAGCTGGCCTCTCCATTGTTTGGTCTTTTGGGAAAAGATGTTGAGTTCATATGTACTGACAACTATCAAGAGGCTCTGGATGCTTTGAAAGGTAAGCTAATAACTGCCCCAATCTTGAGAGGTCCAAATTCAGCCCTACCTTTCCACATTCACATAGATGCCTTGAATAAATCCATAGGAGCAACCTTAGGACAAGTTGAGGAGAAGCTACTGTATGCTATATATTTTATTAGCAAAAACTTGTCCAAGGCAGAATTAAACTATATTGTAACCGAGAAAGAGCTCCTGGCTATAGTCCATTCCCTAAACAAGTTCAAACACTACATCACTGACTATCAAACATTCGTGCATACTGATCATGTTGCAATTAGGTATTTTATGAACAAACCTGATGTAAATTCTCGTATCATTAGATGGTTACATTTATTGTAGCAATTTGATTTGACCATTGTTGATAAGCCAGGTAAGGAAAATGTTGTTGTTGATTTTCTGTCTAGACTGGATTTTCCTGCATGTGAAGAAGGGATGGTGGATGATCAAATTTCAGATGAACACCTATTTTCTATTTCAGTACTCCCTCCATGGTTTGCTAATATAGCAAATTATTTGGCTTCAGCACAATTTCCACCATACCTGTCCTCAAAAGAGAAGAGCAAGATCGTGAGGAAAAGTGCCCCATTCACTTGAATTGGGGCAATATTTTTAAGCTTGGCCCAGATCAGATATTGAGGTGATGTGTCAGGGGGGAGGAAGTTTTTGACATCCTCCTAACCTGTCATGATGGGCCCTGTGGAGGCCACTTTTCAGTAAAGAGAACTGCCTTCAAAATTCTACAAGCAGGATACTATTGGCCCACTCTTCATCAAGATGTCAGGAGATACATCAGCCAATGTGGCAGATGTCAAAAGATGGGGAAACCTACTCCAAAGGATGAAATTCCCTTGCAGCCTCAGGTGACTTTCGAGCCATTTGCGAAGTGGGGCATGGACTTTGTGGGTCCTATCAACCCTCCTTCAAAAAAAAGGTCCTACATCATTGTGTGCATGGATTACCTGACAAACTGGGTAGAAACAAAGACAATAAAAGTAGCAACAGAAGAAAAGGTAGCTAAGTTTTTGAGGGAAATATCTTCTACAAGTTTGGCTACCCAAGAGAATTAGTCATAGATCAAGGAAGTCAGTTTACCTCTAACCTGATTGAAGACCTGCTCACTCATCACAAAATTAAGCACAGAACTTCTACCCCTTATCATCCACAAGCAAATGGATAGGTGGAAGTTACTAATAGAGATTTGGAAGGGATTTTGACTAAGGTAGTAAATAGCAACAAAAAATATTGGGTAGATTGCTTGGTTGAGGCCACCTGGGCCTATAACACTACTTGGAAAACTACAACAGGTTTCACACCCTATGAGCTAGTCTATGGGAAGAAGGCTTTGTTGTCCATAGAATTTGAATATAACACATTGAGGTTGGCAGCTTAGCTGGACCTAGATCTCGGCCATGCACAACAAGAAATATTTCTTCAGTTGAATAGATTAGATGAACAAAGAATGCAGGCCCTTCTCCTGGCACTCAGAGGTAATCCAACTTCAGAGAAAGATATGGCATGACCGACACCTCAAAGAAAAGCAATTTCAGCCAGGGGATTGGGCGTTGTGTTATGATTCAAGGTATAAGGATTTCAAAGGCAAGCTAAGGACAAGATGGCTGGGGCCATATATAGTGGAAACATGCAATGACAATGGTTCAATCCTTATTCAGACCATTGATGAAGAAGCCATCCCCATGCTTGTCAATGGGCATAGATTGAAAATCTACAAGAAGCCCCTTTCTAAGCAGGAGTTCATTGAGACTCTTGGAAAATCAGTATTGGTAATGGAGCAGGACCCTGTCTCCACTCTACCTACATCATGAAGAAAAAAACACACAAAAAAGGAAAAAAAACAGAAAAAAACAAAGAACAAAGAAAAAGAATAAAAGATCCTTGGGTGAAAACCTCTTGGAGGCACCCCAACTATCTCAAAAAAAAGAAAAAAGAAAAAAGAAAAATAAATCTGATTTCTGTTGAATAAATTGCAGGTTGCAGGAAGGTCATTACAGGTTTTGGGAGAATCGTGCAAGTCAAAGACAGAGGACATGACCAGGATGCATGCATCCCTCACAATCCATTCCTCCATCATCGTTACCTTTTCCCAAGATCTGGTCTCATTTGGCCCGAAATTCCACATCCTACAGGAAGCTCTGTATCTTCTACAGGAGGATCCTGTAGAAACTACAGACAAGCCAAAATCGGTCTCAGAAGAGGACCCAAGGGTTTGAGATCTATCTATGAGGCCTATAAACCTCCCTGCCTCCATCCCTCACCATATGTCACCCCTTTTCTATCTTTGTACACCTCCATTTCACTCGTTTTCATCTCCCTACACAGTCACACACAAAAATCATGTTTTTCATGTTGCAAACAAAATTTTAATGACAAATCAAAACAGTAGGTTTTTCACTCACCATACCCGATACCCTCCATCTAAAGATTCCTTGCCAGCCGAGACCCTCCTCAGCAGTTGTATCCCTACTCATTTTAGTTTAAACCTCAAAAGGATAATGATGGTGAGGGTGCAGGCATTAGAGACAATCTCCCTAATCTGCCAGCAAGCTATTCAATATCTCGATCAACTCCCCTTTCATAGACAAAGGCTCGTATATAATGGGCCGATGGTTATATATATCTTCCGTATGGACAAAGGCTCGTATATATCTCCGCCCTCTCTATACAATTGCGGTCGATGCACATACACTTCGGCAGAGGCTCAAACAATGGTCTTCTCAACAGACCCGATACAATTATATGTAGCCTTCTAATATGTCGCCAATTCCGCTATTCGGCAATCACTCAAACAATGGTCTTTCGTTACTCAGGAACCGATACTCTTATATGCAACGTTTAATACTTCGGTGGCTCCGCTATTCGGTGGTTGACTTAATTAACAATTGCTCCACCTCCGAATTTCCAGACCTGGCGATACATTTATGTAGCAATTTATATTAATTCACATCAATGGGATTTGTTTGATTGAATACCAGCGTACAATCACCCCAATTTAAACCGAGTTAAAAACACTGATGATCTAATTCAATATCGTGTTCCCACGGTTCTTTCCAACAGGTATCTCTCGACTGTACGCTACCTTGTTTACCATACAATGAACCACGCTACACCTTAACTGCGCTTATGTCTATTACGCACTATCTTCAAGCGTGACTACTTTGTCGGTTGCTCAAGAGGTTGCTTGCCTCTCAGGTGGTCAAAGAACCAGGGAACGCCACGCATGTAATATATATACTGACTGATTATCAACTGAAGCTCGGAATTCGACAAAGCACAATGGAACTCCACGCATATGAATGTTCTGTTGGGTGTGGAGCCTGATTATCTTCTATAGTACCGGCATCTTGGACCCCAGTTCAAAATGGGGCGGCAACGCCGCCCGTAAAATAATCGCTGCCGCCCCCCCCTGGCAAGGGGTTTCGGGGGCAGTGCCCCCGAAGCTAAAAACAGCTGTAAAATTGCCTTGTAAAAGTATAGTAATTTCTAGTCAATCTGGGCCGTTCATTAGGCGAATGATCTGATGGTAGAACTTATGTTTAGTTTAGGGTATTTTACCCTAGAAGGCAACCCCTCTTTTTATATGAGGGCATTGTATTTGAGGCTGTGAGAGATGTGTATTCGGTGAGTGAGAAACATAGAGGTGAGACTGTGAGAGAAAACAGAGGATATTACAGCGGTTTTGCTGTAGGTTGTATCTCTTCATTTTGCTGGATAATAGAAAGGAAGGACTGGTTGTTCGGGGTGGACGTAGCCCAAACTGGGTGAACCACGTATATCTGTGTCTCTCTTGTTTTGTGCGTTTTCTATGTTTATATTTCTGCAATATTTTATGTGTTCCATTGCTCCGTAATATATAATTTTCTAACAACTGGTATCAGAGCCGAAGGTCTATTTGGCTGTTAAACTCGCAGGAAAGAAGGGTTCCTGGTTCAAGTGGGAGCAATGGCGGAAGATGGTAAGTTTAGGGTTGAGAAATTTAACGGCCAAAACTTCTCGCTGTGGAAGATGCAGATGGAAGATTATCTGTATCAGAAAGATCTATACCTACCATTGGGCGGAAAAACAAAGATGCCGACGGGTATGAAAGACGAAGAATGGAAGCTTCTCGATAGAAAGGCACTCGGAACAATACGGTTGTGCCTTGCTGCGTCAGTCGCCTTCAACATTTAGAAGGAAACCACGACAGAGGGTTTGATGCAGACGTTGTCGAAACTATATGAAAAACCCTCGACCTCAAACAAGGTATTTCTTATGAAACGGTTATTTAATATGAATATGTCGGAAGGTGGATCTGTTGCAAACCATTTAAATGATTTTAATACAGTTACAAGTCAGTTAAGCTCTGTAGGGGTAAACTTTGATGATGAAGTTAGAGCTCTGTTATTCTTGTGCTCATTACCAGAAAGTTGGAATGGTTTGGTAATGGCCATTAGTAACTCCGTTTCTGGATCTAGTACTTTAAAGTTTGATGATGTTGTCGGTGCTATCCTTAGCGAGGAAATGCGTCGGAAAAGCTCCGGTGAGACATCGGGAAATGCTTTGAGTGCAGAGTCTAGAGGAAGAAAAATGGAAAGAGGAAAGAGCTCAGGATATCGCAGTAAATCAAGGAAAGGCAGATCCAAGTCCATATCGGGGATAGTGTGCTAGAAATGTGGAAAGAAAGGACACCTAAAGAAAGATTGTAGATCTCGGAAGGGAAAAGAAGGAGATGCACAGCAAGAAAACAATCATGAAGCAAATGTGACAGGTGAGGTGTTACAAGATGCTTTGATTCTTTCTTTCGAAAATATTACTGATTCCTGGGTGGTAGATTCAGGGGCTTCATTACATGCCACACCTGATAAGAAATAATTTCATGACTATGTTCAAGGAGATTTTGGACAAGTTCGTCTAGGTGATGATAAACCCTGTAAAATTATTGGAATGGGTAAGGTTATTGTAAAACAGCAGAATGGAAACCAATGGCTACTAAAGGAGGTAAGGCATGTTCCAGATCTAAAGAAAAATCGGATTTCAACAGGGTAGTTAGGCGGTGAAGGTTGTGTGACAACTTTCACAGATAAAGCTTGGAAGGTCACCAAAGGAGCCCTGGTAATAGCAAAAGGTGAAAAGGTTGGTACATTGTATTTATGCAATGGTATTTCTAACTCTGTTAATGCTTTAACTTCCAAAGGAGTAGATGCAGCATTATGGCATCATAGGCTCAGACACATGAGTGAAAAGGGGATGAAGATTCTTCACTCAAGGAATTTGTTGCCAGGTTTGAAGAATGTTGATTTGGACTTCTGTGAAAATTGCATTTATGGAAAACAGAAGAGAGTCAGATTTCTCAGAGTTGGGAAAGAAAAGAAGAATGAAAAATTAGAGCTTGTGCATACAGATGTATGGGGACCTGCTCAGGTATCATCTCTCGGTGGCTCTCATTATTATGTTACTTTTATTGATGATGCAACTAGAAAAACTTGGATTTATTGTATTAAGAATAAATCTGATGTATTTGATACTTTAAAGAAATGGAAAGCTTTGGTTGAGATTGAGACAGGAAAGAAATTGAAGTGTCTTAGATCAGACAATAGAGGTGAATATTGCAGCAAAGAGTTTGATAGGTACTGTTCAGAGCATGGAATTCGCAGAGAGAAGACAGTTCCAAGAACACCACAAGAAAATGGTGTGTCAGAAAGGATGAACAGAACAATCATGGAGCATGCAAGGTGCATGAGATTGCATGCAGGATTGCCTTTACAGTTTTGGGCAGATGCTGTAGATACTGCTGTTTATCTAATAAACAGAGGGCCTTCAAGTTCCTTGGATGGTGGTGTTCCAGAGGAAGAATGGACAGGTAAAAAGGTAAACTACTCTATTTTAAAGCCTTTTGGTTGTGAGGCCTTTGTCCATATTGATAAAGAAAATAGAACAAAGCTTGAGGCAAAGTCCAAGAAATGTACCTGTATTGGATATGGTGTTAATGATTTTGGTTATCGCTTATATGATTACGAAAATCACAAAATCATTAGGAGTAGAGATGTAATATTCAATGAAAAGGTCTTGTATAAGAATCAGTTGCAGGAAAAGAAACAGGAAAAGGAAAACAAGGAATACGCAGTTCTTGATGAAATCACTGAAAAAGTAAAGATGCCTGAAAATAATAATAATCAACAACCACAACAACAACAACCACCACAACAGCAACAGGCACCCCAAACACCTGAAAGTGGTGTTAGAAGATCTACCAGGACAAGTAGACCTCCTGAACGATACTCTCCTTCATTATATTATTTATTGTTGACTGATTCTGGTGAACCTGAAAGTTATGAAGAAGCAATGCAGGTTGAAAGCAAGAAGAAGTGGGAGGTAGCCATGGAAGAAGAGATGGACTCCTTAATGCATAACCAGACTTGGGATTTAGTCAGGTTGCCTGCAGGAAAAATTACATTGAAGAATAAATAGGTTTACAGGCTGAAGGAAGAAGATGGAGGAAAGCAGAGGTACAAAGCTAGACTTGTGGTGAAGGGGTTTGCACAGAAGAAAGGTATTGATTTTGATGAAATATTTTCTCCTGTTGTTAAAATGACTTCAATCATAACTATTTTAAGTCTTGTAGCAGCTGAAGATTTTCATCTTGAGCAGTTAGATGTAAAGACAACCTTTCTCCATGGGGATTTGGAGGAAGAGATATATATGCAGCAGCCACAAGGATATGAGGTGAAAGGGAAGGAGAAACTAGTGTGCAGGTTGAAGAAGAGCTTGTATGGCTTAAAACAGGCTCCAAGGCAGTGGTATCTAAAATTTGACAAGTTTATGTCTGAACAAGGTTATACTAGATGTCACTCTGATCATTGTGTTTATCTGAAAAAGCAAAATGATGGCAGCTATATTATATTGTTATTGTATGTAGATGACATGCTTGTTGTAGGATCTAACATGCAGGAAATAAATGTGCTCAAAAGAAAATTGGCAAATTCATTTGCAATGAAGGATTTGGGTGCTGCAAAACAAATCCTTGCTATGAGAATAACTAGAGACAGGAAAAATAGAAAATTAACCTTGTCTCAGAATGAGTACATACAAAAGGTGTTGAAAAGATTTAACATGCAAAATGCAAAACCAGTTAGTACACCTTTTGCTAGACATTTCAAACTTAGCAAAGAAATGTGCCCAAAGACCCAAGAAGACATGGATTATATGTCTAAAGTTCCATATGCATCAGCAGTTGGAAGTTTAATGTATGCAATGGTCTGCACAAGGCCTGATATTGCACATGCAGTGGGAGTTGTAAGCAGGTACATGAACAATCCAGGAAAGGAACATTGGATGGCAGTGAAATGGATTCTCAGATATTTGAGAGGTACCACAAATCAGGCATTATGCTTTGGTGGTTCAAACATATCCCTACAAGGATATGTTGATGCAGATATGGCAGGTGACAGAGATAATAGGAGGAGCACTACAGGATATGTATTTACTGTCGGAGGAACAACTGTCAGTTGGGTTTCAAAAATCCAAAGTGTTGTTGCACTTTCGACAACAGAAGCAGAGTATGTTGCTGCTACAGAGGCTAGTAAAGAAATGATTTGGTTACAAAGGTTTATGGGTGAATTGGGTAAGGAGCATGATATGGGCACGTTATATAGTCAAAGTGCCACTCACCTTACAAAGAACTCAGCATTTCATTCCAGGACAAAACACATACAGCTCAAGTACCATTTCATACGATCAGTGTTGGAAGATGGAGAGTTGAAGCTGGAAAAGATACACACTAGCCAGAATCCTGCAGATATGCTAACAAAAGTTGTAACCAGTGATAAACTGAGAATATGCTCAGTTTCAGTTGGTCTTCAAGGATGACGATGAAGATGAGAAACAGCCAGGTCCAAAGAGGAGTCATTGTCCAGCAAATGGAGCAGCGGTGGAGTTGCTACAATCAGTCTACAAGTGGGAGATTGTTGGGTGTGGAGCCTGATTATCTTCTATAGTACCGGCATATTGGACCCTAGTTCAAAATGGGGCGGCAACACCGCCCGTAAAATAATCGCTGCCGCCCCCCCTGGCGGGGGGGTTCGGGGGCAGCGCCCCCGAAGCTAAAAACAGCTGTAAAATTGCCTTGTAAAAGTATAGTAATTTCTAGTCAATCTGGGCCGTTCATTAGGCGGATGATCTGACGGTAGAACTTATGTTTAGTTTAGGGTTTTTTGACCTAGAAGGCAACCCCTCTTTTTATATGAGGGCATTGTATTTGAGGCTGTGAGAGATGTGTATTCGGTGAGTGAGAAACATAGAGGTGAGACTATGAGAGAAAACAGAGGATATTACAGCGGTTTTGCTGTAGGTTGTATCTCTTCATTTTGCTGGATAATAGAAAGGAAGGACTGGTTGTTCGGGGTGGACGTAGCCAAAACTGGGTGAACCACGTATATCTGTGTCTCTCTTGTTTTGTGTGTTTTCTGTGTTTATATTTCTGCAATATTTTATGTGTTCCATTGCTCCGCAATATATAATTTTCTAACATGTTCACGGCTTCAACATCTGAAAAGGACGCCAAGCAGAGATAATAAAGCCATTCATCCCTCTCTATATACAGCGTAGTCCTATTCAGTGCTTCAACACACAATTTGAATAACTTTTGCTCAGACATACAAGTTAACAGGATCCCTCAATATCCACCATTCAGTCAAAACAAAGAATTAAACATGCATATACAGCGTTTAGGATTCACTGTCCGCCCACTAAGTTTAATACAGAATTAAATATATATCAAAGAAAAATCAGTAGTGCCATGTGGAGACTGCGGAAGTTCTAAATTCATTACATAGACCTTCCTTTAATTAACATTGCCATTATTCTGCACAAAACAGAGGATTTTCATCTGATTGTAATGAAATGAAATTAGAATGCCGATTCTAATACACACAGTCAAATAGTAAGCGGAAAATAAAAAGGCCATTCATGCCTTCCAATACACAGTTAAAATCAACTATTGGATACATGTATAGTATCATAAAACCCATTGCACTAAAATGCCAGAGAGTTTTTAAAATTATACTTTGGCACTCGCCCTCTACTCTGTCCCCTGTCTGAGAGCTTAGCTGCCTCTTTATTTATAATAATAATGGATATGCTTTACATAATGATTGAAACATAAAAGCTTCCACATGCAATGTTCACCTGACAAAAGCATCTTGAGGCTTTATTCCATCTTTTCTCTGTCTTAAAATAGAAAAGCCTCCTTATGATCCACTTCCATTCCTTTATGCCTAAAAGCTCTCCTTAATTCCTATTTTCTCATTTATTTATTTTGAGAATATCTAATTAAATCACACTTAAAATCCTAAATATTAGACTGAATTGGAACTTCGAAAACTAATGCATGACCCCCTATATCTATTATTTACAATAATTTCTCTTGGGCTGAATGCTCCTGCATCAGACTCCCAAGGTAGAAAAATTTCATGATCTCTTGATCATGTGTTCAGATCTATGTTTTCCTGGATCCCATATCTTGTGTTGCAACTTTCCATTTGCTGCTGCTTCTGTCTGTTGTTCTTCTCCAAGTCTCCACACTTTATGCTGCATCGCCGCACTGATTAAGCCTTCATAATCTTCTACTATCTTTCTTTTGCTGCTTCTCCTTTGTTTTACTGCTGTTGACCTCTTCCGGGATACTGTCATCATTAATTTTCTGATGCTTTCAATCTCTTGGTCCAATAAATCTCCCAGGTGTCGATTTCTTGCTGTCTGCTGAATTAAGATAGCTTGCTCAGTTTTTACTCTCTCTATCTGTACTGTCACTAGCTGACTTCTTGCTTCTATGCTGACCTCTGTTCTGACTGCCACCCGATCATCCACACCCTCTTGTCTTCTGGAACAGAGAACTTCTTTTCCCTTCATTTGACTGCTCAACTCAGTTAAATGTTCCTCAGCACCGGCGACAATACCTGCATTCACAGAACAATTTTTAGAATAAAAACCATAAGGCTTCAGTGCTTCTTCTGCTTCTGATGTTGCTTCCTCCCAAACTTCCTGACCCTCTGCAACATTCTTTGGCTCACCACCTTCTTCTTCCTCTTCGAAAATCTTCAGTAATTGTCCACCATCATCTTGATTGATTTTCTCAATCAAATCAAGTCCTTCAAACATTGTAACCTCATTTTCTAACATTGTGGCAGCTCCAAAATTCTGCATACCAGTCTTCTCTTGGCTATTTAGGCAAGCCAACTCTTTATTGCCACCCATAGAAATAAGTTTCTGCATATGAGACATGACTGTCTTATCTTCTTTTTGCAACAGTTCTTCTTCCCTCGAGACAATTCCAAGTGATGGATTGTCTTCTTCATCACCTGCACTCACAAAACACTTGTTAAAATTAAAAACATAAGGCTATTGTGCCTTAACTCCTTTTGGCAATAATTCAAATGGTTGCTCTGTTTTCTCCTTCTCCTCTGTCAGCATATCAGCATGCTGATTCGAATTCTTAGCAAAATTCATAAGACTGTCCATTAGTCTTTCTTCCACACCATCTGTTCTAATGATGCTTTCTTGCTCTTGTCCACTGTACTGAACTCTTTCATTTGTAATCTCCCTGTCATACCTTGGATTCTCCAACAAGTATTCCAACAATGCAATTTCTCTATGGCATTGTTGCAGTATTTCATCATCGCTCATAGTCCCTACATTCACACACAAACTGTCAGTTTGAAAATTATAGAGTTCAACAGTCTCAACTGTTGCTTCACTTTTCCGTGCTACAGACTGATCTACTTCTTTTGCATCCATAAGAACTTCTTCTTGTGTTGTAACAGCTTCACAAGATTGCACATCCTCCTCAGCCCCTGTAACCACATCAAAAGTATCAGCTACATTATCCAGCTGGTCTGAATTTATCCAATAACTCAAGAAATCATCAATGATCTCCTCTTCACGACTCAATGGTATACTTATCATCTGCTCAAGGTATTCCTTTTTTCCAAGTAACAGGGTTTTTGAATTAGTCTTCTATCCTGGCTCATCTTCTTCTTGCAGAGGCAACAATGTATGATTGATACCATCCTTTCCAAACTTGTAGGTGTTTCTTTTCCCATCATGCATGGCTCCTTTGTCATATTTCCAAGGTCTTCCCAGCAATATGTGACACACATCCATAGGCATCACATCACAAACAATTTCATCTTTGTACTTGCCCACTTGAAATTCCACTTCACACTGTTCACTTATCAAGAGTTTATGTCCCTTTTGCAACCATGACACTCTATAAGGTGTTGGATGCTTCCTTATCTTCACCTTCAATTTCTCCACTACTTCTGTAGAGACCAAATTATCAGTGCTGCCACTATCAATGATCATCTGGCAACATTTCCCTTGGACTTTGCACACTGTCCTGAATAAAGTTTTCCTTTGTGGCGGTTCAGTCATCTCCTTTGCTGGCTTAAGCAAGACTTTATTAAAATACTAGAGATTCTCCTCTTTCTGGTAAACTTTCTTCTTATGTTATTGCTGCCACTGGCATCTCTCCCTCAGCTGGAGCAACAATTGCATTCCTCTGCTTTATGTCTGCATTCTCTGGACACTCAAAAGCTCTATGTCCCAGCTTGTTACATCTGTAACATCTTAATTCTCTGCCTCTTCCTCTGCCACCTCTTCCTCTGGAAAAACTCCCTCTGCCTCTTGCATCACCTTCTCTGGGTGCATGCTGGGTTGAGCTACTGCTAGCTCCTTCTTTAGGTGTTGTAGATCCTCCTCTACCACCTTGACTTCCTTTTCCTCTGAAAGTCTCTCTCCCTCTGGCAGACTTCTTCCTCATGAGTTTTTCCTCAGCTTTCAGCGTTATCTGATAAGCTTCCTCTACTGTTTTAGGAGACAGCAAACTTATCTCATCCTGAATGTCCATCCTGAGGCCATTCAGATATCTAGCCACCTTCTCATCTGTGTCTTGAGCTTCTCCAGCTCTTATGCTCACTTTATAAAACTCTTCTGTATATTCTTTTACTGTTAAAGCTCTCTGTCTAAGATTTTGCATCTGTCTAAACAACATTTGCTAATAATTACTTGGCAAGAACTTACCTCTTAACTTTGCTACCATTCGTCTCAAGTTCTTGATTGGCTGCTTACCAAGTCTCTTCCTTTCCACCTGTACACACTCCCACCAGAGTGCTGTGTGGCCTTTTAACTTGGTGACAGCAAACTTTACTTTCTTCTCATCTTCTGTTTCTTCGTAATCGAAGAATTTCTCCATGCTGTTAATCCAGTCGATCAATTCTTCTGGATTCAGTCCTCCTTGATATACCGGTACTAATTGGTTCCATGGCCTGGCTGTGGATTTTAACACTGACTGAAAGAACCTCATCTCAGGAGTAACCTGTACAGCTTCCTCCTCTTCAGCAGCTTCAATTTCGGGCTCACTGACATCTCCATCATCTATATTTCTATCTGAAGTTAATGCATCCACTCTAGCTCACAGCTCTTCTATGGTTTCCATTATTTCAGCATTCGCAGCAGGTCGTCCTCTTCCACCACGTCCTCGTCCTCTTCCAACTCTGAAAGCCATCCTTCTCCCTCTCCTGAGATTCAGTTCAATGTCACTTGATGGCTCTGATACCACTAATGATGGTGAGGGTGCAGGCATTAGAGACAATCTCCCTAATCTGCCAACAAGCTCTTCAATATCTCGATCAACTCCCCTTTCATAGACAAAGGCTCATATATAATGGGCCGATGGTTATATATATCTTCCGTATGGACAAAGGCTCGTATATATCTCCGCCCTCTCTATACAGTTTCGGTCGATGCACATACACTTCGGCGGAGGCTCAAACAATGGTCTTCTCAACGGACCCGATACAATTATATGTAGCCTTCTAATATGTCGCCAATTCCGCTGTTCGGCAATCGCTCAAACAATGGTCTTTCATTACTCAGGAACCGATACTCTTATATGCAATGTTTAATACTTCGGTGGCTCCGCTATTTGGTGGTTGACTTAATTAACAATTGCTCCACCTCCGAATTGCCAGACCTGGCGATACATTTATGTAGCAATTTATATTAATTCACATCAATGGGATTTGTTTGATTGAATACCAGCGTACAATCGCCCCAATTTAAACCGAGTTCAAAACACTGATGATCTAATTCAATATCGTGTTCCCACGGTTCTTTCCAACAGGTATCTCTCGGATGTACGCTACCTTGTTTACCATACAATGAACCACGCTACACCTTAACTGCGCTTCTGTCTATTACGCACTATCTTCAAGCGTGACTACTTTGCCGGTTGCTCAAGAGGTTTCTCGCCTCTCAGGTGGTCAAAGAACCAGGGAACGCCACGCATGTAATATATATACTGACTGATTATCAACTGAAGCTCGGAATTCGACAAAGCACAATGGAACTCCATGCATATGAATGTTCACGGCTTCAACAGCTGAAAAGGACGCCAAGCGGAGATAATAAAGCCATTCATCCCTCTCTATATACAGCGCAGTCCTGTTCAACGCTTCAACACACAATTTGAATAACTTTTGCTCAGACATACAAGTTAACAGGATCCCTCAATATCCACCATTCAGTCAAAACAAAGAATTAAACATGCATATACAGCGTTTAGGATTCGCTGTCCGCCCACTAAGTTTAATACAGAATTAAATATATATCAAAGGAAAATCACTGGTGCCATGTGGAGACTGCGGAAGTTCTAAAGTCATTACATAGACTTTCCTTTAATTAACATTACCATTATTCTGTGCAAAACAGAGGATTTTCATCTGATTGTAATGAAATGAAATTAGAATGCCGGTTCTAATACACACAGTCAAATAGTAAGCGGAGAAATAAAAAGGCCATTCACACCTTCCAATACACAGTTAAAATCAACTATTGGATACATGTATAGTATCATAAAACCCATTGCACTAAAATGCCAGAGAGTTTTTAAAATTATACTTGGCACTCGCCCTCTACTCTGTCCCCTGTCTGAGAGCTTAGCTGCCTCTTTATTTATAATAATAATGGATATGCTTTACATAATGATTGAAACATAAAAGCTTCCACATGCAATGCATTCACCTGACAAAAGCATCTTGAGGCTTTATATTTTCTCTGTCTTAAACTAGAAAAGCCTCCTTATGATCCACATCCATTCCTTTATGCCTAAAAGATCTCCTTAATTCCTATTTTCTCATTTATTTATTTTGAGAATATCTAATTAAATCAAACTTAAAAGCCTAAATATTAGACTGACTTGGAACTTCAGAAACTAATGCATGACCCCCTATATCTATTATTTATAATAATTTCTCTTGGGCTGAATGCTCCTGCATCAGATAAGCAACTACAGGAAATCCTACAGGATTCTTGTGGCAGCTGATCCCTCTGAAAAACATACTACAGAGCCAGGGACAACAAAGTATAGCCTATGACACATGCATGAGCTCTGTTTGAATGTATAAACATCAGAAAAGTCTGAGGCCAAGCATACAGAACACAACCTGCAACAGCAATGAAGAAATGGGTTCTAGCATCCGAAATGTGCATAACACGGCCGTGACTGCACAGGTAAGTGCCTAAACCTATTCTGCAATTACATGAATCATATTTCGAGGCTGCGTGACTATGGGAATGGTTTGGTTTGAATGGAATCGGTGGCCAGTTAACTGGCCACCCTCGGTCAGTTACATGTCCTCGTGGAATCCAAATGAGCCCCGTTAAATTCAAAACTGCTGATAAGATACGCAGCCAACACGTGTGGAATGTCCATTCACGAAGAAATAATCGGGACTGGTAGTGGTGGTGGCGGGTAAACGGGGGTAAGGGAGGTGATGGTGATCAAACAGCATGTAGAAAAATTATGGTCATAATGTAGGATCAACGGTCCGGTCCAGCCACCTCATCACCTCACCACGAATCATGCCCGCAGATAAAAAACAACTCAGTTAAGCCATTCATCACCTTTTGTTCATTCTGCACTCACAATGTTTTCGACTGGAGTATGCATCTACCACTTCCAGAGCAGCTAACCAGTCGTCCTCCACCAGATTTCTGCCTATTTTTCGAAAATCTCCTACCTATCAGACTCTACAGGAAGCACAGTTTCATTCTACAGGAGCCGGGCGACTTCTACAGGAAGGGTTCTACAAGAAAAAGAGAGGACGACTTTACAGAAGGAAAACCTAGGAATTTCATTGAATTCCAAGCTAAAAACGAGGTAGGCTTCGGAAAAATTCTCTGTGCATGATTTTTTGGTGCAAGGTGGTGAATTGAACATCGCATTAGGTTGAGAAACAAGAATAAAATTTTGCCTATGCATTGAGAAAAAAATGAAAGTCTACCTGCATATTTCACTGAGTTTACCCAGTTTTTTTCCTCTGCATCCAAAATCTCCTCATCATCATTTTTTTTTTAAATTCTCCTATAAGGAAGATACACAGCAGTAGAGGCCAACCTGTGTGTGTGAAAAAACCTGAATTTACATATCTATCTATGTGTTGAAAAAACCTGCGTCCTTATGCTCTATTCTATAAAAAAAAATTCTTTCATAAACAGACAGACCAATTCTGGGTGACAGTAGTTTTCAAACAAGGGAATTATTTCCATTTGATATTGTAAGGAGCACACGAGAAATTCCTTCTTTGATCTCAAAAAACAAAACCGAATTCAGCTATCCTCTATCTCAGTGATTGACTATGTTTTTTTTCCCACCTGAGCATTTTCTTTTCTGGTTAAAGCCCACACTCAACACCATGCCAGGAGGATTCATGAGGAAAGAACCCTTAAACTCTAGAAAATTGTATGAGAACCCTGAGGTGGTGGACCTTTTCACCAAGGAAAATTGGATATCCTTCTTTGACAGAATCCGGGGTTATGATGAGGAGGTGACTAAAGAGCTTTTGATGTCCCTGAGACCACATTTGAAGACACATACCACAATTAGTTTTAGGGGTTTGACCCTAGAACTTACCCCTAATTTCATCAGTATAATTACTGGTTTACCATTGGGGCTCCCTTGGAGCAAAGAGGAGAAATCATTGGGACAAGTGGGTAAGAAAAAAAAATTATGCCTGAGGAGCATCCTGTAGAAGACAAAAATGGGGTCAAAAGGACAAGCTTGCCTCCTCTCTAGAGTGAAATCAGTTATCAAATCATGAAGTATATCACATGTGAAGGGAGGTTTAGCATAATTTATGGTTATCATTTCAGGCTGCTACATGAATTGAGGTATGGGATTGACTTACCTCCAACTAAGAAACTGAACATCCCATATTTCCTCCTTCAGTCTTTGATTGAATGTGGTACAAAGCTAAATGCAGGAGTCCCAGATCAGTTAGCCCACCATGGACTCATCAAACTGTTGGTGGAAGATGCTTTACACACCTATACTGTCCCCATAGCTTGGGAAATCTTCAGAAATATGTCTAGGGGTGATAACATCAGAACTTTGACTGAAAATAGTAGCCCATCTAGTAGTAATGAGGGGGAGCAAACTGAAGAAAGTGAGAAGAACATTGATGAGGGAGCATAGGACATCCCAGCAGAGGGCAAAACAGAGGAAGAACAGAAGGAAAAAGAGGAATTTGACAAGACTGTTGAACCTAAGACAGCAAAGGAGAAAACAACAAAAACAGAGAAAGGAAAAAAGACAAAGTTTGGAAAGAAAAAGGCTAAGAAGGCCCAAAAGAAGGCTGCCACAGCCAAGACAAGCACCCAGCAAGAGAAAGAAGAGACACACCCTGAGATATCAAGGATACAAGCAGAAACAGGGGGCATAGAGATTTCTATAGGAAGTGAAGAAAAAAAAAACAAGATAAATCCCCTAAAATGCTAGCAAGAGAGGTAAAGGCTATGCTTGTTGCATTAAGCACACCTACAAAACAAAGAGGAAAAAGAAAAAGGACCTCCGTGTACTTTAAAGCCAGAAAAAGCACAAGGATCAAAGTAGGCAAACCTCAGCCACCATCCAGGGAACCGATTTTCATTAAGGACTCACCCTCTAAAAAGAATGAAGAGTCTCCTTCCAAGATATCCATTACCTATGAAAGAGGAAGCCCAAAAAACTCTACATGGGAAGAGAAAATTAAGTTGATGGACTCAAAGGCAGTTCTATAGGAAGCTGCAACATCTCTACAGGAAACTCTAGCCAAGTTAAAAGAGACTGAGAAATTGGAAAAGAAGGTAGCTAAACAATCACAAGGAGAGAGAAAAACTGAAGAAATACCTGAACCTACCCCTCAACCTGATTTGGGCTCATATTACAATCTGTTAGAGGGTGGGAAAATCATCCCATAGAAATTTGTCGTACGATTATTTTTCGAATTAGAGAAAGAGAGGATCAGAACACACACATGAATGAAAATAGCCAAATCTAAGGGAGTTGAGGACATAGGCCACATGGAGGATAAGTTAAAAGAATTAAGGGGAGAATTGGCCATGGTAAAGCATGTAGAAAGCTACAAGAGAGCCCAGCTATAGGAGGAGAATGAGTTGCTGAAAAAACAGTTACATCTATAGGAAGTCCACAAGGAAGATAGGTTGTCCATTTTGGGAGGGCAACAGCAGCAAGAAGGACCTCCAACATACAATGACACAACTGAGAAACAACAGAAAGTGGAAGAGCTACAAGCTAATGTGGAGATGCTAACAAAACTGTTGCAAGAACAAGAATCTCAGGCAGCAAAAGAAATACAAGTTTTGAAACAGCAGTTGCAAGAGAAAGAGGCCCAATTGGCCTGCATGGCCAGTTGGGCAATAGAAGCCTTACAATGTAGGCAACCTGCTAAATCTTATGCATTATACCTTAAAGACCAATGGCTTTAATTTCCAATTAACACACTGGCCCAAAGGGGCACCACTCCATTTCATAATTTCAATCAATTTTTGCAATTATGTGACAGTAGCTTAGCAAAAGATAAGGCCAAGATGGCAGAATTCTATTTACATAACTTGGCACTACCTAACATGAATCTATGGGACCCAAACACTGTATTAGGAGATCTGCAACTAATGGCCATGGCTTCTTGGTTAAGCCATGAGGAAAAAAGGGGAGTAGAGATTCAAAATATTATGGCCAGGGAACTAAATGAGCCACTTATGATTAGGGCATAACCAGAAGATCCATCAACCCTTATATATTCCCATCAGTACCTTGTATACAACCCTCACATCGTGCCTGACTATGTTGAAAGACAAGCTCAGGCCATTGCTCACTTTGAGGACATGGAAAGACTGTTTGGTGATAATTGCATTCATGCTTGCACAAGGAGATGGAACACCTTGTCCCATAGTATAAAAATAAGAGAGTACCACTCCCTAACCAAGATGAGGGAAGCTATGAGAAGAGTACCCCTATACAAACTATCAATGCAGAACCTGAAATCCAATTGGATTGGCCTTAAGTTCAACCCTCCACTACTGCTCGAGTTGTTAGAAGGGGTCAAGGAAGAAGAGGAGCAAAGGCAATGGGAGGAGGTAGATAGAAAGGCAGGATTTCATGATAGGGAAGAGGACATCACCTCAAAGGCCTAGGATGTTAGAGAGGCAGTCAAAGAAATCATGGATGATGAACTGGATTAGTTGCTCAAAGGATGAGCAACACATTCAGTAGGGGGGTGATGATGAGCCTCGGAAATGGGTAACTATATGGGCTCAGTTTTCCTAATATTCTCATTTAATCCACCATTCTCCATAGTTTTATGCATGCTTTTGAATATATTTATGTTAATTGTGTGAATGGGAATAGTCACTTTACCACAAGGTCTAATACGTGCTTATTGCAAAATTTTGGGCATTTTTGGGACCAAGATCAGGCATTTATGAGTAGATTGGCAGCCAAATACAAGGAAACAAGGTTGAGGATATGTAGGAAGGATGTATACTACACTAAATGACCCCTTCCTCAAGTTCTCCACCATCAGCTTGGAGTTCTACAGCCCACCAAAAATGATTTCAAGGGCAGCCAAGCAGGTCTAGTGAAGTGGCTGATTAACTGCAGTTTTGGGCAGCCAAGCCCCTCAAGTTAAGGAGGATTGTTGGGGTCCTCGTATGCATAAGTAGGAAGGCTTCAAGCCTTTGGAGTTTAGTCATTTTTTTAGTCTATTTTTGCACATTAGTGCAGCTCTGTATCAGCACATTTTTGAGCTTCTTCTTGTAGACAGTTTTTGGATGTAGCTATTTTTTTTTTATCAATGAAGATGAATCTTGCTTTGTGCCAGCTCTGGTCTTTCTTAGGAGGCTGTAGCTCTTGGGGTTGGGCCCAACCCAAGTGCCAGTACCTCCTTTGTGTACTTTTATGTGTTTTTCTTGCATTCATAGACTAATTTATGTTATTTAGGTTAAAATCTTGCTTCATTTCTTAGGTTTCTTTTGATGATTTAGATAGTTGTTCATGCTTCAAGTTGATTTGAAAATTTGGTAATAGAAAAGATCCACAAAAAGGCTACCAAGCAGTCCTTGATCTCAGTTCTCCCTCCTTGGGATCATGAATTGAGACCAAGGTACACTTTGCTACCACAAAAACATTATTTTTGCCTTCTAGTTGATATCAATTGTGTATTCATGTTTAGATTTTTTCTTGCTTAGTTTCCATAGCTATCTTGCATGATTTCCTGTTTATACACTGTTGTTCATCATATTTCTGGTTTTTAAGAGTAGATTAGGTCAACGTAGATAAATCTTTGTTTTTTGTCTTTGTTTGGACCAGTTTTTGAAAAGTAATGTGCAGAACACCTGTAATACATCCCTACCTACCCTTCCTCCATCATGCAATCTATTCCAACCCCTCACTCAATATTTCTTACCTTCATTTGCCATACTTTCCCAACTAACCCTAATTTCTATATTTTTGTGCAACATTGCTTTCTACATCCTTGAACAAATCCAACCATCTTCATCACTCCTTAGCTTCATTTACCAGGTGCCACACCTCTTAAAAACCTTATCCATCCTTCATTCCCACTTCTCCACTGTTTTTCCTCCATCAATCTTCAAAAATATCACTTTTGACCTGTTCCTGTAGAACTTCCTATAGATCCCCTGCAGCCTCCTATAGAAGATAATGCGAGCAGTTTTTTGAGATCTGAGCGCAGTGTAAATCTCCAGAAGGGTGCTAGGGACCCCTTAGGTCCTCACCATACCTTCTTAACCCCCTACAAACACCCACTCCATTTTCGTTCGCCAATAAACCTCTGCACAGTCAAAAATAGTTAAAACTCATGCATAATAATTTTTGCATAAAATTGCTCAAAAATACCAAAAATATGATTGTGTCATATTTTCTTTCAGAAGTAGCTTAAACACATGTATTTTACCTCTGCAATAGTCTATGGAATCCATTTTAGTAGTTGTACATCTCTTCTCTTACACAAGTAGGGTTAGTTGGTAAAACTAGGGTTTTCATTTCCTTTCAGCTTTCATCTTCTTTCTGCAAGGCGACTAGCCTCTTTTGAGTTAGCCTTCATCCATCACAGTTAAAAGCTTCTTCTAAGAACTCATAGAAGTTGGCTTAAGCTCCTAGCGAACTTGTTCCAGCTGATCAAGTGACAGCCTGCAGTAAGAGCTAGTACTTGTGCATATAGCACTGTCGCTTCCAAGTTTGTTACAAACTACTGGGTTGATAAAAGTAAAGTAGGGAGTCCCAAGAGTTGCAGCATCATTGCTGCAATATTGGAGCTCACCAGTTTACCTATCTCTCCCTTGTGCCTTCATTTCAGTCGTGTGGGCACCCATGTAAACTCATTCGGGTGGGTCATTTGAGGGTGTCCATGTCAACTCGTTCGGGTCGGTCATTTGAGGGTGTCTGTGTAAACTCGTTTAGGTGGGTAATTCAGGCGGGTCGAGCGAGGGCATCCATGTAAACTCATTCGGTCAGGTTGTTCACTATGAGGGCGTGCCCAGGCACATGAGCCCATATCAAAAATACTAAGTTGTGACCTAGGGTGGGCTTTGTCCATGTTCGTGCAGCTCGTTTGCCCGGCTCTCCCTTGTGCTTTCGTTTCAATCATGTGGGTGCCCATATAAACTTGTTTAGGTGGGTCATTTGAGGGCACCCATGTCAACTTGTTCAGGCGAGTCATTTGAGGGCATCCATGTAAACCCGTTCGGGTAGGTCGTTTTAGGGTGTCCATGTAAACTCTTTCGGGTGGGTCATTCAGGCAAGTCGGGGGAGGGCGTTTGTGTACACTCATTTTGGCGAGTTGGGCAGGTCAGGCGAGGGTGTGCATGTAAACTCATTCGGTTAGGCCATTTAGTGTGAGGGCACACCTGGGCACATGAGCTAGTATCAAAAATGCTAAGTTGTGACCCAGGGTAGGCTTTGTGCACGTTCATTCGTGTGGGCACCCATGTAAACTCATTTAGGTTGTTCGTTTCAAGGCGTCCATGTTAACTCATTTGAGCAAGTCATTTGAGGGCATTCATGTAAACTCGTTCGGGCAGGTTGTTCGAGGGAACCTGTGTAAGCTCATTCGAGCAGGTCATTTGAGGGTGTTCATGTAAACTCGTTTGGTTGGGTTGTTTAGTGTGAGGGCATGCTCGGGCACACGAACTCGTATCAAAAATGCTTAGTTGTTACCCGGTGTGGTCTTTGTGCATGTTCGTGCGGCTTGTTTTCCCGGCTCTCCCTTGTGCCTTTGTTTCGGTTGTGTGGGCACCCATGTAAACTCGTTCAGGTGAGTCATTTAAGGGCATCCATGTAAACTCGTTTGGGCAAGTCGTTTGAGTGCGTTCATGTAAACTCGTTCTGGCAGGTCGTTTGGGGGCGCCCGTGTAAAATCTTTCGTGTGGGTCGTTTGAGGGCGTTCGTGTAAACTCATTCAGTTGGGTCATTTAGTGTGAGGGCGCGCCAAGGCACAGGAGCCTGTATCAAAAATGCTAAGTTGTGACTGGGGTGGTCTTTATGCACGTTGTGACCTGCCTGAATGAGTTTACACAGATGCCCTCAAATGACCCGCCTGAATGAGTTGACACAAAAACCCTCAAACTGCTCGCCCGAAAGAATTTACATGGGTGCCCACACGACTGAAATGAAGGAAAAAGGGAGAGTTGGGAAAATGAGCTACACGAACGTGCACAAAGCCCACCTCGGGTCACAACTTAGCATTTTTGATACAGGCTCGTGGGCCTGGGCACACCCTCACACTGAATGACTCACTTGAACGAGTTTACATGAATGCCCTTACCTGACCCGCCCAAACAAGTTTACATGGACACCCTCACCTGACCTGCCTGAACGAGTTTACACAGTCGCCCTCAAACAACGCACCCAAATGAGTTTACACGGACACCCTCAAATGACCCACCCGAACAAGTTTACATGGGTGCCCACATGACCGAAAAGAAGGCACAAGGGAGAGTCGGGAAAATGAGCTGCATGAACATGCACAAAGCCCACCACGGGTGACAACTTAGCATTTTTTATACAGGCTCATGTGCCCAGGCGCGCTCTCACACTGAAAAACTCGACCAAATGAGTTTACACAAATGCCCTCAAACAACCTTCCCGAACAAGTTTACATGAGCGCCCTTGAATGACCCACCCAAACGAGTTTACACGAATGCCCTCAAATGACCCGCCTGAATGAGTTTACATGGATGCCCTCAAACGACCCGCCCAAAATACCTATGCGAACTAATTTACACAGACTCCCTCAAATGACCTTGCCCGAACAAGTTTACACAGATGCCCTCAAACGACCTGCCTGAATGAGTTTACACGGATGCCCTCAAAGGACCCACCTGAATGAGTTTACATGGGCGCCCTCAAACAACCCACCCGAACGAGTTTACATGGGCACCCAAACTATTGAAATGAAGGCACAAGGGAGATCCAGGCAAACAAGCTACACGAACGTGCACAAAGACCACCTTGGGTCACAACTTAGTATTTTTGATACAGACTCATGTGCCCGGGCGCGCCCTCACACTGAATGACACGACTGAACAAGTTTACGCAGGTGCCCTCAAACGACCCGCCCAAATGATTTCACATGGCAAACGACCCGCCCGAATGGTTTCACATGGCAAACAACCCGCTTGAATGAGTTTACATGGCAAATGACTCGCCCCAATGAGTTTACACTGCCGCCCTTGAAAGACCCGCCCGAACGAGTTTACATGGTTTCCCTCAAACGACTCACCCAAACAAGTTTACATGAGCACCCTCAAACGACCCGCTCGAACGAGTTTACATGGCTTCCCTCAAATGACCCGCCTGAATGAGTTTACACGGGTGCCCTCAAATGACTCATGTGAACAAGTTTACATGGCCACCCTCAAACAACCCGCCCGAACGTGTTTACATGGCAAACGACCTTCCTGAATGAGTTTACACAGGTGCCCTCAAATGACCCGGCCGAACGCATTTACATGGAAAATGACCCGCTCGAATGAGTTTACATGGCAAATGACCCTCAAACAACCCAACCAAACGATTTTACATGCTAAATGACCCTCCTGAACAAGTTTACATGGGTGCCCTCTAACGACCCGCCTTAACAATTTTACATGGCAAACAACTCACCCAAACAAGTTTACATGGGCGCCCTGAAACGATGTGCCCGAATGAGTTTACACGGAAAACGACCTTCCCAAACGAGTTTACATAGGCAAATGACCCTCCCGAATGAGTTTACATGGGCAAACGACCTACCTGAATGAGTTTACATGACAAACAACCTGCCCGAACATGTTTACATGGGCTCCGACACACGACCGAAATGAAGGCACAAGGGAGAGTTGGGAAAATGGGCCACACGAATGTGTGCAAAGCCCAACCCCGGTCACAACTTAGCATTTTTAATATGGCCACGTGTGCCCTGGGAACGCTCACATGACACGACACGACTTGGCCTGACCCGACCTTCCCCAACGTGTTTGCAAGGGCACCCACACACGACATGTCCTGACCCACCCAAATGAAATTTGGCGTTTCCATGGGTGCACAACCTAAATGAAATTTGTGGTTTCCATGGGTGCATGACCCAAATGAAGGCAAGATGGAGTGTTGGAGAGGTAAATCCCCTCTACGAATAGAGGCGATCCCTACTAGCCCAGCAGGGGTCTAGCAACAATCAAACAATGCTGCCATGCATGTTCCTAATTACAATTAAACAAGAGGTTAATAGCACCTACTTGGATTCCAGCGCTTATCATTTGACGAAGAGATGTTTCCTTCGCTCCTTCACTTCGGCTGGTCACGGTCCTTCGCGATCTCCGCGAACAGACACCTGCACACGCGAAAGGGAAACAAACACAAGTGTTAAATCTAATAAAAGCAACTATACATCAGTCAGAAAATATGTAATTCACATTTAACCATTGCATAGACAAATGAGAATGGAACAATAATAGCAGTCATCTATTATTAATCAAATAGAGAAGAGTACAACCAAATGTTCTGACGTCGGTAACCTTCTCAGGAGGGGCCAGTCAGCAAGTGTCTCAAGCATTCACCTTTGGAAATGATTCTCCCAAGACAAGCAACTCTCTCTCACACACAAGCAACACAAAACAACCTTCCCTAAGCAATCAATCACTTCCACACCTAGCACACCAAATACCTATAGTAGCAGAAATCTGAGCACTATAAGCTCTATACAATCCAAGCTATTCCAAACTATATCCAACTAGCTGCTCATGGTAATGGTGGAAGTTTATATAGGAGAAAGAGCCTCCTAAAAGGGTGGAAGGATGAGCTTATCTTCAAGAGAAGTGGTTGCAAGGGGTCAAACAGACATGCCATAGAAGGGAGGCGACATTCACAAGGCCAACAACCAGGCTTGTAGTTATCTGGAAGGCTGGCTGTTGGAACAAATTCGCCCAAACTGGATCAGCACGGTTCCATAACTGGGCTGGCGCGCTGACATCGCGAGGTAATAACGGTCAAGCTGTGGTCAGCGCGGGTTGATACAAACATAGGCAGCGCTGGTCATGAAATTCGATCAGCGCGGAAAACCCGTGTGCTTCCGCACTGGCAGCGCGCGCGGTTTGTTATGAAGCACCAGTGAGCGCGGGTATTTTAGGAACAATCGCGCTGATGAGGAAAACTATGGAAAAAGTGGGTTTTTGCCAGTTCAGAAGGCATGAACTTGATTTTGGTGAGTTCTTGACACAGTAGGGTGACTGACAGGGAGACAGTGACAAATTGCTGTGTAACAGATGCCCCCTAAAGCATGAAGACCGAGAGAGTGGGAGGGGTGAAATGCTTTACAACACAGGCCGAACTGGAACACCACCAGGAAGGACCGGAAATCTCTGATAATCAAGTACATGCAGTCTAGGCATGGGCACAACCATCCAACGACATGTGAAAAGGTCTGTGGAATGGACGCAGCCATCCAGCTAAAGAGACTAGAAATAATGACAAGGTATGGTCGCAGCCATCCATGAAGACTCAGGTATGGGCGCAGCCATCCATCAATGAGTCATGTAATGATCATCCACAAATCGCAACCTGGACCATAACAGACAGGGATCCAGGGTCTTGCGCTCCATCTCGACCCGAACAAAGTACAAGTCCAAGCATGTGAATACATGAGCTGAAGTCGAACATGCATGAACATCGTCTGATTACCAGTCAATGATGAAAACTGTTAACAGACGCGAGAGGTACCACCAATAATGACAATGGCCCGCAAGGTACTATAGGTACAATCCACGGTGTGTGAATCAATGAGCTGGTGTCGAACACCCACAGAATCATTCGATCGGAGGCCAATGATGTAAACCTCGCGTCGAACACGAAGAACCTACCATTGAGGCATGCAGGCTCTAAGGCACCTGAAGGGAGTCTCTAAGTTGCCTTCCCGGATAATGAGTTGGAGTCGACGGGAGGTGACCTTGATCGAAGGTGGGCCATAATGTTTCCCACATCATCGACACGAGACAGAGGTAAAAAATGATTTGTGTGAGATAGCAGATGAGGTTGTATTATCGCAGAGGTCAACTTCTCTTGAACATATCGGCGGCACTAAAGCGGGTTTGGCAGTATTTGACATCAAATGAGCAGAGGGTATGGTGATGATGGCAATGAGCAAATGAGAGGCCAAATAGGATAACCCAAACCCACAGAGGCCAGTGAAAAACAAGATGAGATGGTCCCACCCAGACATGAAGCAGCAGAGTGCCATGTTCAAGAGCGACATACTGCCGACACGACTGTAATCATAGTTCCATTTTCCCCACCATTTCTGGCAGGTACCCCGATTATTTTTGGATGACAAGCTTGACGGGGATAGCATATGCTTGATGAAGGTGTCATTTCGATGATACCCGATGTCATCAAGTGTTTAACGAGCCTGACAAAGGAAAAACTCGACATCTTTTCTGGTTTAGGGAGTCTGAAAAGATCGCGGAAAAGGAGACTCCAGGGGGGGTCCTTTTTCGTACAGTTGTGTCTCTCGAGCCCGAAAAAGTATAAAACTATGCTTGAAAGAACCGCTTGACCATTATGATCGAGGATTACTTTTCGTGGATAGTGCCTTCGACCCGAAAAAGTAAAAAAGCGGTCGGAAACACGTCGTTTTAGAGCCAATATCGAGTGCGAAACGACAAACACCCGGCAATCTTTTTAAGTTACACGGTCGAAAAAGAGCTTAAAACGACCGCCTCTCGTTCCCTTTAACAAGCTGAAAGGGGGCTCGGCCATCTTTTCTTGTTTCATGTCGGAAAAGAGCTCAAAGACGACATTTTTGAGATCAAGTGCGTTATGAATCGTTATGATCACGCCGGTTATCCGAACCTGCACAAGAACACTACCCGCATAAATCCGTTCGATATGTGTAAAAAAACATATTAAAACATGCATCCAATAAGGTTAGGGCTAAATCTATGGCAAAAGATGGCAGAAACCCAAAATACGGTCATTTATGAGTTTTTACTATAAATAGGGGGGGTGAAAAATCATTTTTTACCATTTTACCATTTCGGGACGTGAAGCACGTGGAGAAGCCAGAAAGTTGACGGAGCGATTTCCAGCCCGTACGGACACCATTCTTCGGACAGCTTCTTCCAGGTAGGTTCTCTTCTCCTTGCCCTACATTTTGATTATATTTAGCACGATTTTAACGGTGGAATTCGCCCGATTGGGCGAATTCTTTGAGCATGGGTGCGCTCTCGGTCATCGCGGGTTTCCCGCTTGGGGCCGCGCTGACCGATTTAGAAATACACGTACCAGTTTTTTGGTCAGCGCGGAAAACTCGTGTTCTTCCGCGTTGACCCAATGAAAAAACAACTGAGGCACCATTTTCAGCGCGACTGTTTCTAAAACAGTCGCGCTGGCGCGAAAAAATATGAATTTTTTGAAATTGAACGTAAATTTTTCCACAAACAGGGACCTAATGCTTTTTCATGGCTTTGCAGGGCACAATGGCTTTTGTGTGGCAAGAGAGGGCCCACGATAATGAAGATATAGCCGCATATGCGCTTGCCGAATGCTGGAATGCAATGCGGGCATGCGGTTTTCTAAAGTTCTTCCTGACGCGGTGCTTGAGGGCGCAACCTGACTTGCTGGAGTTCCTGATTAGAGCATGGAACCCCATAGACGGGAAATTCACTATCCGTGGGCAAGATATCGAGTTTGATGCCTCGGATATCTATTTTTTGACTGGTTTGTCGCGCCGGGGTCGGAGGCCCATATTGGAGGGGGCGCGACCCAGCGGCGAGACTCTGGACCAGCTGATGGCTAGAGTATGCCCAGGAGCTGAAAAGACACGAAGCGGGAAGGTTGGTATCCCGACGGTGTGGGACATGCCTCTCCGCACGATACTCTTTCTGGTGACACGGGCAGCGGGTTCCTTGGCCAACCATGAGGCCTCGAAGAACCAACTGTTGTTAGCTCTGGAGTGCCTGCAGCCCACTATCTTTGACTGGGCGACTGATGTGATGGCTAGCATGAAGAGGCAACTAAGCAACTGCCATCGTGGAGAGGCGAAGCAGTTTGCTTATGGGTCGCTTCTTCTGCCGCTCATGCTGGAGCGGGTGCCGGCTTTACAGCTTCAGACTATGGCTGTGGATCCACCTCGAGATCCTCGGGAGACGAGGGCTAGTCGATGGGCCCGCGTCATGCCACGTGGAGGTGGTGGTCGCCCAGTGGCTTGGCGGGTGTACTTCAGGGAGTGGTTGGAGCGACAGGTTATCTTTGTCGAGGATTGGCCGTATGTGGGTATGGACTTCCGCAACGACCCTGATATGCCACTGCCCGCAGGAGAGCACTGGGATGACGGAGGTATGTCACTTGATCTCTTTTTAAAATTTTTTAATGTTTTGGTTTTTCATGTACATGTCTTTGACAGATGTTGATGTATGCAGATGTGGGACCTGCGAGACCCATAGGCTTGGCACCATCGGCACGGAGGGAGGGGCAAGGAGCAGACGCTGGAGCCTTGGCCTTAGTTCCTCCAGGGGTTGATACTTCAGAGACTATAGCTCGCAACCTTGAGGGGTTGCTAGAGGGGGTGCCAGACTATCAGGGAGTCGAGGAGGTTCCCATAGAGCACCAGATCCACACAGTGGGGGTGGCACCCAGGGTGCACCGCCTGTTGAGGCGGATGGCACGAGCGGCTGTGTGCTACAGAGAGCACAACCCAGCACAGTAGTCGCCTAGGTTTCTTTTTGATGTTTGGAGAGACATATGTCTCGAATGTATGGAGAACAGTGACTCTTATTTTTGACACATACACTTATTTTTGAGCGCCTTAGTGCACCACACGATATATATATATATATATATATATATATATATATATATATATATATATATATATATATATATATATATATATATATATATATATATATATATATATATATATATATATATATATATATACATACCGGTTTTTTATGGACCTACATGTGATGATGTTTTTTAATATGTTATGCAAATGCCTAGTACAAATGTGATCTAATGTATTAGTTGCACAACATGTGATCCATATATTTTTTATGTTTTTGCAAGCTTAAAAGCACACACATGCAAACTATGCTTGGAATGATTTATTTACATATGCTCATGGTCTTACTATGCTATCTATGTTTTCCTGTATGATGTTTATCTGTTACGCAAATGTCTATCTAACACATGATTTGCCAATGCATCAGTCAACGTATTTAATCGTCTTGGAATGTGTTGATAAGTAATGTAATCAAAATTCCGTTCCAACAATCTTACACGTAGGTACAACCTTAGTATGCGCTGGTCTCTGACGGAATATCGCCCGTTAAGTTGATGGACGACCAGCTGGGAGTCCAGGTTCACCACCAGTTCTCGGATGCCGAGGTCAACTGCTTCGGCAAGTAATTCAATTACAGCACTGTATTCGGCAACGTTGTTAGTGGTACGGCCTAGGCAGACACCCTGAAGGTCTAACAATTCTCCGTGAGGATCGTAGATCACCCACGCCGCAGAAGACAAATTGCAAGTGCTGCGGCAGGTGCCATCAGCGAAACCAACATAAGGTGCACTAGACATCTGCACAAGAAAAACAGAAGACATAATAAGAGGCAAACACGCCTTCACACCAAAGCAAAACACGAAATCATGCACAAAACACACAAAACACGCGTATGTACAAAGTGAGTGCGCGAAGTTATGCATAATATTTCTTCAGATACAGCCTGTTGCGGGGTTTGTCGAGAGGATTTCCTTCATAATCAATCAACTCATATGCGCCCTTTTGTAAAACTCTTTTCACGATGTAGGGACCTAGCCACATGGACTCGAGTTTTCCTGCCCCCAGCTTATCTTTAGCTTGATCATAGAGCAGTACTAGATCTCCCTCAACAAAGGAACGAGGATGAATATTCTGGTCGAAGTGAGCCTTGACTCTCTTCTTTTGTGCTTCGATAGCCAGAGAAGCCAAACGACGAGTCTCGTCTAACCGTTCTAGGTAAAGAAGCCGTTCCTCCACCGGAGTGGTGTTGGGAAGCAACTCGACAGCCAATTTTAATGAAGGAATCTCACATTCGACGGGAAGGGTAGCCTCCAATCCATAAACCAACTGAAACGGAGTGAAACCGGTGGCATCCTTCACAGAAGTTCGGTAGGCCCACAAGGCTGGGAACAACATCAGATGTCAGTTAGACTTGTGCGTATTGACGGTGCGTTGAAGCATAATGATCAAAACTTTGTTCACGGCTTCGACTTGGCCGTTAGATTGTGGATAGTACGGTGTCGAACTATCTTGACGCAAGCCTAGTTGGGTCGTTAGTTCCGTCATCATGTGATTTCGGAAATGCTTTGCGTGATCTGTGACAACAGCCTGAGGGACTCCAAAACGAGTAATGACATGATTGAATAAAAACTGCGCCGCTGTGTGACCGTCTTCGTTCAATGTAGGCATCGCTTCGGCCCACTTGGTGAAATAATCTACAGCAACGATAATGTACCCATGCCCCCCGGCCGAACGAGGGTTACAGGACGTATAATCGATGCCCCATTTGGCAAATGGACCTACGGTGACCACAGGGTGCAGTGGTGCAACAGGTGCACGCATCTTCCGGTGGTAAACCTGGCATTCATGACATGCACGGACAGCAAGGATGCAATCCTTAAAGATGGAAGGCCAGAAATAACCAGCACGGAGGATCTTCTGGGCGGTAGCATACCCGGACATATGGCCGCCACAAGCGCCGGAGTGGCAGTCATTCAAGACCCGCTCAACCTCCTCGAGAGTTAAGCAACGGCGAAGAACAGAATCAACGCCGAGGCAGTACAGGGTATCGCCCAAGATGCGATATGGTTGAGCTTGGTGACGAATTCGTCGTCGAGCATCTTTCAATACGTTGGGATGGAACGAAGACGTTTGTAAATATACGATAATGTCCCCGTACCATGGGTCGAGAGTGCTGATGAGAAACAAAGTTTCATCCGGAATATGCTCCTCTGAGCGAGATGGTGCAGAGTGAGATGGTAAGGAACAGAGCAGTTCAGCAAAGACCAGAGATTTCTTAGACTTGGCCGCAGTGAATTCCAAGTCGAACTCTTGGAGGATTACAATCCACTTCGAGTATTTGCCCCCCAACAGCTGACGTGGAAAAATGTAGGTCATGGGGTTGCAATCAGAGATCACGGTCATTGTGCGCAACAGGATATAATGCCAGAATCGTTGGACGGCGCAGACGGCTGCCAATGCCAGCTTCTCGACATGTGCATAGCGAGTTTCCGTATCCAGAAGGTTGTGGCTAAGATAATAGATAACGTGCTCGGTGCCGGCATCATCATCCTGCACTAGAACCATGCCAATGGTGGTGTCAGCGGCAGCTAAATAAAGAGTGTAATCGCGGTGATAGTTCAGAGGTCTTAAGAGCGGGGCTGAGACAAGAAGGTCTTTAAGGCGCTAGAAAGACTCCTGGGCGATGGCATCCCAACGAAAGGGTGTGTCTCGCTTTAATAACCGTGTGAAACCTTTAGCCACCTCGGCATAATTCGGAATGAATCGTCTAAGAAAATTAGCTTTTCCCTGCAAGCTCTGCAATTTCTACAAAGAGGCAGGGGGAGGAAGGTTCAAAATGGCCTCGACTTTGAGGGGATCCAGACGGATGCCTTCTCGGGAGACGACGAACCCAAGTAGTCGGCCAGCTTCTACGCAGAAGACACACTTATGTGGATTGAGTCGAATACGGTAGTGTCGACAGCAGAGGAAGATTTCGCGTAGGTGAGATGGATGATCTTGACGTTTAGCTGAATGAGCTGGGAGGTCATCCAGGTAAGGCTGTACGATGTGTCGGATATCATGAAAAGCATATGACATCGCATGCTGGAAAGTGGCACCAGCATTTTTGAGACCGAAAGGGAGCTTCTTATAAGCGAAGGTGCCCCAAGGACAAATGAAAGCTGTCTTATGCTGGTCTGCGGGGGCTATGTTGATCTGGTTGTAACCAGAGAAGCCGTCCATAAACGAATAAATCTCACTTCCTGCACAGTCGTCGATAAGCTGATCAATAAAAGGCGTAGGAAAGTTATCTTTTGGGCAGGCACGATTAATATCACGGTAGTCAACACAGACCCGGATAGTACCCTGTTTTTTATTCACAGGGACTATATTGGATACCCATTCCGTGAGGGGAATGGCATAAATGAAACCAGCTCGAAGAAGCTTTTCAACCTCGGCCTTGATGGCTGCTGCCTTTCGAGGGTGCACAGGACGTAAGCGCTGACGAACAGGCTTAGCTCCTGGATAAGTAGGTATCTCATGCACCACAATACTAGGGTCGATGCCGGGCATTTCCTCGTAAGACCATGCGAAGACATCCCGAAATTCACGAAATAGAGCGGTATAAAGTTGAACTTCCTCTGGAGTGCAAGTGACTCCAATGTGAATATGCTCGACGATCCCTGGTTTGACAGAGATGTCGATTGGCTGGGTTTGCGTTATATTTCCCAAATTGCCCTCCGACGACACTTGATACAGCTGAATAGGTGTTTGGAGAGGCGGAGATGGGACACATGAAGCAAACCGCTCGAGACATGCGGCCATTTCCAGATGGGGAGGGAGGAACGAAGAGCGATGGTGGTGATCTGACCAAGGGAGCTCTTCTAGAGACATAGTCTCTATAATGGCCTCATCGGACGGGAAAATCTCTTTCAAAGGGTCTGAAGTGGGCTCATCTCCTATCCATGGGAAATGATCATATGAATCGGGAACACTGCTCAGAAGAGCAGGTTCGGGGGGTGGAGCCGATGCAACGACAATCTCGATGTAATTGAGCTCAGCAGGACTCAATGGCATCATATCGCCCCAAGAGTCTTCCTGATTCGGGGGAGGAAGAACCCATGGATCTGAACGTACAGAGATCATATTGACGAAGGCGAAATTGGGAGGTGGGAGGGGAAAAACTCCCATCAAAGCAGGATCTTTGAAAAGTCCGGCTCCCACATTTTCTAAGGACTTGGAGGTATGCTCCACAAATGGCACATTACCTTCGGAGGAAGAGGCGAAGAAAGAGAGTTGGTCCACCGTGACAATCTTTCCTTGGTGAGGGAAACGAATGACACGGAATAAAGAGGATGCTACGGCCTGCATGGCATATGTCCAGCTGCGGCCGAGGAGGAGGTTGTAAGTGAGACTTGCGTCAACGACCTCCACCTCTACTTCGACTGTTTTACCTTCTAAGGAAATGGGTAAACGTTGGAGAATACCGTAAGGGCGAGATTCTCTTCCATCGAAAGCTTCCAGGGTCGTAGGAGACTGAATCTGAGCAGGAGAACCAATAGCCTTCCCGCAAGCAACTGACATGATGCAGGTTGAGGCACCTTCATCAATAACAGTACGATGAATTGTTTTGCTATTAATGATGACCTGGATAAGGAATTCTACTTGGTGAGGCAGTCTCTGGGAAAAACCCTCGAGATCAAAAGTAATCAAATTCGAATCTGCCGGGTCGATGCCACCAATAGCTGATAGCAGGGACTTCCTCTGTGAGGGGCAGCTCTGGAGGACTTCTAATGCGGACATAGCAGACAGAGCCTGAGCTAAGTCCTCGACAATGCTATAGTGCTGGGCGGCACGAGCATTGGGGTTATAGGATGACTTCCTGAGTACACCTTTAGGAGGGGGTCGGGGGATCGTCTCAGTGCTGGGCCGTTCGATGTGAAGGGGACCAGAACTGGATGGAGGAGCGCTGGAGGGAACCTCCGGCTCTTTCCCGGCTGAAGAAGGATAATCTTTTGCTCGAGTTGAAACATGGATGGGAATGGTGCCAGCCATGAACACTTGAGAACCGAACGAGGAAGAGGATTGAGAGGGGTCTGCCACCTGATGCGTCTGTTGGGAAGGGAAAGGTTCTTTCAACACGGCAGGAGGTCCAGGAGCGCCTTTCAATAACCGACTAACCTCGGACCGCCTAGGGCAGTCTTTGGTGTAGTGATCCTCCTCACAGATGAGGCAAGGATACTTAGGTTTTCGCTTAGCTCCATCTTCAGATGAATTTTTTGAAGGTTCCTGCTTGGGTTGTTTATTCTCATTTTTCGCTTTTCCTTTCCCCTTCCCTTTCCCTTTCGAGGATTTGTCCGCCGCGGTGGACTGAATGGCGTTAAACTCTGAGGTACTACCAAAATTCGATGGGCCCTGAGAAGCATTTTCATGGGAAGCATTTTGCTTTTGCTTTCCAGGGTTCGCGAAGGATTTCTTCGACGACGAATTTACAGAGCCAATGACTCCATCTACAGATGGTTTCGGCGGAGCCTTGGTCTGTCCAGGCCTCGAAGCATCTAGAAAATACTCATATAGAGTACCCGACTGAGAATATACTAAGTCTAGGTACTAAGCTCGCGCGATCGCTTGCTCTTCAGTTACACAAGCTCCCATGGCAATATCTTTTGCAATTTTAGGAACAAAGGAGGTTGTAAACCAATCGGTCAGGAGTTGATCAGGAATCCAGAATTTGATCAAGCGACGACGCCTTCTCCATTCATGTATATGATCAGAGATGTGCGTAGCCGTGTCCTATTTTAAAGACGTGAGGAGATTAGTCCCAGTCTCGTACCGAATGGGCAACTGAAAATGGGTTAAAAATGCCATAGCTAACGAGTTGAAGTCTTGAAACATGCCGCGATTCAGCTCAATATACCATTTAGCAGCTGCGCCGTTGAGAGTTCTCTGAAAGAGGCGAAGTCGGATAGAGTCATCAAGCCATGAGTTCGATGAACACCAAAGATGATAAGTCATAACATGTGCTTGAGGATCCTCTCCTGCCTTGTCGTCAAATTTTGGACAATCACCGGGTATTTTAGTTGGAACCGGCGGCCAATATGGATTATGCAAAATAGGATCATTTGTTAACTTGGACACGTCCGGAAGTTCCAACGTCGCCAAAAATGGCAGTTGAGGGTTAAAGGACATCCGTGGCTGAGGGTTCGAGGCAGTATTAGGGTTCCAACCAGATGATGGTTGTCCCCACGGACCCTGTCCAGATGGACCTGGCCCAAAAGGGCCTGGTGCATAAGAAGTTTGTCCCGACGGACCTGGCCCAAAAGGGCCGGGTGCATAGGGACCTTGTCCCGACGGGCCTGGCCCAAAAGGGCCTGGCGCGTAGGGACCTTGTCCAGAGGGGTTCTGTCCATACGGATTTTGTCCATATGCAGACGATTGACCCTGATACTGCCCCCCAGCACCCCATGTATTAACAGCTTCGCCCACAGGTGCACCATATTGATAGTTTTGATAAGGAGTGACCTGTGGCTGTTGATAATTTTGGTAAGGGGAAAATTGATTTTGCCCCTGGGGTTGCTGGTAGCCATACGTTTGCTGGGCGCCATACTGAGCCTGATAAGGAGGCTGCGCCTGGTAGAGAGGTTGGGGCTGAGGCCCGCCTTGCATCTGATAACCTGTTTGAGTTTGGGGCCTAGTATATTGTCCTTGAACCGGTTGAGCTGAGACGATCTGGCCGGAAGGTTGGCCTGGTTGAACTTGGGATGGACCTGGTTGCCCAGAAGGATGGACTTGCTGGGTGCCAAGTTGCCCTTGAACAACCAAGGGTTGTCCTTGCGGAACAGAAGGTCGAACAGGCTGGACAGCTGGTTGACCTTGCGGTTGACCAGTCTGGCCAGATGGATGATTAGGGCGGACAGCGGGTTGACCTTGCTGCATAGAAGGTTGGCCCGTTTTCCCCCCAGGGTGAATAGACTGAGCGGAGGGTTGGGCTTGCTGTATAGCGGGCTGCCCTCCTTGGTGTATAGGCTGAGCAGTGGGTTGGCCTTGCTGCATAGCAGGCTGCCCCCCTTGCCCAGAAGGATGCGTAAATTGAGCAGTAGGTTGGCCCTGCTGAACGTAGGGTTGCCCCCCTGCCCAAGAGGATAGCCCTGTTGGATTTCTGGTTGATTTTGAGGATTATAAACTAACCCAGTTTGTCCAGACGGGTACCCTTGCTGGAAACCGGGTTGGCTTTGTTGAATGTAAGGTTGCCCGGGTTGTCCAGTTGGGTAACCTTGCTGGATACCAGGCTGCCCTGGATACCCAGAAGGGTGACCTTGATACGGATATGACGGACCTCCAACGGCCGAGGGTTGCCCCTGGTAGGGTTGTCCCTGTGGGCCCCCAGATTGTCCTGGGTAAGGCGGGCCATAGAGTGGTTGCCCTTGAGGGGTTTGGACATAAAGCGGCTGGCCTTGATTGGGCGGTCCTTGGGGCTATCCGGAAGGATCCCGGCGCCCCCGAAGGATATGAGTGACCAGATCATAAGTAACATTCAATGGTTCCTGGTTCTCTTCGTAAGGACGATGAGGAAGGATCGAAACGTTCTTGAGGTACTGACCATTCGCATCATAATAAAAGAACGGACCTTCGTAATCTGGATCCGTAATGGGCTGCCCAAAGGCATCATATGGCCCTGATCCTGGAACACCACCAGAAGAGGGTTGAGCACTTTGGGTAGGATCAATGACTCTAGAAAAGACCTCTGGCTGGCCACTACTCACTTGAGCGTGAGAGGAACCAGCTCCTGGGTTTGTAGATGAAGATGCTGTGACAGCACTAACGACTGGAGTGGAATAGGCCACACAAACAGTTGGAGTTGTGGGAACTGAGGTAACAAATGTAGTATGAGGTTGTGAAACAAAAGGCCCAGTGGTAGGAGTGACATTAGGATCCCACATAGTCGATGCAGGCATTTTAGCAGCCATTTTATCCCTCATTTGGCGATATCGAGGAGGGAGGGAGGAAGAGGCTGAGATGGGAGTTGAAACGCTCGTAACCACAGGTGTTTCACCGACAATGGGAGATGTCTCCCCCGAGGTAGACATCGGAGACGACATACCGGGAGGGGTATGAAAAAGGTCTTCGTCGCCTTCCCAAGAAGGGCTCCAATCTTCTACGTAATCCTCGTCGCCTGGGGCACGTACGTTGATAGGCTGGATACTCGGAATGACAGGAAGAGTATCGCTTACAACTGGTACCTCAGGAGCAACAGAAGGTGGAGAGCCTTGATCACTTGGATCGGGGGTGGACGGGTCAGCCAGGATGACAAACCCCACACAAAAACCTAAGGGAAACTAACGATAGAAAACCCTACTTAAGCTAGTGCACACAAGATCTAACCAGGAAATGTTATCGTGGCCGAATAAATTTTTAAGACATTGGAATTAGACTTGACCTTTTCATGTTTCAAGAGTCGAGAAAAGGACGAAAAGATGACTCCAGTCTCCTTCGAATGTTTAATGAGCACGAATTGACAAGACACTCACTTACACCTTTTCATTTAGGGAGTCCGAAAAGGATCAAAAGTGACTGCTCTGGAGATTCTAGGCAAAAGGTGTGCCAGACTTTTCGCAAAACCACATAATACTTTTTAGGGTACGGGTGGTCAATCTTCGTGAATGTTGTGTTCACTGCATTGCGAATCGTAAGGCGGCAGACTCGGCTTCCTATGGATCAAGGATAAAAGCCTAGTGGGGTCTCCCCATATACGCGACGGTACGTGGGAGCACAGTCCGTGTTAGACCACTATCGAGTCACAGAAGGAGGAATCACCCAACCATAATGTGAAACAACAGTGACTATGTTTAAAGACGCTGGAACACATCTCTAACCTAGACCTTTAGATGTTTGTGTTTAGTTCCAATGCGTTTTTAGATTCATTCGGTTCATTTTATAGTTGATCTTGAGATTAAGTTTCGATTTCAGGTCCTATCGTATGTTCTCTCACAATTACCTAGATGCAAACTACATGCCAAAGAAAATCATTTTGTTCGATGAATTCTAGCTATGAAAGGGTAAAGAGATTTCAATCAAACAAAACGAACACAAGCAATCAAACAGCCTAATGCAACTAAAAGCGAGGAAAGGAAACTTTTTCTTTTGAAAATGCAAATCAATGAAACATTCTTTTCCTTTTCAATTCTTAAAAGCAAAGCCACTAGTTTGATTTCCTTTCAATGACACAAAGCATCTAAAATAATTTGGAGGAACTAGAACACCAAGCAAGAATGAAATTGCCTAATGAAAGCACACAAAGTTCCCGAAACATCCAACAAAGATTTTCGAATCAACAGGAAAATCAAGTTCTGCACGAGCTATGTGATCTAAGCTCAGCAAGACAAGCAAGGATTCAAACAAGGGGGAAGCGAGAACTGCTCGGAAACACAACCAAAGACACTCCAACAATCATTGAACAAATGCAAACTACAAATCTGAAGTTGGGTGGTCAAACAATGAAACAAGATCCCTACGGAAGGCTTGACACACACATGGCCACTAGATGCCCTAGGGCTAGAGTGTGGAATCAATAGAAACAGGCAAACACCCGAAGGATGAGAGTTACAACCAGTCATATAGAGACTCAAAACCATCCAGCAATTGTAAAAGTGACGGTGTAAATACAAACCAAGCAGCGAAAGCAAAGAGGAAGGTATTTGCAAAACCGAAAAATGAGCGAAAACGGAACCCTATGGAACCAGACTTCGCAATCAAGCAGCTCAGAGTTCAGACAGTGAAAAACAAGTCACAAACCAAGTGGAGAGAAGAGGGGAAAGCTAAAGCAACAGGTCCAGGAGGTCAATCTGATCAAGAATGAATTTTACAGGATCAGCGCGGGTAGCCTTCAGCAACTCGGCGCTGACAGGAGGAGGCATGTAGCAACTTTGCGACGTCAGCGCGGAAGGACACGGATAAAGCGCGCTGTCTCACAAAAACGAGGTCAGCGCGACTATTAATCACACAGACGCGATGACACAGATCACAAAGAAGCAGGTGTGCGACGTCAGCACGGAAGGACACGAATAAAACGCGCTGTCTCTAAAAACGAGGTCAGCGTGATTGTTAAAGGTTCAGGCGCGATGACAAGGATATAAAAGAAACAGGGGCGCGACGTCAGCACGTCTGTTCGAAATTAAACCGCGATGATAATGAAAACGGGCAGAATCAAGGCAGAAAACTCCCAAACCAGAATTAGAAAGTCTTTCAAACAGTCAAGACACTTCCCAGATGTACCCAGGAAGGCTACAAGCAGAAAAGACCAATCCCCAAAACTCGAAAAGAGAGAAAAATCAAACTCAAGCACAAAGAGAGGACACAAGAGACATAAAAAGGCTATTCCCCAGTATGGTCGCCAAATTGTTGGAGAGGTAAATCCCCTATACGGATAGAGGCGATCCCTACTAGCCCAGCAGGGGTCTAGCAACAATCAAACAATGCTACCATGCATGTTCCTAATTACATTTAAACAAGAGGTTAAGAGCACCTACTTGGATTCCAGCGCTTATCGTTTGACGAAGAGATGTTGCCTTCGCTCCTTCGCTTCGGCTGGTCACGGTCCTTCGCGATCTCCGCGAACAGACACCTGCACACGCGAAAGGGAAACAAACACAAGCGTGAAATCTAATAAAAGCAACTATACATCGGTCAGAAAAGATGTAATTCACATTTAACCATTGCATAGACAAATGAGAATGGAACAATAATAGCAGTCATCTATTATTAATCAAATAGAGAAGAGTACAACCAAATGTTCTGACGTCGGTAACCTTCTCAGGAGGGGCCAGTCAGCAAGTGTCTCAAGCATTCACCTTTGGAAATGATTCTCCCAAGACAAGCAACTCTCTCTCACACACAAGCAACACAAAACAACCTTCCCTAAGCAATCAATCACTTCCACACCTAGCACACCAAATACCTATAGTAGCAGCAATCTGAGCACTATAAGCTCTATACAATCCAAGTTATTCCAAACTATATCCAACTAGCTGCTCATGGTAATGGTAGAAGTTTATATAAGAGAAAGAGCCTCCTAAAAGGGTGGAAGGATGAGCTTATCTTCAAGAGAAGTGGTTGCAAGGGGTCGAACAGACATGCCATGGAAGGGAGGCAACATTCACAAGGCCAACAACTAGGCTTGTAGTTATCTGGAAGGCTGGCTGTTGGAACAAATTCGCCCAAACTGGATCAGCGCGGGTCCATAACTGGGCTGGCGCGCCGACATTGCGAGGTAATAATGGTCAAGCTGTGGTCAGCGCGGGTTGATACAAACATAGGCAGCGCTGGTCATGAAATTCGATCAGCGCAGAAAACCCGTGTGCTTCCGCGCTGGCAGCGCGCGCGGTTTGTTATGAAACGCCAGTCAGCGCGGGTATTTTAGGAACAGTCGCGCTGATGAGGAAAACTATGGAAAAAGTGGGTTTTTGCCAGTTCAGAAGGCATGAACTTGATTTTGGTGAGTTCTTGACACAGTAGGGGCGCCAGTCAGCGCGGGTATTTTAGGAACAGTCGCGCTGATGAGAAAAACTATGGAAAAAGTGGGTTTTTGCCAGTTCAAAAGGCATGAACTTGATTTTGGTGAGTTCTATCCGTAGAGGGGATTTACCTCCCCAGCAGAGTCGCCAAATTGTTGGAGAGGTAAATCCCCTCTACAGATAGAGGTGATTGATCCCTACTAGCCCAGCAGGGGTCTAGCAACAATCAAACAATGCTACCATGCATGTTCCTAATTACAATTAAACAAGAGGTTAAGAGCACCTACTTGGATTCCAGCGCTTATCGTGTGACGAAGAGATGTTGCCTTCGCTCCTTCGCTTCGGCTGGTCACGGTCCTTCGCGATCTCCGCGAACAGACACCTGCACACGCGAAAGGGAAACAAACACAAGCGTGAAATCTAATAAAAGCAACTATACATCGGTCAGAAAAGATGTAATTCACATTTAACCATTGCATAGACAAATGAGAATGGAACAATAATAGCAGTCATCTATTATTAATCAAATAGAGAAGAGTACAACCAAATGTTCTGACGTCGGTAACCTTCTCAGGAGGGGCCAGTCAGCAAGTGTCTCAAGCATTCACCTTTGGAAATGATTCTCCCAAGACAAGCAACTCTCTCTCACACACAAGCAACACAAAACAACCTTCCCTAAGCAATCAATCACTTCCACACCTAGCACACCAAATACCTATAGTAGCAGCAATCTGAGCACTATAAGCTCTATACAATCCAAGCTATTCCAAACTATATCCAACTAGCTGCTCATGGTAATGGTGGAAGTTTATATAGGAGAAAGAGCCTCCTAAAAGGGTGGAAGGATGAGCTTATCTTCAAGAGAAGTGGTTGCAAGGGGTCGAACAGACATGCCATAGAAGGGAGGCGACATTCACAAGGCCAACAACCAGGCTTGTAGTTATCTGGAAGGCTGGCTGTTGGAACAAATTCGCCAAACTAGATCAGCGCGGGTCCATAACTGGGCTGGCGCGCTGACATCGCGAGGTAATAACGGTCAAGCTGTGGTCAGCGCGGGTTGATACAAACATAGGCAGCGCTGGTCATGAAATTCGATCAGTGCGGAAAACCCGTGTGCTTCCGCGCTGGCAGCGCGCGCGGTTTGTTTTGAAGTGCCAGTCAGCGCGGGTATTTTAGGAACAGTCGCGCTGATGAGGAAAACTATGGAAAAAGTGGGTTTTTGCCAGTTCAGAAGGCATGAACTTGATTTTGGTGAGTTCTTGACACAGTAGGGTGACTGACAGGGAGACAGTGACAAATTACTGTGTAACATGGAGCATCGATCAAACGGGCTACACGAACGTGCAGAAGACACATGGGTGGTCATGACTTAGCATTTTTGGCATAGACACATGTGCCTAGGCAGCCACACATAGAACAACACGACCCGACCAGCCCTGGGAGAGCTGACCTGACCTACCCGAATGCATTTGTACAAGCACCCACACATGACACGACACGACCCGACCCAAACAAAATTTAGGGTTTCTGGGTGCACAACCCAAACGAAATTTGGGATTTCCATGGGTGCATGACCTAAATGAAGGCACAAGGGAGTGTTGGGAAAACGGGCTGCACAAACGTGTAGAAGGCACACGAGGGGTCATGACTTAGCATTTTTGGCACTGCGACGTGTGCCTGAGATACCCATGCATGGCATGACCTAACCCACCCGAACAAAATTTGAGGTTTCCATGGGCGCACGACCCGAATGAAGGCACGAGGGAGTGTCGAGAAAATAGGTCACATGAACGTGTAGAAGGAACGTGGGCGGTCACATCTTAGCATTTTTTCTCTGACCAAATGTTCCTGAGCACCGACACACGGCACGACACGACCTGAACCCACTTGCCTAAATGCATTTCCATGGGCACCCACACACGACACGACCCGACCCATCTAAACAAAATTTGGGGTTTCCATGGGTGCACGACTCAAATGAAATTTGGGGTTTCCATGGGTGCACGAATCGAATGAAGGCACGAGGGAGCGTTGGGAAAATTGGATGCACAAACATGCAGAAGACACACGGGCGGTGACGACTTAGAATTTTTGGCACAACCATGTGTGCCTGGGCACCCACACATGGCATGGCATGGCACGAACCGACCCACCCTAGGCAAGCCGACCCGCCTTGGGCAAGCTGACCCGACCTGCCCGAACGAAATTTTGGGTTTCCATGGGTGCACGACCCAAAAAAAGACACGAGGGAGAATCGGGAAAAGGGGCTGCACGAATGTGCAGAAGACACACAGGCAGTCACGACTTAGCATTTTCGGCATGGCCACATGTGCTTGGGCACCCACACACGGCATGGCACGACTCGACCCACCCAAATGAAATTTGGGGTTTGAATGGGCACACGACCCAATGAAGGCACAAGGGTAGGAATATCTTTGACTTTAATACATAAATATACCTAGTGTAACATGCCCTTAAGGTCTTCAACATTTTCTTTTGACTCTTCAACTCACCTATAACACTTTGACATGTGCTAGGCCTATTTCAATGACAAAGAAACTCAATGATATATATATATATATATATATATATATATATATATATATATATATATATATATATATATATATATATATATTTCTTGAATAAATACAAATATCAAAAGTACATTTATGAAGACCGAAACCAGTTACACTTTCTTCAACACCCCGTCTTAACTAGGGAGGTATTAATAAATCATTACAAGGTGTTTGGCTATTTTTCAATCTTGAATAATTCACATAAGAGAAATTGAATTCGTAACCCATCTGTTATAGCATCATAGTAGCCAACGTTGCTCATAGCAAGGCCTTGACTAACAACTTTATCTCTCATAAGATCATAGCACAATCTTGGCAAGGCCAATGGCTTATAAACACCTTAGTCATTGTCTCTAAAGGTACATACCCACCTAGGCGTTCCCTGAGTATGACCTTCTAGGAAAATTCTTATCTTGGGTTCCCAGCCCTCAAAGAATATCGCTCCTCTTGCCTACTCTTGTCTCGGATGCCCTACACATCCTCAAAGAGCATCAGATGCCAGATGATTACTCAATCCTCCCACTCTTTCTTGTCAACTGAAGACAAGAATGTTTTGTCTATCTCTTCCCCTTGATTGAGCAAGACATGCCCAAGTTTCCTCTGACAAGGAACTTGCCCAAGCTCCTTTGTAGTTGGGAATTTGTTAGAACTCCCTCTTAGCTAGGGACTTGTCCATTCATCAACAACATCTTCTTTGTGGGTCCTTCAGCTGCTTGATCTCCTTCTTTCCTTTGATGTCATGAAGTCTTTGTTTGAACTTCTTCTTGGTAGGGTACCAGCCATCGATCACTTTCCCTCCTAGTTTTTCATGTCATTGCTCCCTTCGTGGAAAGTGGCATTCTTGATATATATCAAGTCCTTTTTTTCATCTTGTCTATCCTTCATAATACTTATCACATGGATGCTTAGTTGTACTTTCTTGTTCCCATACTTTGATTTAGTGGCACTTCATGACTTCATCGTGATATTTCTTCAACATCAAATGGTGCTTTTGTTGGATGGCCTCTTAATCATGACATATTTGTAGAGTTGAATCAGTTATCTGCACCTTATTATCTCCAAGGCCTTCATAGGTGTCAAAGGTCCTTTGATCTTTTTCTTCCTTTGTAAGAGTTTCCATGCCTTCTTTCGAGAGATGTTGAGGAATCTTGTCAAATAGTTATTCTTTGTGACCACGATGTCCTTCACATGCTTGATCTCTTTCTTCATTTGCTTCTTGTTGGATTGATTAGTCAACCACCTTTACTCCTTATGAGATCACTTCTTCATGTTGAACTTTACTCCATTGTAGTACATGCCTCCGAGCATATCGTTGGCGAAAGAGATCTTTTTATTCTTGATCATGATTATAGAACTTTTCCCATGACCCAATATATATGATGACATGACTTAAACTTTGATGCATACATACCTCATCTTGATTATGCTTTTATCATCTCGGCTTTATTTGATAGTTCTCCTCGATTGGTGTAGCCTTTCTTACTTCTTCTTCTCTTGCATGTATATCATCCTTTCTTGAATCCCATAAATGGGACTCCCAATGAGACTTCTACCCCCTTATGTACGAACCTTATTTTGAAGATTCTACCAGAGGATCTTGAACACCCTTACCTTTCAAATGTTTCTTCCTTTGATGATGGAGGCCTTCTAAGAATTTTGATCATGATCAATCATTTTTTCATTGTGGATGAGACCCTATAATAGGTATTCTCCTTCTATGTGAATATATTGAGCTATATATACACCATGCTCTTGTATTCTAGAAGATATCTTTAACCATGCAATATGTTCTATTTCTATATGCTCCTATAATACTCAAAAATTTGATAGAAGACTCTAAGCAAAGAGGTTGACTTAGTCATAGGAGGATATTCCTTCTTTTTCTTCTTGTTGTCTTCTTTCACTTCTTTAGTTACATGAGCTTCTTCCCTTTTTCTCTGGCTGTTGTTGTCCTTCTTAAGTTTAGGTGTTGTAGCTCTGATACCAATTGTTGTAGATCTAACCCGAAATATTATAGATCAGATACAAAAATATAAGATAATGCAAATAAACCCAGAAATAATATGAAATGATTCTTTATTGATCTCAACCCTTAAGGTAGGGCAACACCATACATTCACTCCTTAAGGAAGGAGAGCACTACCATGGGTCATTACCATGGTTCCCTCATACCATCAATTAATACCATGGGCCCATTACATTATTATTAACTACTTGTGGTCCCTTACATGACATGGGTTAACCACCTTATTTATTACTATGGCCCATCCATTATTACATTATTACCTTGGGTACCTCCCTTGGTACCCCATATTATCCCCCCTAGGTATATAACATTCCACCCCCCTAAGCATGTTTCGTCCCCGAAACATGGGAAGAACACAAATAATAAGATCTACTCAAAAGAGTAGTCCACTGATACCATGCACGTGCATCTAGCCATCCAAGAGAAAGGTGAACCCTCGATCTCGCTGGTGCCTCGCTTGCTTGAGATGGAAGTTGACCGTGGCAGCTCTTCTATGTGTAGTAGGTGGATCTTCTCTCCTCGCTATCCTTCATGTGACTACTTGGTTTCCATCTTGATGGTTGTCTTGCGGGGTGATGTGGGTGATGATATGTTGAAGTTTTAACCGACGATGACTTTTGCTTGACTTCACCCACTGAGCCCTCCTCTGATGTATCATCACCTGTAACCTTTTCTTCTGCAGCCTCTGTTTGTGTTTGATTGTCGATCATCAAAGGCTCATCATCTGATATGTCAGTCCCTTGAACATCTTCTGCTTCAGCCTCGATGTGCTCTACATGTTTATGGATGGAAATATCCTGTAATGTAATTTTCTTCTTTTTATACCATAGCTTCAGGAATTTCTTCTGCACATTAATATTGATAGTACCCACAGATTCCATCCAAAGGAATCCCAAAACAACATCCATGTTATCCATATCTGAAGCATAAAAATCACCATGAAACCCATACTTATCCATAGAAAGCTTCAAATCCTTATAGATTTGAACATCCTTATCATCAACCTGTGTATGTTCAATTTGTTTTGCTGGGACTTGCAATTTCTTTGCCAAGTTGATATTTATAAGATTTTGTTTGCAACTCGGATTGATAGACACAATGATTTTCTCCTTCTGAATCAATCCATGAACCTAAAATACAGAGATACCAGCCAAATATAACCCTTTTGGTTCCTTGGTTTCCTTCTTTCCTGTAAAAATAAAATCTTTGCTAGGCAATGTGACCTGACGAGCTAACTGGCAAGCCTCCTTCCACGTGGGAGGGTGGTGAAGTAGAACTTGAGCTTTGATGGCTTCTTTAAGACCGTTGATAAAACATTCCTTGAAGAATACATCTGTGAGACCCCTAGTGTGGAAGGCTAAGGCTTTAAAAGCGGTAATATATTCCTCCACTGTGCCAGTCTGCCGGAGCTTAACGAGACGACCCAAAAAAGATTCTTCCTGTTCAAAGCGATCTAGGCCCGCCATCACAAAAATATTGGCGAAAAAGTGAAATTGTCACAGTTTCGTCAATATTGCTCAGAATCCTTATTATGACCTATTTTTAGAAATGGAACCATCATTCTGCATCTGCCCATGTGATAGAAATTTTGATCCAGGCACTAGAAATCCAGATCTACGCTGCAACTTTCCCGCCATCACCCAAAATTTCTGAAAAAGGAGCTAATTTTAAATCAGCGATATCTTCCTCATTCGGACTCCGATTCGCCTGATTTTTTTTTTGAAATCAGGTGTTTTGTCACAAGGATTCCAGATCTATAATTAGATCTTACAGATCTAGCACCAGGACGTCCAGATCTGCGCCGGAAATTCGCTGGCCCTAAAAATTCTCTGCAACCCCACTGATTTTTAGATCAGCGATATCTCCTTCATCCGGACTCCGATTCAACCGATTTTTTTTTTGAAATCGGCTATTTTTTCATAAGGAATATAGATCTGTAATTAGATTTTGTAGATCTTGCACCAAAACATATAGATCTGATCTGCAATTTCGCCACCCAAAAATCCCTGCAAAAATAAAATAAAAAAATTCTCCACGGTTTGCCCAAGAAAGTGCTCTGATACCAATTGTTGTAGCTCTGATACCAATTGTTGTAGATCTAACCCGTAATATTATAGATCAGATACAAAAATATAAGATAATTCAAATAAACCTAGAAATAATATGAAATGATTCTTTATTGATCTCAACCCTTAAGGTAGGGCAACACCATACATTCACTCCTTAAGGAAAGAGAGCACTCCACAAGCCATATGCCTGTTCATACAATAATACTTCTCTTCATCTTCCTATGGAGTCTCTAGCCTCTATATAGGCCTCATACATACAATACCATGGGTCATTACCATGGTTCCCTCATACCATCAACTAATACCATGGGCCCATTACATTATTATTAACTACTTGTGGTCCCTTACATGACATGGGTTAACCACCTTATTTATTACTATGGCCCATCCCATTATTACATTATTACCTTGGGTACCTCCCTTGGTACCCCATATTATCCCCCCTAGGTATATAACATTGTTGTAGATCTGATCCAAAAATATATGATAACAGAAATAAACCCAAGAACAATAAGATAGAAACAGATAGAAATGCTTCTTTATTATCAAAACCCTTAAGGTAGGGCAACACCATACATTCACTCCTTAAGGAAGGAGAGCACTCCACAAGCCATATGCCTGTTCATACAATAATACTTCTCTTCATCTTCCTATGGAGTCTCTAGCCTCTATATAGGCCTCATACATACAATACCATGGGTCATTACCATGGTTCCCTCATACCATCAACTAATACCATGGGCCCATTACATTATTATTAACTACTTGTGGTCCCTTACATGACATGGGTTAACCACCTTATTTATTACTATGGCCCATCCCATTATTATATTATTACCTTGGGTACCTCCCTTGGTACCCCATATTATCCCCCCTAGGTATATAACATTAGGACAATCCCTTTTGTAGCATCCATATTCTTGGCATCTAAATCATTGGACTTTGGACATGTAGTGGTCCCATTCAATTTGTTACTTTCCTTGCAAAAAGACATTGAGGTATACTCAGATGGGGACATATACTTACTTGATAGAGTTTGAGATGCAGTGAACTTGCTTTCTTCTTGAAGACTTGATGGCTTGCCTTCCTTAGATCTTGATGTTCTTCAAGTTGCTTTCTTCAAATGGACTTTCTTGATGACTTGACTTGTAGTGCCTTTTATTTTTCAAGATGGTGTAGCTTGATGTAGGTCCCTCTTTGATTTGTTCTTCTTGTAGGTGCCTTTATGCAAGGCATTTCTTCTTGATTTTTAGTCCTCCATGATGAATGATAGACGGTAGACCTTCCTATCCTTGATGTGATTGAGACTTCTTGGCTTGATGCTTCAACCTTACGAATGTTCTTGAGATTCCCTTTCCTTGAGGTGTCACCTTAGCTCTAGTACTGCGTTGAAGAATCTGGGGAAATGGGGTATAGTGGGATTATTCTAAACTTGATAACAATTTGTGAAGCTCTTTTACAATTTATCTTGTTATCTTAATCTTCTTCTCTTCTTATTAATGCATGTGTGTTTACTTCATCAAAATGGTGCCAAAAACATAAGAACAAGAACACAAGATGTTGGCTCTCTGCCAGGGCAAAACCTCTCTCTCTCAGAGAGGAAAACCCTTTCGTAAATTTCTCTTATTGAAGCTTCTTATTGGTCATTGCAAAGCCCTATACCCTTGACAAGAATATCCTCCAAGCACAAGTCAAGTCCTTCCTCCTCTCTGCACTTTGTTTCTTTGGCACTTCGTTCCCCAACATTGTGTCCTTCTTTCAACTTTTGATAGTCCTTGGTGGACTAGCTCTAGAAGAGACTCCAACCTTTGATCCTTAGCGAGATCCTTTACCAATGAATAAACCTTCATTCTCTTGACCAACCAAGCCTTTTTCTTGATGTGAGGTTGCAGACTCGATGTACACCAAGTTTACTGCACCTTGGGTGATTTCCATCATGACGAGACATGGAAACCCCAAATTTCCCACACTTGGGAGGCTTTCGATAAGGCGAGACATGGAATCCCCAGGTTCCCCGCAATTTGGTGACTTTTGTCGAGGAGGGACTAGGAGACCCCATGTCATGCTCCTAACCTAGTGGTAGTATTTCAACCACACATAAGCGGGTGCAGCACCGCCGTACCTTTTCCTTTTACCAATACTTGAGTACACAGTCTACACCTACTTCAACACTCAGTCAATTTTCCAATAAGTGTTCTTAACAATGAAGTAAAAATAACTTACCATCAATTTATCTTCATTCTTTCAACCCGTCGTGTCATGTGGTCGTGCTTCACTGCTCGCGGTCTACACGACACAACTCCACACCTGAACTATGAACCTATCCACCCAACTTTCCGTTCCATGGCGCCCAAACTCTGCCCATTAGTGCAGTCCATAGTGAGGGCGCATGGCTCGCACACAGTGCGGCTGCCTGCCCAATCGATAACCCACCCCACTCTACGTGTCCGCACTACCAAGTCTGACCCACCCACTGTAATCCACCCACTAGTACGGCCCTCTTACCTACGTCCTTCTCGTCCTTATGTTTTTTCCCAACTCCTTCCTTCGCACTTGTTCTGTGATGTGGAAATCTATGTTCGATGTCCCTTCATCGAACACCATCCTCCTTACTTATATGCATCCTTTCACCCAAGGGTTGTGTCTCTCGAGGATAACAAGGGTTGGCTCCATCAACATGCATGCCTGGTCGACCTACCACATAACCTCGACATACCCCATTACAATGAACTGCCGCGTCCCTTCATGTGCATCGTCACACCCATGGGTCAGCTCCAACACTTAGTCGATTACACCCATTGTCGCATGTCACACACCTGCCCGTGTCCTAACTCATCTGCACATGGTCACCTCTTTCATCTAGGCACCCGACAAGTGTCGCCCATGCTTCTTCCGCCGATGACTCGCCCATCATGCACTTATCAAGGGGCGTGCACCCTACCCAACATGGTGCGCCTGCTATGAGTGCGCCCATCACCATCGCGCATAAGTGAATGTTGTTCCAAGTATTCACATATAACCGAACACTCACCTGAGTTGAATATAACTGAACGTGGGTACCCATGCTATAGGTTCATTCTTTCAACTCTCTGGGGTGCTCCCAATAGGAATACCTGACACCCCAGGCCACCCCCCCGCATACGTGGTAGAGGTTTCCGGCGTGATGGGAGATGGAAACCCTAGATTTCACACACTTGGGTAGCTATCATCACGGCAGGGCAGGGAAACCCCACTTTCCCCGCACTTGGATGGCTCCCATCGCAACGAGGCATGGAAACCCCAAGTTCCAGAGACAGACCAAGCAAGCAGTTTCCACCGCACCGCGAAATGGAAACCCTGAGTTCACAAGACTTGGGCGATTCTTCATCATTTCGCAACATGGAAACCATGAGTTCCATAAACTTGGGGGATTTTTGTCATGTTTCGACATGGAAACCCAATTTCCCCACACTAAGGCCACGGTTTTTGCTCGGGCGAGAAATGGAGACCCCAGAGGTTCCCAGAATTAGGAAGTTTCCCTCATGCCACGAAACAGAAGCCCCGAGGTTCCACGGGCTTGGGCGGTTCTCTGTCATTTCGCGGCATGGAAACCCAAGTTCCCTGCACCAAGGTCGTGGCTTCTATCATGGTGGGACATGGAAGACCTCGAGTTTCCCATAATTGGGAGGTTTCTGTCATGCCATGGAATGGAAAGCACTATGTTCGATAGACTTGGGTGGTCATTCCCTATCACGTGATGACATGGAAACCTGAAGCTCCCCAAACTTGGGTGGTCATTCCCTGTCACGCGATGACATGGAAACCCGAAGCTCCCTAGACTTGGGTGGCAGTTTTAGCCATGGTGTGAGTGACATGGGAACCCCGCGTTTCCTAGACTTGGGTAGCAATTTTTGTCGTGACGCAAAATGGAAACCCTGTGTGTCCACTGATTTGGGTAGCAGTTTCCATCAATCCGAGAAATGGGCACCCCAAGTTCCCCGGACTTTGGCGACTTTTCATTGCCCCATGACATGGAAATCTAAAGTTCCACAGACTCTTGGGCGATTCAAGGTGTGTCGTGAAATGGAAACCCCAGGTTTCCTAGACTTGGGTGGCTTCTATCGATGTTTCCACCCGCGCCGTGACATGGAAACCATGAGTTCCCTAGACTTGGGCGGCAGTTTAGAAACAACCCAAGCTCCCCATACTTGCAAGCTGGTTTACACCATCATGGAAACCCAAGTTCCCCAGACTTGATAGTTTGTTTGCATCGTCATGGAAACCCCAAGTTCCCCGCATCGGGGCATTTTTGAAAACCCTGCATTTCCATCGTGTTGTAAAATGTGGAAACCTACAGTTCCATCAAGGATGGGACATGGAAACCCCAAATTTCCCTAGACTTGGGCACCGCTGTTTTCCGTTGTGGCGCGAAATGGAAACCCCAAGTTTCCCAGGCTCAGGTGCCAAGGCGTGACATGGAAACCCCAAGTTTCCCTAGGTTTGGGCGCCACCAGTTTCGGTCGTGGCACGACATGGAAACCCCAAGTTTCCCAATCTTGGGCACCAGGGCACGACATGGAAACCCTAAGTTTCCCCAGGCTTGGGCGCCACCAGTTTCTGTCATGGCACAACATGGAAACCCCAAGTTTCCCTAGGTTTGGGCGTCAGGGCACAACTTGGAAACCCCAAATTTTGGGCACGACACGGAAGCCCCAAATTTTAGGCACTAGGTGGAAGCCCCAAATTTTAGGCACCAAGTGGAAACCCCAAATTTTGGGCAAGACATGGAAACCCCAAATTTTGGGCACGACATGGAAAAACCAATTTTTTTTTGTCAGGCAGAAGCCCCAAATTTTAGGTGCTAGGTGGAAACCCCAAATTTTGGGTGCTGGGGAGCGCCATGGAAACCCCAATTTTTCCCATGCTTGGGTGCCTTTTTCTTCGCAATGTGGAAACCCCAAATTTTGGGCACTGGAGCATGACATGGAAACCCCAAAATTTTGGGCTTCAGAGCCCAACATGGAAACCCAAATTTTCCCGGGCTTTGGCATCTTTTCCGTCACGGCATGGAAACCCCAAATTTCCCACCCCCAAACAATAAAAAATTGTCATCTAGAGGAAGAGGCAAAGGCGCGAGAGCGAGAGGGTTGTCTGGTTTTGTTTGTGACAAGAACAAAGCTCTGAATCGAGGCGACCAAGGGCTGAATCTCAGTGGATCATGGTAGCAAGGCCACTCTACCACTTACAATACCCCGTCGTGTATTTAAGTCGTCTGCAAAGGATTCTTCTCAACGATCGTTTGGAATTGAACTTCAAAGCTACCTCGACTGAGATGCTTCACAGCCACGGTTTGCAAATGACACAGGCCCCTAGGGGCAACAAAGCGATGCCCCTACAATGGATTGAGATACAGTCGAAGAGTGACATGCACTGCTTCTAGCGTGGATTCTAACTCAGAGGCGTTCAGTCATAATCTGACACACGGTAGCTTTGCACCACTGGCTTTTTAACCAAGCACAATGACCAATTGTGTGAATCAATGGTTCCTCTCATACTAAGTTGAATTACTATTGCAGTGCAGTTCATCAGTAGGCTAAAACTAACTTGTCTCTCGACGGTCTAAAGCCATCTCATGTTCCCTATTGGTGGGTGAACAATCCAACACTTGGTGAATTCTGCTTCACAATTATAGGAAGAGTCGACATTGAAGGATCAAAAAGCAATGTCGCTATGAACGCTTGGTTACCACAAGCCAGTTATCCCTGTGGTAACTTTTCTGACACCTCTAGCTTCAAATTCTGAAAATCTAAAGGATCGATAGGCCATGCTTTCACTATTTGTATTCATACTGAAAATCAAAATCAAATCAGCTTTTACCCTTTGTTCCACACGAGATTTTTGTTCTCGTTGAGCTCATCTTAGGACACCTGCGTTATCTTTTAACAGATGTGCCGCCCTAGCCAAAATCCCCACTTGACAATGTCTTCCGCCTGGATTGACCCGCCGAAATGTGCCTTAAGGCCAAAAACAGGGGCAGTGCCCCACCTCCACCCCATGGAATAAGAAAAATAACATTAAAAGTAGTGGTATTTCACTTGCACCGAAAATGGCTCCCACTTATTCTACACCTCTCAAGTCATTTCACAAAGTCGGACTAGAGTCAAGCTCAACAGGGTCTTCTTTTCTTGCCAATTCTGCCAAGCCCATTCCTTTGGCTGTGGTTTTGCTAGATAGTAGATAGGGGAAGTGGGAATCTTTTTAATCCATTCATGTGTGTCACTAATTATATGACGAGGCATTTGGCTACCTTAAGAGACTCATAGTTACTCCCGCCGTTTACCCACGCTTAGTTGAATTTCTTCACTTTGACATTCAGATCACTGGGCAGAAATCACATTGTGTCAGCATTTGCAGGGACCATCACAATGATTTTTTTTAATTAAACAGATGAATTCTCTTTGTCTATACCAGTTCTGAGTCGATTGTTCGCCGCCTAGGGAAAAGCCCCAGGCAGGGGGCATTCTAAGCCCGTAGCCCAATCGGCATGCGACTACCCACCCTCGCCCCAAGAGAAGCTTAGGCAGGCTGCCGACAGCCCACGAGTTGAGGGTGCAGACCCCTAGGCCTAGCCCTCAGAACAAATCCTTTTCCCGAAGTTATAGATCCTTTTTGCTGACTTCCCTTACCTATATTGTTCTATTGACCAAAGGTTGTTCACCATGGAGACCTGATGCGGTTATGAGTACAACTGGGCATGAACAGTACTCGGTCCCATAGATTTTCAAGGGATGCCGAGGGTACACTAGACATTGCAAGATGTGTGGTGTTCTTCCAGTGGCTGGACCCTATCTCCGGGTGAACCGATTCCAGAGTGGGCAAGCTGTTAAAAAGAAGAGATAACTATTCTAAGGGCCCCCAACGATGTCTCTGGATTTCCTAACGTTTCCGCCCACCGCCATGTCCCAGTTTGAGTATATTAACCTGATTACCTTTCAATGCTCATTCAAAGTGCACCCTTGATACAAGTCTTCACCATCTCTTAAGATCAACTAACCCATGTCCAAGTGCTCTTCACATGGAACCTTTCCCCACTTAAGTCTTCAAAGTTCTCATTTGAATATTTGCTACTATCACCAAGATCTACACCGGGGCCTGTTCCACCCAAGCTCATGCCCAAGGTTTCTCAACAACCCCCATGTCCTCCTACTCATCGAAGCCAGGCAATTGCTCCAACAGTCGAGTATAGGTTGCGCGCTTCGGTGCCATCCATTTTCGGGGCTAGTTGATTCGATAGGTGAGTTTTTACACACTCCTTAGCGGATTTCGACTTCCATGACCATCATCCTACTGTCTTAATCAACCAGCACCCTTTGTGGGATCTAGGTTAGCATGCAATTTGGCACCGTAACTCGAATTTCAGTTCATCCCACATCGCCAGTTCTGCTTACCAAAAATGGCCCACTTGGAGCTCTCGATTCCACGGCACGGCTCAATGGAGCAGCCGCACCCTCTTACCTATTTAAAGTTTGAGAATAGGTTGAGGGCGTTATGCCCTCGATGCCTCTAATCATTTACTTTACCCAATAAAAATCGCACGTGAGCTCCAACTATCCTAAGGGACACTTTAGAAAAAACCAGCTACTAGATGGTTCGATTAGTCTTTTTCCCCTATACCCAATTTAGCCAAACAATTTACACGTTAATATCACTACGAGCCTCCACCAGAGTTTCCTCTAGCTTCGCCCTACTCATGCATAGTTCACCATCTTTCAGGTCCCAATAGGTGTGCTCGCACTTGAACCCTTTGCATAAGCTCAAGGTCGGTTGATGATGCACCCCCACAGAGAGGGGATCTCACTCGTCAGCTTCCTTGCACGTTATAGGTTTTCAAACCCGTCAACTCGCACACATGTTAGACTCCTTGGTTTGTGTTTCAAGACAGGTTGAATGGAAAGCCCACCAACCAACATCATGAGCGTGCAGGTGCACACGGCCTGCCACAAGGGTGCACGCTTTGTTCCTAGGCCACCACAATGGCAAACTAACAGGCAGTAATCCACCCACACTTGTGACGATGCAGCAGCCCATGTTATTTTACACCTCAAGTTGAGCGGCGGACTAGCCTGAGCCATTCCACATCTGTCGAGATGCATCGACAGCCTCCATCTACTTCCCTCTCGGGAATTTTAAGCACTCTTTAACTCTGTTTTCAAAGTCCTTTTCATCTTTCCCTTGCCATAATTGTTCGCTATCGGTCTCTCACCCGTATTTAGCTTTGGACAGAATTTACCACCCAATTAGGGCTGCATTTCGAAACAACCCAACTCGCCGACAACGCCTCATGATGTGGTAGGGTCCCAGCCCGACGGGGCTATCACCCTCTCAGGTGGCCCCTTCCAAGGGACTTGGCCCAGGTCTGCCACTGAGGACGCTTCTATAGACTACAGTTCAGGTGACGCTGCCACCCGATTTTCATGCTGAGCTCTTCCCAGTTTTCTCGCCGCTGCTAGGGGAATCCTTGTAAGTTTCTTTTCCTCTGCTTAATTATATGCTTAAACTCAGTTGTTGTTCTCGCCTGAGCTGAGGTCACAAAGTTGGAGCTAAATCTGCCCTACCTGATGGGAGGACAAGAGAGAGAAAAGAAAGTTCAATCAATGCCACACAAAGCCCACATTAGCTAATGCTGACTACACATCCAAGGGGACAAGATCACCACTCGATGATGCATGCCACGAAACATAGCTTGAGGTGTTTCAGCCAACTGCACCACATTGGGCACAGATGACCAGCTCCGCTGCTCCCTAACATATTGCAGGCAGCTCGTTTGAATGGGATGTGATGCCCAGATAGATGTGCCCTCGACCGAGGCCTCGAGTGCAAATTGCGTTCAAAAAGTCGATGATTCATGGGATTCTACAATTCACACTAAGTATCGCATTTCGCTACATTCTTCATCATAACAAGAGCCGAGATATCTGTTACTGAGAGTCGTTTCCACATATTACCAAAAAATCTGCCACAACACTAAATAGGGGCACCCCCCACAACAAATGTAAGGCTAAGGGCCAAAAGGAGGAAAGGAAGAAAAATGCATGAAAGAAAGAGAAACAAAGGTGTCTACCCCACTCATAGGAGGAGGCTCAAACAGAGAACAATCTCCTCGAGCCCCATGCCCTTGCAAAAAGGGGGGAAATTCATGGAACAACAATCGAGAAGGACTAGGGTGGCCACCCTGGGAGCTCGCACTGCTTTTAATCCTTCCCAAACACCAGTCCACAACAATTCCCCCTTTTCTCTGTAAAGCTAGGGACCGAAAGGAAGAAGGGAAGAAAACAAGGTGAAATAAATAGAGATCAAATGTGGCTACTGGCTCACAAGGGGAGGCTCAAACAAAGCACAAGCCTCCCAAGCCCCATGCCTTCACAAAAAGGGGGGAATTGAAGGGGACAATGATCGAGAAGGACTAGGGTGGCCACCCTGGGAGCTCGCACTGTGTTTTGTCCTTCCCGAACACTAATCCACAACAATCCCACCTTTTCTCTATAAAGCTAGGGGCCAGAAAGAAGAAGGGAAGAAAACAACATGAAAGAAAGGGATATCAACTATGGGGACTAGCTCACAATGGGAGGCTTCAAACAGAGAACAAGCTTCCCCAACCATGTGCCTTGGAAAAAATGGGGGAACTACAGGGGACGATGATCGAGAAGGACTAGGGTGGCCACCTTGGGAGCTCGCACTACGTTTCGTCCTTCCCAAACACCAATCCAAAATAATCCCACCTTTTCTCCATAAAGCTAGGGGCCAAAAGGAAGAAGGGAAGAAAACAACATGAAAGAAAGAGAGATATCAAACGTTTCTACCAGCTCATAAGGGGAGGCTCAAACAGAGAACAAGCTTCCCCAACCCCATGCCTTCGAAAAATGCGGGGAACTGCAAGGGACGATGATTGAGAAGGACTAGGGTGGCCACCCCTGGAACTCGCATTGCTTTTTGTCCTTCTTGAACACCAATCCACAACAATCCCACCTTTTCTCCGTAAAGCTAGGGGCCAAAAGCAAGAAGGGAAGAAAACAACATGAAAGCAAGAGATATCAAACGTGGCTACTAGCTCACAAGGGGAGGCTCAAACAGAGAACAAGCTTCCCAAACCCTGTGCCTTCGCAAAAAGGGGGGAACTACAAGGGATGATGGTTGAGAAGGACTAGGGTGGCCACCCCGGGAACTCGCACTACTTTTCGTCCTTCCCGAACACCAATCCACAACAATCCCACCTCTTCTCCATAAAGCTAGGGGCAAAAGGAAGAAGGGAAGAAAACAACACCAAAGAAACAAAGATCCCAAGAAAAGAGAGAAGCTCAACAGCACGCTGAGTAGATGTCCTCTAACCAAAAATAAATCAAACAAGGCACCCAATCAAAATGCATCCCACCTCTTCACACCCTCCCACATACATTATGGTACAACACCCTTTCTAGCTTAGAACATAACAAACAACAATCAAACAACCAAGCAAATAAATCACAACCTAAACTTGACCACTAGAAAAGACAAGGGCCACAATGAGACCAGTGTCTGGAGCATGTTACTGAGAGGTAAACAACCCCACAACCTGGCACAAGGCTTCAAATGACAAATAGACTACTAATAACAAACCCACCCCACTATTGCACCCCTCCATGTACAAAACACCCAACAACCTTTCCAGGGATAATGTCAATGGGGGTCAAGAATCAAACTCCAAAGAGGAGTTATCACGGGCCGATACTCAATGCTGGAGAAAGCCATGGTCCACAAATACGTTATGGTGCAAGGCCACTAAAGAGAGAGACATCCACAAAGTGCACACCACGAAACAAAGAAATGACAAAGTCCCACAAAAAACTTACAATCCAAAGGGAGGAACAAAGACACAACCTGCTACTTATTTTTTCCTTAGTAGGGGAGTGGCTCATGAGAGGATGAGGAATTCCCTCAATGGAAAAGGCACAAGATAAGATTGCCACCCTCATGCCCATTGGTGGGGAAAATTGCGATCTCGATGGAGCTCAAATCGAGGGAGGGGTTTTTCATTACCTGGACACTCAACCCTTCTGCGAGGGCATATCAAGGAACGGTTAGGAGGACTAGGCTGGCCAGCCCAATGGGTTGAACCACTCTTAATTCATCCCATTCTGACCCCACCCCGACAATTTCCCCTCACGGAAGGCTTGAGCTGCCAGGCGTGCGCTCAACCACTCCCTCAACACAACCACCAAGAAAAATTCTCACCCAAGCAACACATCAACCATCGTCGCCTTTTCAAGAGAACCAACTATGGAAGCCCACACCCTTGGCCCATGCCTTCCAATGAACAAAATATTGAGCACCGCCACTACGAATGAGTCTAAATTTATACATATTATTTCCCAAGCACCTCAACTGCAGCAACCATGCCCAGCTGAATAGATCATTGGAAGGGCTGCCAAGAAACAAGCTTCCGAACCCCATACAAAAACACATTGTGGAAAAGAAAAACAATGGATGGGTGGGACAAGCAAAAGCATGGTTTGCAAGCACACACACAAAAAAACAAGTGTTACTTCAAGACAAGCAACCAACAATGTTCCCGCCAAACACCAAACCCACTCCCCTAGAGACACACCACACAATTCGACATTGTAATCAAAACCCAACCAACCTGAACCAAAAAAGAAAACCCCTACTATCAATGATCCTACTGCAGGTTTACCTACGGTAACCTTGTTATGACTTCTCCTTCCTCTAAATGATAAGGTTCAATGAACTTCTCACGACGTTGACGGCGGAAAACCACCATCGTCGACGCAATCCAAACACTTCACCGGATCATTCAATCGGTAGGAGCGACGGGCAGTGTGTACAAAGGGCAGGGACGTAGTCAACACGAGTTGATGACACGTGCTTACTAGAAATTGAAGACCAATAATTGCAATGGTCTATCCCCATCACGATGCAATTTGAGAAGATTTCCCGATCCTCTCGAACCAGGATGAAAAACTCATTGGCTGCATCAGTGTAGCATGCGTGCAGCCTAGAACATCTAAGGGCATCACAAACCTATTATTGCCTCAAACTTCCATGGCCTAAATGGCCATAGTCCCTCTAAGAAGTTGGACACGAAGGGGAACCTCTGCGTAGCTAGTTAGCAGGCTGAGGTCTTATTCATTATCGGAAGTAACCATACAAATCACTCCACCAACTAAGAACAGCCATGCACCACCACCCATAGAATCAAGAAAGGCTCTCAATCTATCAATCCTTACTATGACTGGACCTGGTAAGTTTCCCCGTGTTGAGTCAAATTAAGCCGCAGGCTCCACTCCTGGTGGTGCCCTTCCATCAATTCCTTTAAGTTTCATCCTTGCAACCATACTCCCCCTGAAACCCAAACACTCTGATTTCTCAAAAGGTGTTGGCGGAGTCCTTAAAGAAACATCCACTGATCCCTGGTCAGCATCATTTATGGTGGAGACTAGGACGATATCTAATCATCTTCGAGCCCCCAACTTTTGTTCTTGATTAATGAAAACATCCTTGGTAAATGCTTTCGTAGTGGTTTGTCTTTCATAAATCCAAGAATTTCACCTTTGACAATGAAATAAAAATGCCCCCGACAGTCCCTATTAATTGTTACTCTGTTCCTGAAGGCCAACACAACAGGACCAGACTCCTATCACATTATTCCATGCTAATGTATTCAGAGCATAAGCTTTCTTTGAGCACTCTAATTTTTTCAAAGTAACAGCACCAGAACCGCGACCCAACCAATTAAGGCTAGGAACACACAACCGACAAAAGGGATAGAAGGGCAGGTGCACACCGAGTAGCCAGACCGACCTTTACAACCCAAGATCCAACTATGAGCTTTGTAACTACAACAACTTAAATATACATTATTGGGGCTAGAATTACTGTGGCTGCTGGCACAAGACTTGCCCTCCAATGGATCCTCGTTAAGGGATTTAGATTGTAATCATTCCAATTACCAGACTCGATGAGCCCAGTATTGTTATTTATTGTCACTACCTCTCCATGTCAAGATTGTGTAATTTGTGTGCATGTTGCCTTCCTTAGATGGGGTAGTGGTTTCTCAAGCTCCCTCTCCAAAATCGAACCCTAATTCTCCGTCACCCATCACCACCATGGCAGGCCTCCATCCTACCATCGAAAGTTGATAGGGCATAAATTTGAATGAATCATCGCGAGCACAAGGGTTGTGCAATCCGTCGAGTTATCATGATTCATCAAAGAAGTGAGCAAGCCCGCGCCAACCATTTATCTAAAAAATGCATGCCTTCCAAATATTTGTGACTTGGTACACATATTAGCTCTAGAATTACTATGGTTATCTGCGTAGTATGGTACCATAAAAAAAACTATAAATTATTTAATGAGCCATCCACAGTTTCACAGTCTGAATTAGTTCATACTTAGACATGCATGGCTTAATCTTTGAGACAAGCATATGACTACTAGTAGGATCAACCAGGTAGCACCCTCCCACTTCAAAGGGCATTATGATGCACTCTCTTACCAAGAGCCAACCTAAACACCCATTAAGTCAAAGAGATGTTAAAATATCATGTAAAACTTTTATGCCTTGCACCTCTTGCATCCCAAGAAGGAAGCACACGCAACATGCCAAGGACATGGCGAACAAAAGGGCAGACCTGCCAAGCCACAACACACCAGGGCCACTCCGGAGTTTGCAGCCACGGCCCAACCAACAAGAAAACGAGCAATCACTCACCCACTCCCTTAGAAATGATGCCTCCAAAGGCCTCCATGCCCCGCACGGAGGCCACCTAGGAGTCCACCCAGACAGCAGCAACGTTGGACTTCGATCACCCGATCGCCTGCAGCAGCCTCGATGCGAAGGAAACAAATGGAGAACAACCAACCACGCAACCTCTATATTATAAATGAGCCACAACCCTCCCCGCCCCACACCGAGGCCACCCAGGAATCCACCCAGACAGCAGCAACAATGGACCTCGATCTCCCGACCACCTGTGGCAGCCTCGATGTGAAGGAAAAGGAAGGAAAATAAAAAGAGGATGATTGACTACAAATCCTATCATATAGAATCCATACAAACCTCCTCGCCCCACACCGATGCCACCTAGGAGTCCACCCGGACAGTAGCAACAATGGACCTAAATCAGATGATTGCCTATAGCAACCTCGACACAAAGGCAAGGGAAGGAAATAATACAAGACAAACCGAGCCCACAACCTCCCTTAGAAATGCCCCCCAACCCTCCCCTCCCCACACAGAGGCCACCTAGGAGTCCACCTAGATAGCAACAATGATGGACCTCGATCGCATGATCACTTGTAGCAGCCTCAATGCAAAGGAAACGGAAGGAAATAAAACAAGACCAATTGAGCCCACAACCTCTCTTAGAAATGCCCCCCGACCCTCCCCTCCCCGCACCGAGGCCACCTAGGATTCCACCCAGACAACAACAACGGTGGACCTTAATCACTTGACTGCCTACGGCAACCATGATGTGAAGGCAGAGGAAGTAAATAAAATCAAATAAAGAGGCTCGCTACACAATACAAGAACATATCCAAATGGGAGGAGGGATCAGGCAGCTCCGCAACCCACGCACCCTACGTATAGGCAACCTAGGAGATTACCCACAACTTTACCAACTGGACAATGAATAATTTTCACCTACAGCCACCTCCACACAAAGGAGGGAGGTCGAAGCGTTCCACCTCGAAATCCTTCTTCCAGATAACCCCCACCATCAACATAGCAAGCCTCCTCCCCATTGGACCACAAGCGCATACACAATTGAAACAACAAATGCCCATAAACGTTGTGACTTAACATTTCCAACCGCAAAATCATGCCACGCACACAAGATGCAAGGAAAAAATGGACCAATCGATCAAACATATGTGCCAACACATCTATAAAAACCTCAAAGCCAACGCAACCACGGATGATGTGCACTCTAAAAGGAATGCTAACCCTTAACTTTACAATAAGGAGAAGAGCACCTAACATCGCCCGACGGAAAAAGAAAGCAAGAGGGAGGGTAGGTGGTTTACAACCAAAACCCTTCCATGTTCCTCTCAAATGTATGCATCTCAACCAGTAATGCCAACACAGAAAGAGTACAAGCACAAGAAATTGGCACCATAAACAGATGAACAATGAAGATGCTAGGTGTCACAGGGATCCACACCACAACAACCATACAACTCCGAGAACTTAGAGTAGAAGGGGAATTTTTAACATATGCCTCCTAGGACAAGGATGGCCAACATTACTACTCATGTGCTACTGAGTGGGTATGGAGAGAATATGAAAATCAACCACGAGGGGACCAAGGCGAGCTAGGGAGCCACACCACAACAACCCATACAACTCCAAGAACTTAGAGAGTAGAAGGGGAATTGTTCACATATGCCTCCTAGAACAAGCATGGCCAACATTACCTCTCATGTGATACTGAGTGGGGATGGAGAGAAGATAAAAATTGGTCACCCTACAAATCACCCAAGGCCATGATTCAAGCAAGCCTAAAAAAACAACTCAATTACCAACCCACCTTTCACATGGAAAGAAAACTTGTCACTTGTATCATTTGGATGGGCACGAGGGACCAAGACGAGCCCGAGAGCCAGACCACAACAACCCATACAACTCCAAGAACTTGGAGAGAAGAAGGGGAATTTTTCACGTATGCCTCCCGGGACGACCATGGCCAATATTACCGCTCATGTGCTACCGAGTGGGGATAGAGATAAGATGAAAATCGGCCACCCTACAAATGACCCAAGGCCATTCTTTAGGAAAACCTGAAAAAACAACTCAATTACCAACCCACCTTTCACACGAAAAGAAAACCTATCACTTGTATCATTTGGATGGGCACGAGGGACCAGGACGAGCCTAGGAGCCACACCACAACAACCCATACAACTCCAAGAACTTGGAGAGAAGAAGGGGAATTGTTCACATATGCCTCCTAGGACAAGCATGGCCAACATTACCACTTATGTGCTACCGAGTGGGGATGGATAGAAGATGAAAACCAGCCACCCTACAAATGACCCAAGGCCATCCTTCAGGCAAACACGAAAAAACAACTCAATTACTGACCCACCTTTCACACGAAAAGAAAACCTATCACTTGTATCATCTGTATGGGCACGAGGGACCAAGACGAGCCCGGGAGCCACACCACAACAACTCATACAACTCCAAGAACTTAGAGAACAGAAGGGGAATTGTTCACATATGCCTTCCAAGATGAGCCTGGCCAACATTATCGCTCATGTGCTACCAAGTGGGGATGGAGAGAAGATGAAAATCGGCCACCCTAGAAATGACCCAAGGCCATTCTTCAGTGAAACCCAAAAAAACATCTCAATTACCAACCCACCTTTCACACGAAAAGCTGAACGAGGGACCAAGATGAGCATGGCCAACATTACCGCTCATGTGCTACCAAGTTGGGATGGAGAGTAGATGAAAATTAGCCACCCTACAAATGACCCAAGGCCATCCTTCAGGTAGAACTAAATAAACATCTCAATTACTAGCCCACTTTTCACACGAAAAGAAAGACCACGCCCGAACGAGTTTACATGGGCGCCCTCACACGACCTGACCCGACCCAACCAAACGAGTTTTCATGGGTGACCTCACACAACACAACACGGCACAACTTGACCCGACCCGACCGATTTTACTTGGGCGACCACACATGACTGAAACGAAGGCACAAGGGGAGTCGGGAAAACAAGCTACACGAACATGCACAAAGCCCACCCTGGGTCTCAACTTACCAATTTTGATACGGGCTCATGTGCTCAAGCACACCCTCACACTAAACAACGTGACCAGACAATTTTACATGGGCACCCTCAAATGACTCACCTGAACGATTTTACACGAATGCCCTCAAATGACCCACCCGAACGAGTTTACACGGGCGCCCTCAAACGACCCGCCCGAATGAGTTAACACGGGTGCCCTCAAATGACTAGCTCAAATGAGTTTACATGGGCGCCCACAAATGCCCCACCTACCGACCTACCGAAATGAGTTTAAATGGACGCCCTCACCTGACCCGCCCGAACGAGTTTACATGGATTCCCTCACCCGACCCACCCGAACGAGTTTACACAGACACCCTCAAATGACACGCCCGAAGGAGTTGACAAGGACGTCCTCAAACGACCTGTCCAAATGACTTCACATGGGTGCCCACATGACCGAAATGAAGGCACAAGGGAGATTCAGGCAAACAAGCTGCATGAATGTGCACAAATCCCACCCCAGGTCACAACTTAGCATTTTTTATACAGACTCGTGTGCCTGACACACCCTCACACTAAATGACACAACCGAACGAGTTTACACGGATGCCATACCCTAAACCCCATACCCTAAAACCTAAAGCCCATACCCTAAACCCTAAAAATTTTATAAAGTTTTAAAAATTGTTTTGTAATTTTTATTTAAGTGTTTATTAAGAGAATTTACTAAATTGTTATAAACCCTAAATCCTAAACCCCATACCCTAAACCCTAAATCCCATACCCTAAACCCTAAACCCTTAACCCTAAGCATTTTATAGCATTTTAAAAAGTGTTTTGTAATTTTTATTTCAGTGTTTATAAAAAGAATTTACTAAATTAATATCAACCCTAAATCTAAAACCTTAACCCTAAACCCCATACCCTAAACCCTAAAGCCCAAACCTTAAACCCTAAACCCTCAACATTTTATAACATTTTAAAAAGTGTTTTGTAATTTTTGTTTACATGTTTATTAAAAGAATTTACTAAATTGTTATAAACCCTAAATCCTAAACCTTACCCCTAAACCCCATACCCTAAACCCTAAAGCCCAAACCCTAAACCCTAAACCCTAAGCATTTTATAACATTTTAAAAAGTGTTTTGTAATTTCTATTTAAGTGTTTATTAAAAGAATTTACTAAATTGTTATAAACCCTAAATCTTAAACCTTAACACTAAACCCCATACCCTAAACCCTAAACCCCACACCCTAAACCCTAAACCCTAAGAATTTTATAGCATTTTAAAAAGTGCTTTGTAATTTTTATTTAAGTGTTTATTAAAAGAATTTACTAAATAGTTATAAACCCTAAATCCTAAACCTTAACCCTAAACCCCATACCCTAAACACTAAAGCCCATACCTTGAACCCTAAACCCTAAAACCTGAGCATTTTATAACATTTTAAAAAGTGTTTTGGAATTTTTATTTAAGTGTTTATTAAAAGAATTTACTAAAATGTTATAAACCCTAAATCCTAAACCCCATACCTTAAACCCTAAAGCCCATACCCTAAACCCTAAACCCTAAACCCTAAACCTTAAGCATTTTATAACATTTTAAAAAGTGTTTTGTAATTTTTATTTAAGTGTTTATTAAAAGAATTTACTAAATTTTTATCAACCCTAAATCCTAAACATTAACCCTAAACCCCATACCCTAAACCCTAAAGGCCATACCCTAAACCCTAAACCCTAAACCCCAAACATTTAATAACATTTTAAAAAGTGTTTTGTAATTTTTATTTAAGTGTTTATTAAAAGAATTTACTAAATTGTTATAAAACCTAAATACTAAACCTTAACCCTAAACCCCATACCCTAAACCCTAAAGTCCATACCCTAAACCCTAAGCATTTTATAACATTTTAAAAAGAGTTTTATAATTTTTATTTAAGCGTTTATTAAAAGAATTTACTAAATTGTTATAAATCCTAAACCTTAATCCTAAACCCTAAATCCCATATCCTAAACTCTAAACCCTAAACCCTAAGAATTTTATAACATTTTAAAAATGTGTTTTGTCATTTCTATTTAAGTGTTTATTAAAAAAATTTACTAAATTGTTACAAACCCTAAACCCCATACCCTAAACACTATAGACCATACCCTAAACTCTAAACCCTAAGTATTTTATAACATTTTAAAAATTGTTTTGTAATTTTTATTTAAGTGTTTATTAAAAGCATTTACTAAATTGTTATAAACCCTAGATCCTAAACCTTAATTGTAAACCCCATACCCTATACCCTAAAGCCCATACCGTAAACGCTAAACCCTAAGCATTTTATAACATTTTTAAAAGGGTTTTGTAATTTTTATTTAGGTTATTATTAAAAGAATTTACTAATTTCTTATAAACCATCAATCCTAAACCTTAACCCTAAACCCCATACCCTAAACCCTAAGCATTTTATAACATTTTAAAAATGTTTTGTAATTTTTATTTAAGTCTTTATTAAAATAATTTACTAAATTGATACAAACCCTAAATTATAAACCATAACCCTAAACCCCATACCCTAAACCCTAAACCATAAACCCATAGCATTTAATAACATTTTAAAAATTGTTTTGTAACTTTTATTCAAGCTTTTATTAAAAGAATTTACTAAATTGTTATAAACCCTAAATCCTAAACCTTAACCCTAAACCCCATACCCTAAACTCTAAAGCCCATACCCAATATAAACCCTTAAGTGTTTATTAAAAGAATTTACTACACTGTTATAAACCCTAAACCCTAAAGCGAAAATCCTAAACCCTAAGCATTTTATAACATATTAAAATGTGTTTTGTAATTTTTATTTAAGTGTTTATTAAAATAATTTATTAAATTTTTATAAACCGTAAATCCTAAACCTTAACCCTAAATCCCATAGCCTAAACACAAAGAATTTTATAACATTTTGAAAAGTGTTTTGAATTTTTATTTAAGTGTTTATTAAAAGAATTTACTAAACTGTTATAAACCCTAAATCTGAAACCTTAACCCTAAACCCTAAAGTGCAAATCCTAAACCCTAAACCCTAAGCATTTTACAACATTTTAAAAAGTGTTTTGTGATTTTTATTTAAGTTTCGATTAAAATAATTTACTAAGTTGTTATAAATAGTAAATCCTAAACATTAACCCTAAATTCCATACCCTAAAGCCCATACCCTAAACCCAAAGAATTTTATAACATTTTAAAAAGTATTTTGTAATTTTTCTTTAAGTATTTATTAAAAGAATACTAAATTGTTATAAACCCTAAATCGTAAACCTTAACCCTAAACCCCATACCAAAAACAATAAACCCATAACATAAACCATAAACACTAAACTCTAAGAATTTTATAACATTTTAAAAAGTGTTTCAAAATTTTTATTTAAGGTTTTATTAAAAGAATTTACTAATTTGTTAAAAATCCTAAATCCTAAACCTTAACCCTAAACCCCATACCCTAAACCCTAAGTATTTTATAACATTTTAAAAAGTGTTTTGTAATTTTTATTTAAGTGTTTATTAAAAGAATTTACTAAATTGTTATAAACGCAAAATCATAAACCTTAACCCTAAACCCCATACCCTAAACCCTAAACCCTAAGCATTTTATGACATTTTAAGAAGTGCTTTGTAGTTTTTATTTAAGTGTTTATTAAAAGAATTTTCTAAATTGTTATAAACCATAAATCGTAAAACTTAACCCTAAGCCCCATACCCTAAACCGTAAAGCCCATACCCTAAACCCTAAACCCTAAGCATTTTATAACATTTTAAATTTTTTTTGTAATTTTTATTTAAGTGTTTATTAAAAGAATTTACTAAATTGATACAAGCCCTAAAGTCTAAACCTTAACGCTAATGCCCATACCCTAAACACAAAAGCTCATACCCTAAATCCTAAACTGTAAACCCATAGCATTTTATAACATTTTAAAAAGTGCTTTGCAATTTTTATTCAAGTTCGTATTAAAAGAATTTACTAAATTGTTATAAACCCTAAATCCTAAACCTTAACCCTAAACCCCATTCACTAAACCCTAAGAATTTTATAACATTTTAAAAAGTGTCTTGTAATTTTTATTTAAGTGTTTATTAAAACAATTTACCAAATTGTTATAAACCCTAAATCCTAAACCTTAACCCTAAATCCCATACCCTAAAGCCCATACACTAAACCCTAAGCATTTTATAACATTCAAAAAAGTGTTTTCTAATTTTTATTTAAGTGTGTATTAAAAGAATTTACTAAATTGTTATAAAACCTAAATCCTAAACCTTAACCCTAAGCCCCATACCATAAACCTTAAAGCCCATACCCTAAACCCTAAACCCTAAGCATTTTATAACATTTTTAAAAGTGTTTTGTCATTTTTATTTAAGTGTTTATTAAAATAATTTACTAAATTTCTACAAAACCTAAATCCTAGACCTTAACCGTAAACCCCTTACCCTAAACCCTAAAGCAAATATCCAAAACCCTAAACCCTAAACCCTAACCATTTTATAACATTTTAAAAAGTGTTTTGTATTTTTATTTAAGTATTTATTAAATGAATTTACTAAATTGTTATAAACCCTAGACCTAAACCTTAACCCTAAACCCCATACCGAAAACCCTAAACCCCATACCCTAAACCCTAAACCCTAAACCCTAAGCATTTTATAACATTTTAAAAAGTGTTTTTTATTTTGATTTAAGTGTTTATTAAATTTTTTTACTAAATTGTTATAAATCCTAAATCCTAAACCTTAACCCTAAACCCCATACCCTAAACCCTTAGGCCCATACCCTAAACCCTAAATCGTAAACCTAAGCATTTTATAACATTTTAAAATGTGTTTTGTAATTTTTATTTATGTGTTTATTAAAATAATTTACTAAATTGTTATAAACCCTAAATCTTAAAACTTAACCCTAAACCCTAAACCCCAAAGCCCATACCCTAAAACCTAAACCCTAAACCCTGAGCATTTTATAACATTTTAAAAAGTGTTTTGTAATTTTTATTTAAGTATTTATTAAAATAATTCACTAAATTGTTATAAACCGTAAATCCTAAACATTAACCCTAAACCCCATACCCTACAGCCCATACGCTAAACCCTAAACCCTAAGAATTTTATAACATTTTAAAAAATGTTTTGTAATTTTTATTTAAGTTTTTATTAAGAGAATTTACTAAATTGTTATAAACCTAACTCCTAAACCTTAACCCTCAACCCCACACCCTAAACCCTAAAGCCCATACCCCAAACCCTAAGCATTTTATAACATTTAAAAACAAAAATTGTAACTTTTATTTAAGTGTTTATTAAAAGAATTTACTAAAATGTTATAAACCATAAATCCTAAACCTTAAACCTAAACTCCATACCCTAAACCCTCAATCCTAAACCTTAAACCCTAAACCCTAAGCATTTTATAACATTTTAAAAAGTGTTTTGTAATTTTTATTTAAGTGTTTATTAAAAGAATTTACTAAATTGTTATAAAACCCTAAACCCTAAGCATTTTATAACATTTTAAAGAGTTTTATAATTTTTATTTAAGTGTTTATTAAAAGAATTTACTAAATTGTTATAAACCCTAAACCCTAAACCTTAACTCTAAACCCCATACCATAAACCCTAAAGCCTGTAACCTAAACCCTAAACCCTAAACATTTTATAACATTTTTAAAAGTGTTCTGTAATTTTTATTTATGTGTTTATTAAAAGAGTTTACTAAATTGTTATAAACCCTAAATTCTAAACTTTAACCCTAAACCCCATACCCTAAACCCTAAAGCCCATACCCTAAACCCTAAGCCCTAGGCATTTTAAAACATTTTAAAAAACGTTTTGTAATTTTCACTTAAGTGTTTATTAAAACAATCTTCCAGATTGTTATAAACCCTAAATCCTAAAACTTAACCCTAAACCACATACCCTAAACCCTAAAGCCCATACTCTAAACCCTAAACCCTAAACCCTAAGCATTTTATATAATTTCATAAATGTTTTGTAATCTTTATTTAAGTGTTTATTAAAAGAATTTACTAAATTGATACAAACCCTAAATTCTAAACCTTAACCCTAAAATCGATACCCGAAACACTAAAAATCATACCCTAAACCCTAAATCGTAAACCCATAGCATTTTATAACAATTTAAAAAGTGCTTTGTAATTTTTATTCAAGTTTTTGCTAAAAGAATTTACCAAATTGTTATAAAACCTAAATCCTAAACCTTAACCCTAAACGCCATTCACTAAACCCTAAACCCTAAGCTTTTTATGACATTTTGAAAAGTGTTTCGTAATTTTTAGTTAAGTGTTTATTAAAACAATTTACCAAATTGTTATAAACCCTAAATCCTAAACCTTAACCCTAAACCCCATACCCTAAACCCCATACCCTAAACCCTAAAGTCCATACCCTAAACCCTAAACCCAAAACATTTTATAACATTTTGAAAAGTGTTTATTAATTTTGATTTTAGTGATTATTAAAAGAATTTACTAAATTGTTATAAACCCCAAATCCTAAATCTTAACCCAAAACCCCATACACTAAACCCTAAATCCCATACCCTAAACAATAAGCATTTCATAACATTTCAAAAGGTGTTTTGTAATTTTTATTTAACTGTTTATTAAGAGAATTTAATCAATTGTTATAAACCCTAAATCCTAAACCTTAACCCTAAACCCCATAACCTAAAACCTAAAGCCCATACCGTAAACCTTAAACCCTAAAACCTAAGCATTTTATAACATTTAAAAAAGTGTTTTGTAATTTTTATTTAAGTGTTTATTAAAAGAATTTACTAAATTGTTATAAACCCTAAATTCTAAATCGTAACCCTAAACCCTAAACCATAAACCCATATCATTTTCTAACATTTTAAAAAGTGTTTTGTAATTTTTATTTAAGTGTTTATTAAAATAATTTACTCAATTGTTATAAACCCTAAATCCTAAACCTTAACATTAAACCTCATACCTTAAACCGTAAACTCTAAACCCTAAACGCTAAACCCTAAGCATTTTATAACATTTTAAAAAGAGTTTTGTAACTTGTATTCAAGTGTTTATTAAAAGCATTTACAATAGTTTTTTAAACCATAGACCCTAAACCCTAAACCCTAAACCCTAAAAACTAAGCATTTTATCACATTTTAAAAAGTATTTTGTAAGTTTTTTTAAGTGTTTATTAAAGGAACTTACTAAATCATTATAAACCATAAATCCTAAAACTTAACCCTAATCCCCATACCCTAAACAAGAAACCCCATACCCTAAACCGTAAACCCTATACCCCAAGCATTTTATAGGATTTTAAAAAGTGTTTTTTAATTTTTATTTAAGTTTTTATTAAAAGAATTTTCTAAATTGTTATAAACCCTACAACCTAAGCATTTTATAACATTTTAAAATGTGTTTTGTAAGTTTTCTTTAAGTTTTTATAAAAAGAATTTACTAAATTGTTATAAATACTAAGCCCTAAATCCTAAACCTTAACCCTAAACCGTAAACCCTAAGCATTTTAAAACATTTTAATTTTTTTTTTGTAATTTTTGTTTAACTGTTTATTAAAAGAATTTACTAAATTGTTATAAACCATAAATACTAAACCTTAACCGTAAACCCCATACCCTAAACCATAAAGACCATACCCAATACCTTAAACCCTTAGCATTTTATAACACTTTAAATTGTGTTTTATAATTTTTATTTAAGTGTTTATTAATAGAATTTACGAAATTGTTATAAACCCTAAATCCTAAACCTTAACCCTAAACCCCATACCCTAAACCCTTAAGCCCATACCCTAAACCCTAAACCCTTAGCATTTTATAGCATTTTAAAAAGTGTTTTGTAATTTTTATTTAAGTGCTTATAAAAACAATTTGTTAGATTTTTATAAACCCTCAATCCTCAACCTTAATCCTAAACCCCATACCCTAAACACTAAAGGACATATCCTAAACCCTAAACCCTAAGCATTTTATAACATTTTAAAAACTGTTTTGTAATTTTTATTTAAGTGTTTATTAAAAGAATTTTCTGGATTGTTATAAACCCTAAATCCTAAAACTTAACCCTAAACCCCATACCCTATACCCTAAAGCCCATACCCTAAACCATAAACCCTAAATACTAAACCCTAAGCATTTTGTAACATTTTAAAAAGTGGCTTATAATTTTTATTTAAGTGTTTATTCAAAGAATTTACTAAATTATTCTAAACCATAAATCCTAAAAGTTAACCCTAAACCCTAAAGACCAAACCCGAAACCTAAACCCTAAACCCTAAGAATTTTATAACATTTTAAAAAGTGTTTTGTAATTTTTATTTAAGAGCTTATTAAAACAATTTTATAAATTGTTATAAACCCTAAATTCTGAACCTTAACCCTAAACCCCATACCCTAAGCACTAAATTCCATACCCTAAACCTAAAACCTAAGCATTTTATAATATTTTAAAAAGTATTTTGTAATTTTTATTTAAGTGTTTAATAAAAGAATTTACTAAATTGTTATAAACCCTAAATCCTAAACCTTAACCTTAAACCCCAAACCCTATAACCTAAAGCCCATACCCTAAACCCTAAAACCTAAAACCTAAACCATAAGCATTTTATAACATTTTAAAAAGTGTTTTGTAATTTTTAATTAATTGTTTATTAAAATAATTTACTAAATTGCTATAAACCCTAAACCCTAAGCATTTTGTAACATTTTAAATAGTGTTTTGTAATTTTTATTTAAGTGTTTATTAAGAGAATTTACAAAATTGTTATAAAAAATAAATCCTAAACCTTAACCCTAAACCCTAAAGCCCATATCCTAAACTCTAAACCCTAAACCCTAAAACGTAAACCCTAGGAATTTTATAACATTTTAAAAAAGTGTTTTGTAATTTCTATTTAAGTGTTTATTAAAAAAATTTACTAAATTGTTATAAACCCTAAACCCCATACCCTAAACACTATAGCCCATACCCTAAACTCTAAACCCTAAGTATTTTATAACATTTTAAAAAGTGTTTTGTAATTTTTTAAGTGTTTATTAAAAGCATTTACTAAATTGTTATAAACCCTAGATTCTAAACCTTAATTGTAAACCCCATACCCTATATCCTAAAGCCCATACCCTAAACCCTAACCCCTAAGCATTTTATAACATCTTTAAAAGTGTTTTGTAATTTTTATTTTGGTTTTTATTAAAAGAATTTACTAAGTTCTTATAAACCATCAATCCTAAACCTTAACCATAAACCCCATACCCTAAACCCTAAGCATTTTATAACATTTTAAAAATGTTTTGTAATTTTTATTTAAGTCTTTATTAAAAGAATTTACTAAATTGATACAAACCCTAAATTATAAACCATAACCCTAAACCCCATACCCTAAACACTAAAGCTCATACCCTAAACCCTAAACCATAAACACATAGCATTTAATAACATTTAAAAAAAAAAATTGTAACTTTTATTCAAGCTTTTATTAAAAGAATTTACTAAATTGTTATAAACCCTAAATCCTAAACCTTAACCCTAAACCCCATACCCTAAACTCTAAAGCCCATACCCAATATAAACCCTTAAGTGTTTATTAAAAGAATTTACTACACTGTTATAAACCCGAAACCCTAAAGCGAAAATCCTAAACCCTAAACCCTAAGCATTTTATAGCATTTTAAAATGTGTTTTGTAATTTTTATTTAATTGTTTATTAAAATAATTTATTAAATTTTTATAAACCGTAAATCCTAAACCTTAACCTTAAATCCCATAGCCTAAACACAAAGAATTTTATAACATTTTAAGAAGTGTTTTGAATTTTTATTTAAGTGTTTATTAAAAGAATGTACTAAACTGTTATAAACCCTAAATCTGAAACCTTAACCTTAAACCCGAAAGTGCAAATCCTAAACCCTAAACCCTAAGCATTTTACAACATTTTAAAAAGTGTTTTGTGATTTTTATTTAAGTTTTGATTAAAATAATTTAATAAGTTGTTATAAACAGTAAATCCTAAACATTAACCCTAAATGCCATACCCTAAAGCCCATTCCATAAACCCAAAGAATTTTATAACATTTTAAAAAGTATTTTGTAATTTTTCTTTAAGTATTTATTAAAACAATTTACTAAATTGTTATAAAACCTAAATTGTAAACCTTAACCCTAAACCCCATACCAAAAACAATAAACCCATAACATAAACCATAAACCCTAAACTCTAAGCATTTTATAACATTTTAAAAAGTGTTTCGGAATTTTTATTTAAGGTTTTATTAAAAGAATTTACTAAATTGTTATAAATCCTAAATCCTAAACCTTAACCCTAAACCCTAAGTATTTTATAACATTTTAAAAAGTGTTTTGTAATTTTTATTTAAGTGTTTATTAAAAGAATTTACTAAATTGTTATAAACGCAAAATCCTAAACCTTAACCCTAAACCCCATACCCTAAACCCTAAGCATTTTATGACATTTTAAGAAGTGTTTTGTAATTTTTATTTAAGTGTTTATTAAAAGAATTTTCTAAATTGTTATAAACCATAAATCGTAAAACTTAACCCTAAGCCCCATACCCTAAACCCTAAAGCCGATACCCTAAAGCCTAAACCCTAAGCATTTTATAACATTTTAAAAATTTTTGTAATTTTTATTTAAGTGTTTATTAAAAGAATTTACTAAATTGATACAAACCCTAAAGTCTAAACCTTAACGCTAATGCCCATACCCTAAACACAAAAGCTCATACCCTAAATCCTAAACTGTAAACCCATAGCATTTTATAGCATTTTGAAAAGTGCTTTGCAATTTTTATTCAAGTTCTTATTAAAAGAATTTACTAAATTGTGATAAACCCTAAATCCTAAACCTTAACCCTAAACCCCATTCACTAAACCCTAAACCCTAAACCCTAAGCATTTTATAACATTTTAAAAAGTGTCTTGTAATTTTTATTTAAGTGTTTATTAAAACAATTTACCAAATTGTTATAAAGCCTAAATCCTAAACCTTAACCCTAAACCCTAAAGCACATAACCTAAACCCTAAGCACTTTATAACATTTAAAAAGGTGTTTTGTAATTTTTTGTTTAAGCATTTATTAAAAGAATTTACCAAATTATTATAAACCCTAAATCCTAAACCTTAACCCTAAATCCCATACCTAAAGCCCATACACTAAACCCTAATCATTTTATAACATTAAAAAAAGTGTTTTCTAATTTTTATTTAAGTGTGTATTAAAAGAATTTACTAAATTGTTATAAAACCTAAATCCTAAACCTTAACCCTAAACCCCATACCATAAACCTTAAATCCCATACCCTAAACCCTAAACCCTAAGCATTTTATAACATTTTGAAAAGTGTTTTGTCATTTTTATTTAAGTGTTTATTAAAATAATTTACTAAATTGTTACAAAACGTAAATCCTAGACCTTAACCGTAAACCCCTTACCCTAAACCCTAAAGCAAATATCCTAAACCCTAAACCCTAAACCCTAACCATTTTATAACATTTTAAAAAGTGTTTTGTAATTTTTATTTAAGTATTTATTAAACGAATTTACTAAATTGTTATAAACCCTAGACCTAAACCTTAACCCTAAACCCCATACCGAAAACCCTAAACCCCATACCCTAAACCCTAAACCCTAAGCATTTTATAACATTTTAAAAAGTGTTTTTTATTTTTATTTAAGTGTTTATTAAAAAAATTTACTAAATTGTTATAAATCCTAAATCCTAAACCTTAACCCTAAATCCCATACCCTAAACCCTAAGGCCCATACCCTAAACCATAAATCGTAAACCTAAGCATTTTATAACATTTTAAAATGTGTTTTGTAATTTTTATTTAAGTGTTTATTAAAATAATTTACTAAATTGTTATAAACCCTAAATCTTAAAACTTAACCCTAAATCCTAAACCCCATAGCCCATACCCTAAAACCTAAACCTTAAACCTTAAATGCTAAACCCTAAACCCTAAGCATTTTATAACATTTTAAAAAGTGTTTTGTAATTTTTATTTAAGTATTTATTAAAATAATTCACTAAATTTTTATAAACTGTAAATCCTAAACATTAACCCTAAACCCCATACCCTATAGCCCATACGCTAAACCCTAAACCCTAAACCCTAAGAATTTTATAACATTTTAAAAAATGTTCTGTAATTTTTATTTAAGTTTTTATTAAGAGAATTTACTAAATTGTTATAAACCTAACTCCTAAACCTTAACCCTCAACCCCACACCCTAAACCCTAAAGCCCATACCCCAAACCTTAAACCCTAAGCATTTTATAAGATTTAAAAACAAAATTGTAACTTTTATTTAAGTGTTTATTAAAAGAATTTACTAAAATGTTATAAACCATAAATCCTAAACCTTAACCCTGAACTCCGTACCCTAAACCCTAAACCCTAAGCATTTTATAACATTCAAAAAAGTGTTTTGTAATTTTTATTTAAGTGTGTATTAAAAGAATTTACTAAATTGTTATCAACCCTAAATCCTAAACCTATACCCTAAACCCTAAAGCCCATGCCCTCAACCCTAAACCCTAAGCATTTTATAACATTTTAAAAAGTGTTTTGTAATTATTATATAAATGTTTATTAAAAGAATTTTCTAAATTGTTATAAACACTAAATCCTAAAACTTAACCCTAAACCCTAAAGCCCATACCACAAACCATAAACCCTAAACCCTAAGCATTTTATAACATTTTAAAAAGTGTTTTGTAATTTTTATTTAGTTTTTTATTAAAAGAATTTACTAATTTGTTATAAACCATAAATTCTAAATCGTAACCCTAAACCCCATACCCTAAACCCTAAATCCCATACCCTAAACCCTAAACCGTAAACCTGTAGCATTTGATAGCATTTTAAAAAGTGTTTTGTAATTTTTATTTAAGTGTTTATTAAAAGAATGTATTGAGTTGTTATAAACCCTAAATCCTAAACCTTAACATTAAACCTCATACCCTAAACCCTAAATGCTAAACCCTAAACCCTAAGCATTTTATAAAAACTTAAAAAGTGTTTTGTAATTTTTATTAAAGTGTTTATTAAAATAATTTACTAAATTTTTGTAAACCCTAAACCCTAAACCTTAACCCTAAACCACATACCCTAAACGCTAAACCCTAAACCCTAAGAATTTTATAACATTTTAAAAAGTGCTTTGTAATTTTTATGTAAGTGTTTTCTAAAATAATTTACTACATTGTTATAAACCCTAAATCCTAAACCTTAACCCTAATCCCCATACCCTAAACGCCATACCGTAAACCATAAACCCTATACCCTAAGCATTTTATAGGATTTTAAAAAGTGTTTTTTAATTTTTATTTAAGTGTTTATTAAAAGAATTTTCCAAATTGTTATAAACCCTAAGCATTTTATAACATTTTAAAAAGTGTTTTGTAATTTTTATTTAAGTGTTTATTAAAACATTTTACTAAATTGTTACAAACCCTACATCCTGAACCTTAACCCTAAACCCCATACCCTAAACACTAAAGCCCATACAATAAACCCTAAACCCTAAACCCTAAGAATTTTATAACATTTTAAAAAGTGTTTTGTAATTTTTATTTAAGTGTTTATCGAAAGAATTTATAAATTGTTATAAACCCTAAATCCTAAACCTTAACTCTAAACCCTAAACCCTAAGCATTTTATAACATTTTAAAATGTTTTTTGTAATTTTTATTTAAGTGTTTATTAAAAGAATTTACTAAATTGTTATAAACCATAAATCCTAGACCTTAACCCTAAACCCCATACCCTAAACCCTAAAGACCATACCCAATACCCTAAACCGTAAATCCTAAGCATTTTATAACATTTTAGAAAGTGTTTTGAAGTTTTTGTTTAAGTATTTATTAAAATAATCTACTAAATTGTTATAAACTGTAAATCCTAAACCTTAACCCTAAAGCCCATACCCTAAAGCCCATACGCTAAACCCTCAACCCTAAACCCTAAGCATTTTATAACATTTAAAAAAGTGTTTTGTAATTTTTATTTAAGTGTTTATTAAAACAATTTGCTAAATTGTTAAAAACCCTCAATCCTAAACCTTAACCCTAAACCCCATACCCTAAACACTAAAGCCCATACCCTAAACCCTAAACCCTAAGCATTGTATAACATTTTAAAAAGTGTTTTGTAATTTTTATTTAAGTGTTTATTAAAATAATTTACTAAATTGTTATAAACCATAAATCTTAAAACTTAACCCTAAACCCCATACCCTATACCCTAAAGCCCATACCCTAAGCCCTAAATGCTAAACCCTAAACCATAAGCATTTTATAACATTTTAAAAAGTGTTTTGTAATTTTTACTTAATTGTTTATTAAAAGAATTTACTTAATTGTTATAAACCATAAATCCTAAATATTAACCCTAAACCACATACCCTAAACCCTAAAGTCCATACACAAAACCCTAAACCCTAAACCCTAAGCATTTTATGACATTTTAGATAGTGTTTTGTAATTTTTATTTAAGTGTTTATTAAAATGATTTACAAAATTGTTATAAACGATTAAACACACATGGACAGTAAAGACAATATGAAAGATAAATCATTTAGTACATTTTTTATTAACAATAGATATACATTTATAGTACAAATATGTGACTCTTCGGTTTCAGATCCCAAGGTCTCTTGGACTCCTTTTGTCCATTCGACTTCCACACTAACCCACTTAGGATTAGGTGTCCAACATTCCCCCCCTTAATCCGAAGGGTTATGTATGATTCCAAGAAGAGAGGTGTAATACAAAATGTGCAAAAAATGCATGGCAGCACTAGGCTGAATGTGCTCTCTGAAATGTTGGTATAAAGGGCGATGGTTTAAGGATGACCACCAACACTGGAACGCTTAGTGCAGTTCCCGGAACTCTTCCAAAACTGGCAAGAAACTGAAGTTTTCTGCAAGAGGAAGTGATCCTATTGTTTTAAAGAGGGAAACCTTCAACCATAAAAGGGAGGTTTCACCCCACATAAAAGGTAAAACTTCAACCTGAAAAGGGAAGTCTCAACCTGTGATGGTTTAAGGATAACCAACAACTCTAGAATGCTTAATGCAATTCCTGGAACTCTTCCAAAACTGGCAAGAAGCTGGAGTCTTCTGTTAGAGGAAGTGTTCTCAATCTATTCACGGGCATCTTTGTCTCTGGCTACAACTCTGAAACTGGTGTGGCAGGTTGTGGCTCAGGCTCGCTTGATGTGACTTTGAAGCTTGTAGATGACCATCATTTCCCCCCCTGTCAGATACAAGGTGAGAAGATGGAGAAAACTCAACTGCAAGGTTGTTCAATACTCTGGAACAAGTTTTGACATGTGTTTGGAATATCTTCTTGGCTGGTGATGCCCATTGCCAAGAAGCGATCCATCCAAGATGAATCTTTGTTCTTGCAGGACGTTTGTTTCTGAAGCATCTGTGTGAAGAATGACTGGTTTTATGACAGTGCTTACATGGTTGAAGATCAAAACAGTGATCTTTCAAATGGCCAACTCGATCACAGTGTTGGCATTTCACGATCTGTTGTTTTTGTTGTTGTTGTTGCTGTAGAAGAGGGGCAGAATCTGGAACAGCTGAAGCTGAATTGTCATGAGGAGCAGGTGAACTGTCATAAATGAATCCAGCACTCTGAAACTGAATGGGCTTGGCATAGTCTGGAATATGAAAGGAAAAGTCCTTGTCATATCCAAGACTAGTTCTGTGCTTGTTGTGGACAAGCTGTTCACAAGGTCTGATGATGGGCTTGGGAAGTGCAGACTGAACCTCTACATCTGCATGTAACTTTGCTTCTTTATCTGAATGAACTGTAACATTATTGATTCGCTGTTTATGGGAGTCTGTTTCAATCTTCTGAACAGAAACAGGTTCAGAATGATGACTCCACTGCTGTAATTCTTCCTGCTGTAGCTTTGTTTCCAGCTGCAAAAACTCAATATTTTCTTGTACATTTTTTAAACAGATTTGAATGTTTACGACAATGGCTTTATCAATCATAATTGTATTGTCCATGGTAGAATGTATTAGAGTATTTAGTAATTCTAATACAACACCCATTCTATCCATTTTGATAATAATATCACTGCAAAAAATTGATTGGTGTACCCCTTTGTCTTCAAAAAAAATCTTCAAGTATGTAGCTTTTCAATATACTTCCATATACCATGTAATTTCATACCATATGATATATATATATATATATTCAGGAACTTATTCTGTGCAAAATTACCGAAGCTTTGATAGACAAATCTCTTTCAAGGTTTAATATTCTTTGCCTTATATACAAAGTTATATTGAACCACAGGCCTGAAAATAGGAATCACAGATATCATATGAGAGTTTACTGTGCAATTTTGGAGAAGGAAAACTAGCCTTAGACATTCGTATGATAGTGAAATCCTCAAAAACATATGCCAAATATTCAAGGCCGTAGGTCCATGCAATTGTTCAGATAGGTGCCCTAAAGGGCCGAAAATTATCAGAGGCACTCCAAAAGAACTTCGGTTTGATTGTAGTCTGTAGCCCAAATATACTTCAGATTTGTCCTTCAAGTAGAAGCCAAAATGCTGAAAGAATCAATCCAAAACAGGGTGTGAATCTTTCTCAGAGCTGTTTGTGAAGTAAACTTGAGAAAACCCAGTGGAACCCTACCAAAACATAACACAAGAAGATAAGCCCAAAACCATTTCAGAATTCTCGGCCTCCAAGAAAAATTTTCAAGACAGCTCCAGGTCGATAGATTGTAAGAGAGAATGCCAAAAGATCAGCGTACAAAATCCTTTTTATGGTGCGCATCACCCACAACTCTTCTTCAATTCCCAGCAATGGCAGTCAACTTATCAAGGCTTGCTGCATCAGCAACAAGTTCCCAAATCCGAAACACAAATGGATCTCAAATCATCACATTCAAGATCATTTCCTGCAAGAATCTCTGGAATGTGCTCATCACCATTCATATATTCTCAACACGAAACACATGGACTCTTCTCAACACCATTCAAACGCACATCATATCAACAGCCATCAGTAACGCAGCGTTAATATTCAACACTATTCAAACGCACAACGTTAATTTTTTATTTTTTTTATTTTATGCATAGTCCAATGCACAATTCAAACTTTTCATTGTTTCAAACGATCTGTATATAATGAAAATGTTCCACAGCTTCAACAGAGTTTTCATATATCAGCCTTTCAGGAATAGGTTTTCATGACACCACACCCAATTTTCACACACTATTTCCCACGTACATTAGTCAAAATATAACGGTCCTCTTAAATGAATTTTCAGCGTACCATTATTCAATGTACACATGTAAAACGGTCTTCAAAATAGTTCAAGAACCAAAGCAAACATCATCGTTCAATATAGTGCAACATACATACCATAGAATACCAAACGGTCTTCACAGAGCATACACCTCCCAGTACCACAATCCGGCGGAATTGTTTATGTGCATTCAATGGCAGACAACATCGTATTCACCATAATATCGCATATATGCGACATTTTCACTGAAAATTATACATAGGAGGCATCGCTCTAGGGAACGAGAATCACTCCAGCACATTATCGATTCAGCCCTAAAATATTCAACACTCTCCAACAAATATATACCACATCTTTCAAAACTGGCAAGATTCATCAAACACACTTCATCAAACAACGAAAACGAGAAGCAGTTTCATCAAATAGCTTCATCAAACAACGAACACGAGAAGCAGATTCATCAAACACGCTTCATCAAACAATGAACACGAGAAGCAGATTCATCAAATAGCTTCATCAAACAACGAACACGAGAAGCAGATTCATCAAATACGCTTCAGTATTGCAGATAGCACCTTCCTTCCTTTAAAATGTAGCTGCTCAGCTTCAGTGCCTTCCCTGAAAACCTCTTTAAGGTGACTTATTTTCTCCAGGGCCAGTAATGAAAACTACATCATTGAATGGAGAATCGAACGGCCAACGTAACTGCCATAGTTCCAAACACAGATTCTGCAGTTCTTTGCATGAGTGGGTTGATTAGGTCACTACTGTTTTTTTTCTGTTTTTATATCCATGTATCACCTTTTCTGGAGGTCAAGTTATACAGACGGGGACGCTGGAACCGAACCCGGGCATCTTATGAACTTGGTCTTGACGCTAAATCGGCCTTTTCAACATAAAAACAATGCATAAACAGTCCTAGCACAAGACACGACCATGGTCTTCATAGAGAGTGTATACAATTTAATGCATAATGAGTTTGACAGTTCACATCCAGGTAAATGGGCAGATTTCTGTCAAGAAACCCCGCGTAGTTCACACGGGCACTGTTAACACAATCATCTCAGAAACATGTCACTGTCATCAAGGAGTGGAGGTCACACGTCTCATAAACAGATGAAAATTAGAAGAAATGAAGATGCCAACACAACAAATACAAAATAAGGAAATCCTGTAAGAATCAAGAAAATTTGATTGAAGGCAAAGTTTCAAGACAAGTATGGAGCCTGTGTGAGTGAAGGGCCGACAGGAACGAAACACCGGCGGGCTGTCACGTCGCCATGTCATGGTATGTAAACTAAAACTTACGTTCTGGTACCAAAATTCTCCACCGCTTGGGACCTCTTCCGCCCTTGAACCAATATATAGCCTTTAACCACACAACGTTGAAGGGTATACAGCGTTCATAGCCAGCGTTAAAATATACCAACAGTCAGCAACACGTCAGCTTGTTGTTCATGCAACAGTCAGCAAGAAGTTGTGGAAAACAGCAGGGCACCTGTCAGATTCCGGGATTTCTTGTATGTAAATTCTTCAAGGAAGGGCATTTGAGCATCATGGTTATGCAGTTGTTACCACTGAGTCCCTCTCTGGCCAGGACAGTGCGTATTCAATATCAGAAAACGCACATTCAACAGCGCATAACTATGGACAATGTGCAGTCTCAAGACAGAGGCGCTCAGGACAGAGGGCGCAGAGAATCAACATTATTGAGACGCAGGACAGAGGCGTTTATGTCAGAAACGTTTATGAATGAGTGAGAGCTGAATAGTCAGAGACGTTTTATGAATCAGTGAGAGAGCATGAAACGCTTATGGACAGAGAGCGCAGGTAAAAATATGGCAGACAGACATGTCAGAAGAACCGCTTGGACAGTGCTGGACAGCACCAGGAGCAGCTAACATTTAGCTGAAGAAATATTCGTGAGAAAATATTCCTGAGATGCAGAATTGATGGTAGAAATGACTGCACAGAAAGGCCATAAGACAAATGGCTCACATTAATTATGCAGGGTAGGAATACGCCTACTCTGATACCATGTTAAACACATATGGACAGTAAAGACAATATGAAAGATAAATCATTCAGTACATTTTTTATTAACAATAGATATACATTTATAGTACAAATATGTGACTCTTGGGTTTCAGATCCCAAGGTCTCTTGGACTCCTTTTGTCCATTCGACTTCCACACTAACCCACTTAGGATTAGGTGTCCAACATAAACCCTAAATCCTAAAACTTAACCCTAAACTCCATACCTTAAACCCTAAAGCCCATATCCTAAACCCTAAACCCTAAATCCTAAACCAAAAACCCTAAGAATTTTATAACATTTAAAAAAGTGTTTTGTAATTTCTATTTTAGTGTTTATTAAAATAATTTACTAAATTGTTATAAACCCTAAACGCCATACTCTAAACACTAAAGCCCATACCCTAAACTCTAAACCCTAAGCATTTTATAACATTTTAAAAAGTGTTTGGTAATTTTTATTTAAGTGATTATTAAAAGCATTTACGAAATTGTTATAAACCCTAAATCCAAAACCTTAACACTAAACCCCATACCCTATACCCTAAAGCCCATACCCTAAACCCTAAGCATTTTATAACATTTTTAAAAGTTTTTTGTAATTTTTATTTAAGTTTTTATTAAAAGATTTACTAAGTTGTTATAAACCATAAATCCTAAACCTCAACCTTAAACCTTAACCCTAAACCCTAGAGCATAAACCCTAAACCCTAAGCATTTTATAACATTTTAAAAAGTGTTTATTAATTTTTATTTAAGTGTTTATTAAAAGAATTTACTAAATTGTTTCCCGGATGCGGGTGACACCTTACGGAATTAATGCATTTACTGAAGGATGGTGGCGAGGGGACGAGCCATTTGTCTGATGGCACCCCTCCCCATATCTCCCACAGGTGCCTTTAAAACTCTTTGCACACTGTATTCAATATAGGTCCAGATTGGCAAAAAGGTATGCATTGTTGGGTTATGGAGTTACCTAATTTCATTCCTGCAACGTCTCCCCTGTTCTCCAGCATCTGTCTGCCCCAGGCCTATGAGCCCAGCCTTCACACTGCAACTGGCCGTCGATGCTGGATTGTTTGCTGTGCGGATTTTGTTAATGAGTTTCATCACTCTCATTTATCTCTCTGCATTCTAATCTCTGCCCAGATCTACCTTGTTTCACCTCACATTCCCTTTGTTGGTGCTCTCTCTCTCATTGTCCCTCCTGTCACTGCTCCTATAGCATGCTCAGCTAGCGACATCAGCATGGTTAGGCACTGAATGAGAAGCGTAGGGGAGGTAATACCCTAAACCCTAAATAGTAAACCTTGAACCCTAAAGCACATACCCTAAACCCTAAATAGTAAACCTTAAACCCTAAGCATTTTATAACATTTTAAAAAGTGTTTTCTAATTTTTATTTAAGTTTTTATTAAAAGAATTAACTAAGTTGTTATAAAACCCTAAATCCTAAACATTAACCGTAAACCCCATACCCTAAACCCTAAATCCCATACCCTAAACCCCAAACCCCAAACCCCAAACCCTAAGAATTTTATCACATTTTAAAAAGTATTTTGTAAGTTTTTTTAAGCGTTTATTAAAAGAATTTACTAAATTATTATAAACACTAAAGCCCATACCCTAAACCCTAAACAGCAAACATTAAACCCTAAGCATTTTATAACATTTTAAAAAGTGTTTCGTAATTTTTACTAAAGTGATTATTAAAATAATTTACTAAATTGTTATAAAACCCTGAATCCTAAACCTTAACCCTAAACCCCATACCCTAAACCCTCAACTCAAAACCCTAAGCATTTTATAACATTCTAAAAAGTGTTTTGTAATTTTTATTTCAATGTTTATCAAAATAACTTACTAAACTCTTATAAACCCTAAATCCTAAACCTTAACCCTAAACCCCATACCCTAAACCCTAAAGCACAAATCCTGAACCCTAAAACCTAAGCATTTTATAACATTTCAAAAAGAGTTTTGTAATTTTTCTTTAAGTATTTATTAAAATAATTTACTAAATTTTTATAAACCCTAAATCCTAAACCTTAACGCTAAACCCCATACCCTAAACCCTAAAGTCCATACCCTAAACCCTAAGAATTTTATAACATTTTAAAAAGTGTTTTGTAACTTCTGTTTAAGCGTTTATTAAAAGAATTTACTAAATTATTATAAACCCTAAATCCTAAACCTTAACCCTAAACACGATACCCTAAACCCCAAAGCCCATACCCTAAACCCTAAATAGTAAACCTTAAACCCTAAGCATTTTATAACATTTTAAAAAGCGTTTTGTAATTTTTATTTAACTGTTTATCAAAATAATTTACTAAATTGTTATAAACACTAAATACTAAACCTTAACCCTAAATCCCATACCCTAAAGTTCATACCCTAAACCCAAAGAATTTTATAACATTTTAAAAACTTATTTTGTAATTTTTATTTAAGTGTTTATTAAATTTTTTACTAAATTGTTATAAAACCTAAATTCTAAACCTTAACCCTAAATCCCATATTCTAAACCCTAAAGCCCAAACCCAAAACCCTAAACACTAAGCATTTTATAACATTTTAAAAAGTTCTTTGTTATTTTGATATATGTTTTTATTAAAAGAATTTACTAAATTGTTATAAACCCTAAATTATAAACCATAACCCTAAATCCCATACCCTAAACACTAAGGCCCATACCCTAAACACTAAAACCTAAACCCTAAACATTTTATAACATTTTAAATAGTTTTTGTAGTTTTTAATTCAGTGTTTACTAAAAGAATTTACTAAATTGTTATAAACCCTAAATCCTAAACCTTAACGCTAAAACCCATACCCTAAACCCTAAAACCTAAGCATTTTATAAAATTTTAAAAAGTGTTTTTTAGTTTTTATTTAAGTGTTTATTTTATAAACCCTAATTCCTAAACCTTAAACCTAAACCCCATACCCTAAACCCTAAAGCCCATACCCTAAACCCTAAACCCTAAGCATTTTGTAACATTTTAAAAAGTGTTTTGTAATTTTTATTTAAGGGTTTATTAAAATAATTTACTAAATTTTTATAAACACTAAATCCTAAACCTTAACCCTAAACCCCATACCCTAAACCTTAATCCCTAAACCCAAAGCATTTTATAACATTTTAAAAAGTGTTTTGTAATTTTTATTGAAGTGTTTATTAAAAGAATTTACTAAATTCTTATAAACCCTAAATCCTAAACCTTAACTTAAACCCCATACCCTAAACCCCAAACCCTAAGCATTTTATAACATTTGAAAAAGCGAAATTGTAATTTTTAATTAAGTGTTTATTAAAAGAATTTACTAAATTGTTATAAACCCTAAATCGTAAAACTTAACCCTAAACCCCGTACCCTAAACCCTAAACCCTAAGAATTTTATAACATTTTAAAAAGTTTTCTGTAATTTTTATTTAAGTGTTTATTAAAGGAATTTACTAAATTGTTATAAACTCTAAATCCTAAACCTTAACCCTAGCCCCCATACCCTAAACCCTAAAGCGCATACCCTAAAACCAAAACCCTAAACCCTAAGAATTTTATAACATTTTAAAAAATGTTTTGTAATTATTTTTTTAAGCGTTTATTAAAAGAATTTACTAAATTATTATAAACCCTAAAGTTCATACCCTAAACCCTAAATAGTAAACCTTAAACCCTAAGCATTTTATAACATTTTAAAAAGTGTTTTGTAATTTTTACTAAAGTGTTTATTAAAAGAATTTACTAAATTATTGTAAAACCCTAAATCCTAAACCTTAACCCTAAACCCGATACCCTCAACCCTAAAGTCCATACCCTAAAACCTAAACCCTAAACCCTAAGAACTTTATATCATTTTAAAAAGTGTTTTCTAATATTTATTTAAGTGTTTATTAAAAGAATTTACCAAATTCTTATAAATCCTAAATCCTAAACCCTAAGCATTTACCCTAAACCCTAAACCCCAAACCTTAACCCTAATCCCCATACCATAAACCATAAACCCCATACCCTAAACCCTAAGCCCTATACCCTAAGCATTTTATAGGGTTTTAAAAAGTGTTTTTTAATTTTTATTTAAGTGTTTATTAAAAGAATTTTCTAAATTGTTATAAACCCTAAACCCTAAACCCCAAACCCTAAGCATTTTATAACATTTTAAAAAGTGTTTTGTAATTTTTATTTAAGTGTTTATTAAAGAAATTTAATAAATTGTTACAAACCCTACATCTTGAACCTTAACCCTAAACCCCATAGCCTAAACACTAAATCCCATACCCTAAACCCTAAACCCTAAGCATTTTATAACATTTTAAAAAGTGTTATGTAATTTTTATTTAAGTGTTTATGAAAAGAATTTACTAAATTGTTATAAACCCTAAATCCTAAACCTTAACCCTAAGCCCTAAATCCTAAGCATTTTATAACATTTTAATATGTGTTTTGTAATTTTTATTTAAGTGTTTATTAAAAGAGTTTAATAAATTGTTATAAACCATAAATCCTAGACCTTAACGCTAAACCCCATACCCTAAAGACCATACCCAATACCCTAAACCCTAAGCATTTTATAACATTTTAACAAGTGTTTATTAAAATAATTTACTAAATTGTTATAAACCATAAACCCTAAACCCTAAAGCCCATACCTAAAACCCTAAACCCTAAGCATTTTATAACATTTGAAAAAGTGTTTTGTAATTTCTATTTAAGTGTCTATTAAAACAATTTACTAAATTGTTATAAACCCTACATCCTGAACCTTAACCCTAAACCCCATACCCTAAACACTAAAGCCCATACCCTAAACCCTAAGCATTTAATATCATTTTAAAAAGTGTTTTGTAATTTTTATTTAAGTGTTTATTAAAACAATTTGCTAAATTTTTATAAACCCTCAATCCTGAACCTTAACCCTAAACCCCATACCCTAAACACTAAAGCCCATACCCTGAACCCTAAACCCTAAGCATTTTATAACATTTTAAAAAATGTTTTGTAATTTTTATTTAAGTGTTTATTAAAAGGATGTACTAAATTTTTATAAACCATAAATCCTAAAACTTAACCCTAAATCCTAAAGCCCATACCCTAAAACCTAAAATCTAAACCCTAAACCCTAAACCGTAAACCTTAAGCATTTTATAACGTGATAAAAAGTGTTTTGTAGTTTTTATTTAAGTGTTTATTAAAACAATTTTCTAAATTTCTATAAACCCTAAATCCTGAACCTTAACCCTAAACCCTATACACTAAGCACTTAAGCCCATACCTTAAACCCTAAACCCTAAGCATTTTATAACATTTTAAAAAGTGTTTTGTAATTTTTGTTTATGTATTTATTGAAAGAATTTACTAAATTGTTATAAACCCTAAATCCTAAACCTTAACCCTAAACCCCATACCATATACCCTAAACCCCGTACCCTAAACCCTAAACGCTAAACCCTAAACCATAAGCATTTTATAACATTTTAAAAAGTGTTTTGTAATTTTTACATAATTTTTTATTAAAAGAATTTACTAAATTGTTATAAACCATACATCCTAAACATTAACCCTAAACCCCATACCCTAAACCCTAAAGTCCATACACAAAACCCTAAACCATAAACCCTAAGCATTTTTTAACATTTTAATAGTGTTTTGTAATTTTTATCGAAGTGTTTATTAAAATAATTTACAAAATTGTTATAAACCCTCAATCCTAAAACTTAACCCTAAACCCCATACCTTAAACCCTAAAGCCCATATCCTAAACCCTACACCATAAACTCTAAGAATTTTATAACATTTAAAAAAGTATTTTGTAATTTCTATTTAAGTGTTTATTAAAATAATTTACTAAATTGTTATAAACCCTAAACCCCATACCCTAAACACTAAAGCCCATACCCTAAACCCTAAACCCTAAGCATTTTACAACATTTTAAAAAGTGTTTTGTAATTTTTATTTAAGTGTTTATTAAAAGAATTTACTAAATTGTTATAAACCCTAAATCCAAAACCTTAACCCTGAACCCCATACCCTATACCCTAAAGCCCATACCCTAAACCCTAAGCATTTTATAACATTTTAAAAAAAAAATTGTAATTTTTATTTAAGTTTTTATTAAAAGAATTTACTAAGTTGTTATAAACCATAAATCCTAAACCTCAACCCTAAACCGCATACCCTAAACCCTAAACCCTAAGCATTTTATAACATTCTAAAATGTGATTTGTAATTTTTATTTAAGTGTTTATTAAAAGAATTGACTAAATTGTTATCAACCCTAAATCCTAAACCTCAACCCTAAACCCCATAGCCCAAACCCTAAACCCTAAGCATTTTATAACATTTTAAAAAGTGTTTTGTGATTTTTATTTAAGTGTTTATTGAAAGAATTTACTAAATTGTTATAAACCCTAAATCCTAAACCTTAACCCTAAACCCTAATCCCTAAGCATTTCATAACATTTTAAAATGTATTTTGTAAATTTTTTAAGTGTTTGTTAAAAGCATTTACTGAATTATTATAAACCATAAATCCTAGACCTCAACCCTAAACCCCATACCTTAAACCCTAAAGACCATACCCAATACCCTAAACCCTAAACCCTAAGCATTTTATAACATTTTAGAAAGCGTTTTGAAATTTTTATTTAAGTATTTATTAAAATAATATACTAAAGTGTTATAAATCATAAATCCTAAACCTTAACCCTAAAGCCCATACCCTAAAGCCCATACGATAAACCCTAAACCCTAAACCCTAAGCATTTTATAACATTTTAAAAAGTGTTTTGTAATTTTTATTTAAGTGTTTATTAAAACAATTTTCTAAATTGTTATAAACCCTCAATCCTGAACCTGTACCCTAAACACTAATGCCCATACCCTAAAACCTAAACCCTAATCATTTTATAACATTTTAAAAAGTGTTTTGTAATTTTTATTTAAGTGTTTATTAAAAGAATTTACTAAATTGTTATAAAACATAAATCTTAAAACTTAACCCTAAACCCCATACCCTAAGCCCTAAACGCTAAATCCTAAACCATAAGCATTTTATAACATTTTAAAAAGTGTTTTGTAATTTTTCCTTAATTTTTTATTAAAAGAATTTGCTAAATTTTTGTAAACCATAAATCCTAAACATTAACCCTAAACCACATACTCTAAACCCTAAAGTCCATACACAAAACCATAAACACTAAACCGTAAGCATTTTATAACATTTTAAATAGTTTTTTGTAATTTTTATTTAAGTGTTTATTAAAATAATATACAAAATTGTTATAAACCCTAAATCCTAAAACTTAGCCCTAAACCCCATACCTTAAACCCGAAAGTCCATATGCTAAACCCTAAACGCTAAATCCTAAACCATAAACCCTAAGAATTTTATAACATTTAAAAAAGTGTTTTGTAGATTTTATTTAAATGTTTATTAGAATAATTTTCTAAAGTGTTATTAACCCTAAACCCTAAAACCTAACCACTAAATCACAAACCCTAAACATAAAACCTAAGCATTTTATAACATTTTAAAAAGTGTCTTGTATTTTTTATTGAAGTGATTATTAAAAGCATTTACTAAATTGTTATAAACCCTAAATCCAAAACCTTAACACCAAACCACATATCCTATACCCTAAAGCCCATACCCTAAACCCTAAACCCTAAGCATTTTATAACATTTTTAAAAGTGTTTTGTAATTTTTATTTAAGTTTTTATAAGTTCTTATAAACCATAAATCCCAAACCTCAACCTTAAATCGCATACCCTAAACCCTAAGAATTTTTTAACATTCTAAAATGTGAGTTGTAATTTTTATTTAAGTGTTTATTAAAAGAATTAACTATATTGTTATCAACCCTAAATCCTAAACCCCATAGCCTAAACCCTAAACCTAATCATTTTATAACATTTTAAAAAGTGTTTATTAATTTTTATTTACGTGTTTATTAAAAGAATTTACTAAATTGTTTCCCGGATGTGGGTGACACGTTACGGAATTAATGCATTTACTGAAGGATGGTGGTGAGGGGACGGGCCACTTGTCTGATGGCGCCCCTCCCCATATCTCCCACAGGTGCCTTCAAGACTCTCTGCATGTTGTATTCAATACAGGTCCGAATCGAAAAAAAGGTATGCATTGTTGGGTTATGGATTTACCTCATTTCATTCCTGCACCATCTCCCCTGTTCTACAGCATCTGTCCGCCTCAGGCCTATGAGCCCAGCCTTCACACTGCAACTGGCCGTCGATGTTGGATTGTTTGCTGTGCGGATTTTGGTAATGGGTTTCATCACTCTCATTTGGCTCTTTACATTCTAATCTCTACCCAGCTCTACCCTGTTTCACCTCACATTCCCTCTACTCGTGCTCCCTTTGTCATTGTCCCTCCTATCACTGCTCCTGTAGCATGCTCAGCCAGCAACATCAGCATGGTTAGGCACCGAATGAGAAGTCGTAGGGGAGGTACTAGGGGAGGAAGTTCTCGTCCTTTGTTTGAGTGCGCCACATCCTCTCCCTCTCCTGAACTGCATCACCCTCCAATTCTTAGGGAGGGTAGATATCCTAATACCAGACGTAGGCGAGGTCGGGCTCGTTCTTCCGGGGTTGCTCATGGTGACTTTGTTATCCACATAGATGATTTTCCTCCATCCCTTCTGCTCGCTCCCCACTCTGCCCAATTCAAGTTCTGTATCTCCCTGAACAGGCCTATCATTACTTCTACTATATCCATCTTCTTCTCTGAAGAAAACACTCTAATTGTCTCTCAGGTTGACAATTCCAACTTGCCGCTGGAGGTTGCTCCCAGATGTAGTAACTGCAGGGATACTGGTAAGAATGGCATGGATGATAGCCTATTCAACTTGCATGGTCTGAACTTCAGTGGCATTCAGCAGGGTGAAGGTGGCAGCTCTGTTGCCACGTGCCCCTCTGGTGGTTCGAGTCATGAAGGGTATACCATGCAGGTTGCACCTAGCAATGGGGGTGATACTCACGATGGCGGTGGCAGAGAGCCACATGGCAGTGTTTCCAGGAACGTGTCAGATGAGTGGGCATGCCCAATCATCGAGGAACCCATCTCTGATGATTTCATCTACTATGATGTGGCTTCCGGGTAGCAAGATGCGACAGACAGAGAATCGGCAGAGGCTGCCGGGAGTTAGCATGTCACCAGCTGTGGCTGCCCAGGTGTTTTTTAACTGGTCTTTTTGTTTTTTGATAGTTTTCCTTGGCTTCTGGTATCCTATCATGGTAACATCTCACTGTCTTTTGTGGGGTCTTGACTCAAGATTTGCTTCCATTTTTGGAGTTTATACTCTTGCTGGACTGGTTTCCCAAATGTTGGGGCAGTGGCGTTTTTGTTGATATTACATGATATACTTGGTCGAGGCTTTGTCCTCTCTATAATTTTCTGTACATATTAATAGACTAATTTTACTTAGAAAAAAAAAGAATTTACTAAATTGTTATAACCCCTAAATACTAAACGTTAACCCTAAACCCCATACCCTAAACCCTAAACCCTAAGCATTTTATAACATTTAAAAAAGTATTTTGTAATTTTTATATAAGTTTTTATTAAAAGAATTACTAAATTGTTATAAACCCTAAATAGTAAACCTTAACCCCAAACCCCATAACCTAAACCCTAAAGCCCATACCATAAACCCTTAACCCTAAACCCTAAAGCCCATAGCCTAAGCCCTAAACCATAAAAAATTTATAACATTTCAAAAAGTGTTTTGTAATTTTTATTTAAGTGTTTATTAAAAGAATTTACTAAATTGTTATAAACCCTAAATCCTAAACCTTAACGCTAAACCCCATACCCTAAACCCTGAACCCTAAACCCTAGGAATTTTATAAAATTTTAAAAGGTGTTTTGTAATTTTTAATTAAGTATTTATAGAAAAGAATTTACTAAATTGTTATAAACAGTAAATCCTAAACCTTAACCCTAAACCCCATACCCTAAACCCTAAACCTTAAGCATTTTATAACATTTTAAAAAGTTTTTTGTAATTTTTATTTAAGCTATTATTAAAATAATTCACTAAATTGTTATAAACGCTAAATCCTAAAACTTAACCCTAAACCCCATACCCTAAACCCTAAAGCCCATACTCTAAACCCTAAACCCTAAACCCTAAGCATTTTATAACCTTTTAAAAAGTGTTTTGTAATTTTTATTTAAGTGGATAATAAAACAATTTACTAAATTGTTATAAACCCTAAATCTTGAACCTTAACCCTAAACCCAATACCCGAAAAACTAAAGCCCATACCCTAAACCCTAAACACTAAGCATTTTATAGCATTTTAAAAAGAGTTTTGTACTTTTTATTTAAGCATTTATTAAAAGAATTTACTAAATTGTTATAAACCCTAAATCTTGAACCTTAACCCTAAAGCCCATACCCTATACCCTAAAGCCCATACCCTAAACCCTAAACCTAAAACCCTAAGAATTTTATAACATTTTAAAAAGTGTTTTGTATTTTTTATTTAAGTGTTTATTAAAACAATTTACTAAATTGTTATAAACCATAAATCCTAATCCTTAACCCTAAACCCCATACACTAAACCCTAAAGCCCATACTCAAAACCCTAAACCCTAAGCATTTTATAACATCTTAAAAAGTGTTTTGTAATTTCTAATTAAGTTTTTATTAAAAGAATTTACTAAATTGTTATAAACTCTAAATCCTAAACCTTAACACTAAACCCCATATCCTAAACCGTAAAGCCCATACCCTAAACCTTAAACCCTAAACCCTAAACCCTCAACATTTTATAACATTTTAAAAAGTGTTTTGTAATATTTATTTATGTGTTTATTAAAAGAATTTACTAAATTATTATAAACCCTAAATCTTAAACCTCAACCCTAAACCCCATAACTCATACCCTAAAGTCCATACCCTAAACACTAAACCCTAAACCCTAAGCATTTTATAACATTTAAAAAAATGCTTTTTAATTTTTATTTAAGTGTTTATTAAAAGAATTTACTAAATTGTTATAAACCATAAATCCTAAAAGTTAACCCTAAACAGTAAAACCCATACCCAAAACCCTAAACCGTAAACCCTAAACCCTAAGCATTTTATAACATTTTAAAAATTGTTTTGTAATATTTATTTATGTGTTTATTAAAACAATTTACTAAATTGTTATAAACCCTAAATCCTAAACCTTAACCCCAAAGCCCATACACTAAACCCTAAGGCCCATACCCTAAACCCTAAACCCTAAGCATTTTATAACATTTTAAAAAGTGCTTTGTAATTTTTATTTAAGTGTTTATTTTATAAACCCTAAATCCTAAACCTTAAACCTAAACCCCATGACCTAAACCCTAAAGCCCATACCCTAAACCTCAAACCATAAACCCAAAGCATTTTATAACATTTAAAAAAGTGTTTTGTAATTTTTATTTAAGTGTTTATTAAAAGAATGTACAAAATTCTTATAAACCCTAAATCCTAAACCTTAACCTAAACCCCATAGCCTAAACCCTAAACCCTAAACCCTAAACCCTAAGAATTTTATAACATTTTAAAAAGAGCTTTGTAATTTTTATTTAAGTGTTTACTAAAAGAATTTATTAAATTGTTATAAACCCTAAATCGTAAAACTTAACCCTAAACCCCATACCCTAAACCCTAAACCCTAAACCCTAAACCCTAAGAATTTTATAAAATTTTAAAAAGCGTTTTGTAGTTTTTATTTAAGTGTTTATTAAAACAATTCACTAAATTGCTATAAACCATAAATCCTAATCCTTAACCCTAAACCCCATACACTAAACCCTAAAGCCCATACTCAAAACCATAAAGCGGAAACCCTAAGCATTTTATAACATCCTAAAAAGTGTTTTGTAATATTTATCTATGTGTTTATTAAAAGAATTTACTAAATTGTTATAAACCCTAAATCCTAAACCTCAACCCTAAACCCCATAACTCATACCCTAAAGTCCATACCCTAAACACTAAACCCTAAACCCTAAGCATTTTATAACATTTTAAAAAGTGTTTTGTAATTTTTATTTAAGTGTTTATTAAAATAATTTACTAAATTGTTATAAACCATCAATCCTAAACGTTAACCCTAAACGCCATACCCTAAACCATAAAACCATATCCAAAACCCTAAACCGTAAACCCTAAACTCTAAGCATTTTATAACATTTTAAAAAGGGTTTTGTAATATTTATTTATGTGATTATTAAAAGAATTTACTAAATTGTTGTAAACCCTAAATCCTAAACCTTAACCCTAAAGCCCATACCCTAACCCTAAGGCCCATACCCTAAACCCTAAACCCTAAACCCTAAGCATTTTATAACATTTTAAATAGTGTTTTGTAATTTTTATTGAAGTGTTTATTAAAATAATTTACAAAATTGTTAGAAAACCTAAATCCTAAAAATTAACCCTAAACCCCATACCTTAAACACTAAAGCCCATATCCTAAACCCTAAACACTAAATCCTAAACCATAAACCCTAAGAATTTTATAACATTTAAAAAAGTGTTCTGTAATTTCTATTTAAGTGTTTATTAAAATAATTTACTAAATTGTTATAAACCCTAAACCCCATACCCTAAACACTAAAGCCCATACCCTAAACTATAAACCCTAAGCATTTTATAACATTTTAAAAGGTGTTTTGTAATTTTTATTTAAGTGTTTATTAAAAGCATTTACTAAATTGTTATAAACCCTAAATCCAAAACCTTAACCCTAAACCCCATACCCTATACCCTAAATCCCATACCCTAAACCCTAAGAATTTATAACTTTTTTAAAAGTGTTTTGTAATTTTTACTTAAGTTTTTATTAAAAGAATTTACAAAGTTGTTATAAACCATAAATCCTAAACCTCAACCCTAAACCGCATACCCTAAACCCTAAACCCTAAGCATTTTATAACATTCTAAAATGTGATTTGTAATTTTTATTTAAGTGTTTATTAAAAGAATTGACTAAATTGTTATCAACCCTAAATCCTAAACCTTAACCCTAAACCCCATAGCCTAAACCCTAAACCCTAAGCATTTTATAACATTTTAAAAAGTGTTTATTAATTTTTATTTAAGTGTTTATTAAAAGAATTTACTAAATTTTTTCTCGGATGCGGGTGACACATTACAGAATTAATGCATTTACTGGAGGATGGTGGCAAGGGGACGGGCCACTTGTCTGATGGCGCCCCTCCCCATATCTCCCGCAGGTGCCTTCAAAACTCTCTTTAACACTGTATTCAATACAGGTCCAGATCAGCAAAAAGGTATGCATTGTTGGGTTATGGAGTTACCTCGTTTCATTCCTGCACCGTCTCCCCTGTTTTGCAGCATCTGTCCACCTTAGGCCTATGAGCCCAGCCTTCGCACTGCAACTGGCTGTCGATGCTGGATTGTTTTCTGTGCAGATTTTGGTAATGGGTTTCATCACTCTCATTTGGCTCTCTGCATTCTAATCTCTACCCAGCTCTACCCCGTTTCACCTCACATTTCCTCTGTTGGTGCTTCCTCTATCATTGTCCCTCCTATCACTGCTCCTGTAGTGTGCTCAACCAGCGACATCAACATGGTTAGGCACCGAATGAGAAGTCTTAGGGGAGGTACCAGGGGAGGAAGTTCTTGTCCTCCGGATGAGCGCATCATGTCCTCTCCCTCCCCTGAACTGCATCACCCTCCAATTATTATGGAGGGTCGATATCCTAATACCAGACATAGGCAAGGTCGGGCTCGTTCTTTCGGGGTTGCTCATGGCGACTTTGCTGTCCACTCAGATGATTTTCCTTCGCCCCTTCTACTCGCTCCCCACTCTTCCCAATTCAAGCTCTATATCTCCTTGAACAGGCCTGTCATTACTGCTACTATCTCCATCTTCTTCTCTGAAGAAAACACTCTAATTGTCTCTCACGTTGACAATTCCAACTTGCCGCAGGAGGTTGCTCCCAGATGCAGTAATTGCAGGGATACTTGTAAGAATGGCATGGATGATAGCCTCTTCACCTCACATGGTCTAAACTTCGGTGGCATTCAGCATGGTGAAGGGGACAGCTCTACTGCCATGCACCCCTCTGGTGGTTCGATTCATAAAGGGTATACCATGTAGGTTGCACCTGGCAATGGGGGTGATACTCACGACGGCAGTGGCAAAGAGCCACATGGTAGCATTTCCAGGGACGTGGTAGATGACTAGGCATGCCTAATCATCGAGGAACCCATCCCAGATGATTTCATCTAATATGACGTGGCTTCCAGGTAGTAGGATGCGACAGACAGAGAATCGGCAGAGGCTGCCTGGAGTTAGCATGTCACCAGTTGTGGCTGCCCAAGTGTTTTTTAACTGGTATTTTTGTTTTTTGATAGTTTTCCTTGGCTTTTGGTATCTTATCTGGTAACATCTTACTATCTTTTGTGGGGTCTTGACTCAAGATTTGCTTCCATTTTTGGAGTTTATACTTTTACTGGACTGGTTTCCCAAATGTTGGGGCAGTCCAGTTTTTGTTGATATTACACGACATACTCGGTCGAGGCTTTGTCCTCTTTGTAATTTTCTATACATATTAATAGACTACTTTTACTTAGAATTTTTTTTTTTTTACTAAATTGTTATAATCACTAAATCCTAAACCTTAACCCTAACCCCCATACCCTAAACCCTAAACCCTAAATCCTAAACCCTAAGCATTTTATAAAATTTTAAAAAGTATTTTGTAATTTTTATATAAGTTTTAATTAAAAGAATTTACTAAATTGTTATAAACCCTAAACCCTAAACCTTAACCCCAAACCCCATACCCTAAACCCTAAAGCCCATACCCTAAACCCTTAACCCTAAACACTAAAGCCCATACCCTAAGCCCTAAACCCTAAGCATTTTATAACATTTCAAAAAGTCTTTTGTCATTTTTATTTAAGTGTTTATTAAAAGAATTTACTAAATTGTTATAAACCCTAAATCCTAAACCTTAATGCTAAACGCCATACCCTAAACCCTGAACCCTAGGAATTTTATAAATTTTAAAAAGTGTTTTGTAATTTTTAATTAAGTATTTATTAAAAGAATTTACTAAATTGTTATAAACAGTAAATCCTAAACCTTAACCCTAAACCCCATACCCTAAACCCTAAACATTTTATAACATTTAAAAAGAAAATTGTAATTTTTATTTAAGCTATTATTAAAATAATTTACTAAATTTTTATAAACCCTAAATCCTAAAACTTAACCCTAAACCCCATACCCTAAACCCTAAAGCCCATACTTTAAACCCTAAACCCTAAGCATTTTATAACATTTTAAAAAGTGTTTTGTAATTTTTATTTAAGTGTATAATAAAACAATTTACTAAATTGTTATAAACCCTAAATCCTAATCCTTAACGCCAAACCCAATACCCTAAATCCAAAAGTCCATACCCTAAACGATGAACCCTAAACACATGGCATTATATAACATTTCAAAAAGTGTTTTGTAATTTTTATTTAAGTACTTATTAAAAGAATTTAGTAAATTGTTATAAATAGTAAATCATAAATCTTAACACTAAACGCCATACCCTAAACCCTAATGCCCATACCCTAAACCCTAAACTCTAAAACCTAAACCCTAAACCCTAAGCATTTTATAGGATTTTAAAAGGAGTTTTGTAATTTTTTTTAAGTGTTTATTAAAAGAATTTTCTAAATTGTTATAAATCCTAAATCCTAAATCTTAACCCCAAACCCCATATCCTAAGCCCTAAAGCCCATACCCTAAATCCTAAACCCTAAACCCTAAGCATTTTATAACATTTTAAAAATTGTTTTGTAATTTTTATTTGTGTTCATTAAAAGAATTTACATTGTTATAAACCCTAAATCCTAAACCTTACCCCTAAACCCTAAACCCCATACATGAAACCCTAAAACCCATACCCTAAACCTTAACCCAAAACCCTAAATCCTGAAGCCCATGCCCTAAACCCTAAACCCTAAACCTTAAACCCTAAACCCTAAGCATTTTATAGCATTTTAAAAAGTGTTTTGTAATTTTTATTTAAGTGTTTATTAGAAGAATTTACTAAATTGTTATAAAACCCTAAACCCTAAGCATTTTATAACATTTTAAAAGAGTTTTATAATTTTTATTTAAGTGCTTATTAAAAGAATTTACTAATAACCCTAAACCCCATACCATAAACCCTAAAGACGTAACCTAAACCCTAAACGCTAAACCCTAAGCATTTTATAACATTTTTAAAAGTGTTTTGTAATTTTTATTTAAGTTTTTATTAAAAGAGTTTACTAAATTGTTATAAACCATAAATCCTGAACCTTAACCTGTTGTGGCCAGCAACAACGCCCCCCCCCCCCCCCCCCCCCCCCCCCCCCCCCCCCCCCCCCCTTTTTGTTCAATCTAGTATCAGCCACGATGCTAGAATGAATGGGGACCCTTAGTTAATTTTTGAAAAACAAAGATTTCATTCTGAAGTACTAACATACACTTAGAAAAGGTTTCTTGAATGACTTAAGCCTAAACCTGTGTTCATGAAAGCAAATATTTAAGGTTGCATCACAAAAGAATGAGAAGCACCTTCATTTCCCTTCTAAAAGACCAATATGCGCACCGCCTCAGTGTTAATAACAACATCGCATCGCAATACGCTAGTACCCATAAAGAAAAGCTTACAAACCCGCCGATTTGCGATATTGCGATCGCGCGATCGCATATCGCAGGAATGAGGTAAGCGAAGATTGGCAAGCATTGAGTTACTGCGATCTGCGATATGGCGACCTGCGATATTGTGATCACTACTGTTTGTGATTGCGCGACATGCAAGGGTACGTTGGCAGATCATAAAAGCACCTTAGTACGAATCCCTCGGGCGCGCCACCCAAAGAAAAGCCACTTACTATAACCTGACTTGGAATTATGCGCTTTTAATGATAGTAATAAATTGGTTGTCAGTTATTAAGTGGAATAAAGTCGCGTGCCTTAATGCGGATTTGCTTCACGTAAGGTGGTGTATCTGATTTATCTCTCGCATTTAAAACTCTCCCATCACCTTTCTGATAAATCTTTCCATTTTACTCATAACCTGTAGGAGCAAAGTGTGAAGGCAAAATCAGATAGAAACGCTAAGCGAAATGGAGACAGAGAATGCAGGCAAACGGGAAAACAATCCAGGCATTGGCTAGACTAAATTGGGAAAGTTACTGGACTTTCTTAGTTAAGCCGCACAGCCAATGCATGACAGTAAGATGCATCATGAACGTAGCCGTGAAGGTAGTGCCAGCTCTTATGAATGTTGTTTTCGCAGCCCAGCTAAGCACAGAAATCAGCCAGCCTACTCTTCTCAAGCCTATGCTTGACAGCTGCAACTTCAGAGACCAAATTCAGAAGTAGTTTCATTTATAATGTTGTTTTTTCCTTCTAACTAAATTAGAAAAAGGGCGATCATTTGAGAACCGTATCCTCAATTTTGTAAACATACTATTATTAAGATTAGGTAGTATTATTTCAACCCTTCTCATTGCATTGGAGAAGGGTCCAGAAATTTGTCAAAAACTTGTCCTTAGAACATGCACTTCTGCACCTCAGAGGAGGGTTTGATGAATGGAAGGATCGGATTTATTCATATTTGCATTTTAATTTCTGCTACTGATGTTGCATTTCTGTACTCTTAGTAGGTGTTCAAAGCAAGTAGAAGTAGATCATTATTGCTTGAAGTTGTGAGTAGAAATTAATCATAAATGGTACTTTTATCTCTTGACTAATTTCTGCTGATTTACTTAAAGTGATATACAGCTGATGTTATTTGTATGTTAATGTATAGATTTATGGTTACCATTTGGCACTTTTGTACGGTGGAATCATTTGTTTATGTTTGACATATGAATGATTTATCATGTGATATGCAGTCCACAACCGTCCTGTTTAACTTCTTATGCAGAATGGTTTATCTTAAATGGTTTATATTCTTATAGTAGCTGAATAATCTTCATTACCAGTTATTATATGAAATCTTTTTAGATCGCATGATGGAAAGGATATATCCCGGGTTAGCGTAGGTTGTATATGTTATTTTTATTCTGATTTTAGCAGCTTATAGCCAGATGATGAGTTAGATTAAAATTAGTTCTCAAAAGCTCTCTAGAAACAGCATAAATCAAAACTTACACACACACACACCCCTTGCATCGGGAAGCTGGTCCCGTTATCCCCAGTCGGACCCGCTACTCCAAACGGGCAAGGAGCCGCCAACCAGGTTCCGGACCGGGTGGGTATCCCCCTTGTTGTCGACCCGATTTCGGGGCCCTCAACATATTTGGCGCTAGAAGGAGGGCCTGAGCACATTGTCTGATTGGAATGTTTTTAATTATAAATCTTGAAACGGGATGGCTACTCACAGAATTCCTATTTGGAGTTGCATCCATGTTCCTGCCTCTTCCAACACTCCACCAGATGTGGTAAGGCTATTGTCTCAGGTAAAATTCAATGGTAAGAATAATTCTTCTGCATTTCATCATGCCCTGCAATTCATTCAAAGAGTTTTGAGTTCTGATATTCAAAAAATTGACGAAGGCGTTTTGTGCGAGATTTTTACTCTTACATTCACAGCGGAAGCTAGAAAATGGTGCAGAAGCCTCCCAGTTGTATCAGTTCACAACTGGGACCAATTCGTTAGGACTTTCATCTTGGAATTTGATTGCTATGAATACGACCAGGTATATGATGAAATCGACTATCTACGGAAAGAAGACGAACCCGTAAGGGATTTCAATATCCGATTTCATCTTAAGTGTCTACAATATGACCTCGAAAATGAGCTCACAGATGAAGAATCTTCAGATTATGATGAGTATTTCCTACCTCCTGCACCTGACCAAACAGAATTCAACCTAGGAGTATTGCATGCTCTGACACCAGAAAACGAAGGCGAAAGTACCGAAAGGGAAAATACCTTAGCACCAGAAGATGACTTCGACATTGAGTCAGACAATATCATTTCAAACCAACAAATGATGATGCCAAGGTTAGATCCACCTACTGTTTCTCTTTCGAAAAGTATCGGCACAAAAAGGTATGATCTAAAACCCAATTCTTATAATGAATCTGATGAACGAGATTTAGTTGATTCTGTTAAATGCGTTGTTCCAGATTTACATTTTTCTCTTTACCCCAATGTTTTTAGTGATGACGATTTTTCCCCTCATAATATTAAGCATATTTCAACGGAAACAGAGGGTTATTCAAACGAACCATCAAGTCTTCAAAATAAAGAGACCACTTTAACACAACCTTTGATCCATATTAAACAAGAGCTGCCTCACCTCCCTTGTCTGAAAACATATAATGAAAAAGAGGAACCTAGGGGACACTGTAAGGTCTTTTGTGATAGTTTCTTTGCCGATCGTGATGATAATGAGTTATCACAAGTAACTCAACTAGGGTCAGATGATAAAGAACATCTTAGATCAGGAATTATACCAGCTGACCCTCACCTCAAAGCAAAAGCTCATTTGAATAATTTTACTATCCAAGACGATACTCCGATCTATGATTCATATCAAGAGGAAAGTTTCATCCATGTTCGCAATCATAACTCAGTTCCTGATTCACAAAACTTGGCCAGTTCTTGTGAAAAGCAGAAAATCACAAATAACTCCCAGTTGTGCGATACCACAATTTATGTAGATACCCAATCTTTTCTTTCTCACTCGTTCATTTTGTACAAAATCAAATCTCTTTTTAAATTTTCAAATTTTTGATAGATTAGATTTCAGCGATTTACATATAAGAGCTTTCATTTCAAACGAAATCGCTAAAAACTCAACGTCAACAAGCAATGGGTTACAAGCCAGCGAAACTGAAAAACCCATTTCACAATTTGACTTGTTATCCCTCCTATTGAAAGATCACCAAATCACAAAAGAAATCCATCCCTATTTTTATGATCCAATAGGTACTCAGTTAGAAAAGACCTTTCATGAGAAAATAAAATCAGACATAATTCCAATTGAGTTTGTAAGTTCTCATTCCCTAGCCAACATATTCAATCCAAGAGAAATTCGATTCTTTTTACCAATGCTTGGGAAATCCATACGGCTAGGGATAATAATGAATCGTTGGTTCCATTGGAAATATCATTTTACTTAGTTATTTCCTGTATATAATTAGAATAGGAGTAGGAGTAATTCAGCTAGGTTAGTAGTTTTGCTTTCAATAATTGATAGGCAAAGTTAGTTATATTCTCTACATGACCCTAGAGAATGTTTGCATCTCTCAAATAAAGTTTGTTCTGACTAAACAATATTTGAAATTTACTAAAGACACCTCGTCTCTGTTGAAGATTTTGAAACTTCGGCTCCTATGAACAGCAAGTCTTTTGAGAATTTGATCTTTATTATCAATAGAACTTTAACCCAGAAATGATGATAGTTTCAGCTCCAAAAAATTTAAAAAGCTATCTCAGTAAAGAATTCGTTTTAGGTCAGCACAATGAAAGATATCAATATTAAAATAAGGATTCTCTGTGAAAACAACCACTACCAAAAGCATCCCTATCATTGTCGTCCAGAACTTTCTTAAGGAAAGAGAATTTGATTTCCTCCCTGCTGAAGGAAAACGCGACATTCAGAAGAACGACCTAAAAAGATGCTATATCTCAAGGAATAAGAGGTCTCATCACGAGCCGACTTATCATGATCACAGATATTATAACTTGCCGACTTTGCCAAAACTGTCTACCAAAACAGGGCAATGACTCGAGATTGTTGCAATCAAAAGACAAGGGGTCTCATCACGAGCCAGCTTGTTCAGCAAAAGTGTAAATCAAGTGAATGATTGTGTCATAATTTGGCCACCAAACCAAGACATTGTTCTTAAGAGAATAAAAAAGGAAAAAGCATCAAGAAGGGGATTTTTTCTGAAAGAGTTGCAAATAACCTTAAGCAGGATAAAGGATCATTCCTGGATAATAGGTAACCCTGTCAAGGCTATGGACGCCTGCTGGCAGCAGTGGCTCTACCTATGACAAAGGAGCATTCTTAAAAAAGGGTTGATACATAGAGAACACTTTATTTTTTATGTTTTTACAAGACCAAGTAATGACTGACCTGAATTCGAAAACAATCTGGGAATGCAAATAATTGAAGTAAAATGGGGCTGAAACAAAACATCATTGACGCTTGAAGTATCAGTTGTTTTTATCTTTTTATAATAAAGTTCAAAATTTCTGAGAAATTTTTTTTAGAGTCTGAAGACATCCATAGAAAAAGAACAGAGATAACTGGTTCTCCCAAGTGAATCGCCAATTGTTGTGGCCAGTAACAACCTCCCCCCTTTTTGTTCAGTCTAGTATCAGCCACGATGCTAGAATGAATGGGGACCCTTAGTTAATTTTTGAAAAACAAAGATTTCATTCTGAAGTACGAACATACACTTAGAAAAGGTTTCTTGAATGACTTAAGCCTAAACCTGTGTTCATGAAAGCAAATCTTTAAGGTTGCATCACAAAAGAATGAGAAGCACCTTCATTTCCCTTCTAAAAGACAAATATGCGCACCGCCTCAGTGTTAATAACAACATCGCATCGCAATACGCTAGTACCCATAAAGAAAAGCTTACAAACCCGCCGATTTGCGATATTGCGATCGCGCGATCGCATATCGCAGAAATGAGGTAAGCGAAGATTGGCAAGCATTGAGTTACTGCGATCTGTGATATGGCGACCTGCGATATTGCGATCACTACTGTTTGCGATTGCGCGACATGCAAGGGTACGTTGGCAGATCATAAAAGCACCTTAGTACGAATCCCTCGGGCGCGCCACCCAAAGAAAAGCCACTTACTATAACCTGACTTGGAATTATGCGCTTTTAATGATAGTAATAAATCAGATTTCAATTATTAAGTGGAATAAAGTCGCGTGCCTTAATGCGGATTTTCTTCACGTAAGGTGGCGTATCTGATTTATCTCTTGCATTTAAAACTCTCCCATCACCTTTCTGATCAATCTTTCCATTTTACTCATAACCTGCAGGAGCAAAGTGTGAAGGCAAAATCAGATAGAAACGCTAAGTGAAATGGAGACAGAGAACGCAGGCAAACGGGAAAACAATCCAGGCATTGGCTAGACTAAATTGGGAAATTTACTGGACTTTCTTAGTTAAGCCGCACAGCCAATGCATGACAGTAAGATGCATCATGAACGCAGCCGAGAAGGTAGCGCCAGCTCTTATGGATGTTGTTTTTGCAGCCCAGCTAAGCACAAAAATCAGCCAGCCTACTCTTCTCAAGCCTATGCTTGACAGCTGCAACTTCAGAGACCAAATTCATAAGTAGTTTCATTTAGAATGTTGTTTTTTCCTTCTAACTAAATTAGAAAAAGGGCAGTCATTTGAGAACCGTATCCTCAATTTTGTAAACATACTATTATTAAGATTAGGTAGTAGTATTTCAACCCTTCTCATTGCATTGGAGAAGGGTCCAGAAATTTGTCAAAAACTTGTCCTCAGAACATGCACTTCTACACCTCAGAGGAGGGTTTGATGAATGGAAGGATCGGATTTATTTATATTTGCATTTTAATGTCTACTACTGATGTTGCATTTCTGTACTCTTAGTAGGCGTTCAAAGCAAGTAGAAGTAGATCATTATTGCTTGAAGTTGTGAGTAGAAATTAATCATAAATGGTACTTTTATCTCTTGACTAATTTCTGCTGATTTACTTAAAGTGATATACAGCTGATGTTATTTGTATGTTAATGTATAGATTTATGGTTACCATTTGGCACTTTTGTACGGTGGAATCATCTGTTTATGTTTGACATATGAATGATTTATCATGTGATATGCAGTCCACAACCATCCTGTTTAACTTCTTATGCAGAATGGTTTATCTTAAATGGTTTATATTCTTATAGTAGCTGAATAATCTTCATTACCAGTTATTATATGAAATCTTTTTAGATCGCATGATGGAAAGGATATATCCCGGGTTAGCGTAGGTTGTATATGTTATTTTTATTCTGATTTTAGCAGCTTATAGCCAATGATGAGTTAGATTAAAATTAGTTCTCAAAAGCTCTCTAGAAACAGCATAAATCAAAACTTACACACACACACACCCCTTGCATCGGGAAGCTGGTCCCGTTATCCCCAGTCGAACCCGCTACTCCAAACAGGCAAGGAGCCGCCAACCAGGTTCCGGACCGGGTGGGTATCCCCCTTGTTGTCGACCCGATTTCGGGGCCCTCAACATAACCCTAAACCCCATACCCTAAACCCTAAAGCCCATACCCTAAATCCTAAACCCTAAACCGTAATCATTTTAAAACATTTTAAAAAATGTTTTGTAATTTTCACTTAAGTGTTTATTAAAACAATCTTCCAAATTGTTAAAAACCCTAAATCCTAAAACTTAACCCTAAACCCCATACCCTAAACCCTAAACCCCATACTCTAAACCCTAAACCCTAAACCCTAAGCATTTTATAAAATTTCATAAATGTTTTGTAATTTTTATTTAAGTGTTTATTAAAAGAATTTACTAAATTGATACAAACCCTAAATTCTAAACCTTAACCCTAAAATCGATACCCTAAACACTAAAGCTCATACCCTAAACCCTAAATCGTAAACCCATAGCATTTTATAACAATTTAAAAAGTTCTTTGTAATTTTTATTCAAGTTTTCGTTAAAATAAATTACAAAATTGTTATAAAACCTAAATCCTAAACCTTAACCATAAATCCTAAACCTTAACCCTAAACGCCATTGACTAAACCCTAAACCCTAAACCCTAAACCCTAAGCTTTTTTTGACATTTTAAAAAGTTTTTCGTAATTTTTAATTAAGTATTTATTAAAAAATTTTACCAAATTGTTATAAACCCTAAATCCTAAACCTTAACCCTAAACCCCATACCCTAAACCCTAAAGTCCATACCCTAAACCCTAAACCCCATACACTAAACCCTAAATCCCATACCCTAAACCCTAAGCATTTCATAACATTTCAAAAGGTGTTTTGTAATTTTTATTTAACTGTTTATTAATAGAATCTAATAAATTGTTATAAACCCTAAATTCTAAACCTTAACCCTAAATCCCATACCCTAAAACATAAAGCCCATACCATAAACCTTAAACCCTAAAACCTAAGCATTTTATAACATTTAAAAAAGTGTTTTGTAATTTTTATTTAAGTGTTTATTAAAAGAATTTACTAAATTGTTATAAATCCTAAATACTAAATCGTAACCCTAAACCCCTTACCCTAAACCCTAAATCCCATACCCTAAACCCTAAACGCTAAACCCCATACCCTAAACCCTAAACCCTAAACGCTAAGCATTCTATAACATTTTAAAAAGTGTTTTGTAATTTTTATTTAAGTGTTTATTAAAAGAACTTACTAAATCATTATAAACCCTAAATCCTAATCCTTAACCCTAATCCCCATACCCTAAACAATAAACCCCATACTCTAAACCGTAAACCCTATACCCCAAGCATTTTATAGGATTTTAAAAAGCGTATTTTAATTTTTATTTAAGTTTTTATTAAAAGAATTTTCTAAATTGTTATAAACCCTACAATCTAAGCATTTTATAACATTTTAAAATGTGTTTTGTAATTTTCATTTAAGTGTTTATCAAAAGAATTTACTAAATTGTTATAAACCCTAAATCCTAAACCTTAACCCTAAACCGTAAACCCTAAGCATTTTATAACATTTTAAAATTTGTTTTGTAATTTTTGTTTAACTGTTTATTAAAGGAATTTACTAAGTTGTTATAAACCATAAATACTAAACCTTAACCCTAAACCCCATACCCTAAACCCTAAAGACCATACCCAATACCCTAAACCCTAAACCCTAAACCCTTAGCATTTTATAACATTTTAAAAAGTGATTTATAATTTTTATTTAAGTGTTTATTAATAGTATTTACTAAACTGTTATAAACCCTAAATCCTAAACCTTAACCCTAAACCCTTAAGCCCATTCCCTAAACCCTAAACCCTGAGCATTTTATAGCATTTTAAAAAGTGTTTTGTAATTTTTATTTAAGTGCTTATAAAAACAATTTGTTATATTGTTATAAACCCTCAATCCTCAACCTTAATCCTAAACCCCATACCCCAAAACACTAAAGCGCATATCCTAAACCCTAAACCCTAAGCATTTTATAACATTTTAAAAAGTGTTTTGTAATTTTTATTTAAGTGTTTATTGAAAGATTTTTCTAGATTTTTATAAACCCTAAATCCTAAACCTTAACCCTAAACCCCATACACTATACCCTAAAGCCCATACCCTAAACCATAAACCCTAAACCCTAAAACCTATGCATCTTATAACATTTTGAAAAGTGTTTTCTAATTTTTATTTAAGTGTTTATTAAAAGAATTTACTAAATTGTTATAAAACATAAATCCTAAAACTTAACCCTAAACCCTAAAGACCAAACCCGAAAACCTAAACCCTAAGAATTTTATAACATTTTAAAAAGTGTTTTGTAATTTTTATTTAAGATTTTATTAAAAAAAAATTATAAATTGTTATAAACCCTAAATTCTGAACCTTAACCCTAAACCCCATACCCTAAGCACTAAAGTCCATACCCTAAACCCTAAAACCTAAGCATTTTATAATATTTTAAAAAGTGTTTTGTAATTTTTATTTAACTATTTATTAAAAGAATTTACTAAATTGTTATAAACCCTAAATCCTAAACCTTAACCCTAAACCCCAAACCCTATAACCTAAGGCCCATACCCTAAAACCTAAATGCTAAACCCTAAACCATAAGCATTTTATAAAATTTTAAAAAGTGTTTTGTAATTTTTAATTAATTGTTTATTAAAATAATTTACTAAATTGTTATAAACCCTAAACCCTAAGCATTTTATAACATTTTAAATAGTGTTTTGTAATTTTTATTTAAGTGTTTATTAAGAGAATTTACAAAATTGTTATAAACAATAAATCCTAATCCTTAACCCTAAACCCTAAACCATAAACCCTAAGAATTTTATAACATTTAAAAAAGTGTTTTGTAATTTTTATTCAAGTGTTTATTAAAACAATTTACTAAATTGTTAGAAACCCTAAACCCCATACCCTAAACCCTAAAGCCCATAACCTAAACTCTAAACGCTTAGTATTTTATAACATTTTAAAAAGTGTTTTGTAATTTTTATTTAAGTGTTTATTAAAAGCATTTACTAAATTGTTATAAACCCTAGATCCTAAACCTTAACAGTAAACATCATACCCTATACCCTAAAGCCCATACCCTAAACCATAAGCATTTTATAACATTTTAAAATTTTTTCGTAATTTTTATTTAAGTCTTTATTAAAAGAATTTACTAAATTGATACAAACCCTAAATTCTAAACCTTAACCCTAAACCCCATTCCCTAAACACTCAAGCTCATACCCTAAACCATAAACCCATAGCATTTAATAACATTTTAAAAAGTGTTTTGTAACTTTTATTCAAGCTTTTATTAAAAGAATTTACTAAATTGTTATAAACCCTAAATCCTAAACCTTAACCCTAAACCCCATACCCTAAACTCTAAAGCCCATACCCAATATAAACCCTTAAGTGTTTATTAAAAGAATTTACCACACTATTATAAACCCTAAAGCCTAAAGTGCAAATCCTAAACCCTAAGCATTTTATAACATTTTAAAAAGTGTTTTGTAATTTTTATTTAAGTGTCTATTAAAATAATTTATTAAATTTTTATAAACCCTAAATCCTAAAATTTATCCCTAAATCCCATAGCCTAAACACAAGGAATTTTATAACATTTTACAAAGTGTTTTGAATTTTTATATAAGTGTTTATTAAAAGAATTTACTAAACTGTTATAAACCGTAAATCTGAAACCTTAACCCTAAACCCCATACCCTAAACCCTAAAGTGCAAATCCTCAACCCTAAACCCTAAGCATTTTACAACATTTTAAAAAGTGTTTTGTGATTTTTATTTAAGTATTTTGTAATTTTTCTTTAAGTATTTATTAAAAGAATTTACTAAATTGTTATAAACCCTAAATCCTAAACCTTAACCCTAAACCCGATACCAAAAATAATAAAACCCATAACATAAACCCTAATCCCTAAACTCTAAGCATTTTATAACATTTTAAAAAGTGTTTCGTAAATTTTATTTAAGATTTTATTAAAAGAATTTACTAAATTGTTATAAATCCTAAATCCTAAACCTTAACCCTAAACCCCATACCCTAAACCCTAAAGCCCATACCCTAAACCCTAAGTACTTTATAACATTTTAAAAACTGTTTTGTAATTTTTATTTAAGTGTTTATTAAAAGAATTTACTAAATCGTTATAAATGTGAAATCCTAAACCTTAATCCTAAACCCCATACCCTAAAACCTAAACCCTAAGCATTTTATGACATTTTAAAAAGTGTTTTGTAATTTTTATTTAAGTGTTTATTAAAAGTATTTTCTAAATTGTTATAAACCATAAATCGTAAAACTTAACCCTAAACCCCATACCCTATACCCTAAAGCCCATACCCTAAACCCTAAGCATTTTATAACATTTTAAAAATATTTTGTAATTTTTATTTAAGTGTTTATTAAAAGAATTTACTAAACTGATACAAACCCTAAAGTCTAAACCTTAACACTAATGCCCATAACCTAAACACAAAAGCTCATACCCTAAATTCTAAACTGTAAACCCATAGCATTATATAACATTTTAAAAAGTGCTTTGTAATTTTTATTCAAGTTCTTATTAACAGAATTTACTAAATTGTTATAAACCCTAAATCCTAAACCTTAACACTAAACCCCATTCACTAAACCCTAAGGATTTTATAACATTTTAAAAAGTGTCTTGTAATTTTTATCTAAGTGTTCATTAAAACAATTTACCAAATTGTTATAAACCCTAAATCCTAAACCTTAACCCTAAATCCCATACCCTAAAGCCCATACACTAAAACCTAAGTATTTTATAACATTCAAACAAGCGTTTTGTAATTTTTATTTAAGTGTGTATTAAAGGAATTTACTAAATTGTTATAAAACCTAAATCCTAAACCTTAACCCTAGAACCCATACCATAAACCCTAAAGACCATGCCCTAAACCCTAAACCCTAAGCATTTTATAACATTTTTAAAAGTTTTTTGTCATTTTTATTTAAGTTTTTATTAAAATAATTTACTAAATTGTTACAAAACCTAAATCCTAGACCTTAACCGTAAACCCCTTACCCTAAACCCTAAACCCTAAGAATTTTATAACATTTTAAAAAGTGTTTTGTAATTTTAATTTAAGTATTTATTAAACGAATTTACTAAATTGTTATAAACCCTAAACCTAAACCTTAACCCTAAAACCCATACCGAAAACCCTAAACCCCATACCGTAAACCCTAAACCGCATTTTATAACATTTTAAAAAGTGTTTTTTTTTTTTTTTATTTCTATTTAAGTGTTTATTAAAAGAATTTACTAAATTGTTATAAATCCTAAATCCTAAACCTTAACCCTAAATCCCATACCCTAAACTGTAAGGCCCATACCCTAAACCCTAAATCATAAACCCTAAGCATTTTATAACATTTTAAAATGTGTTTTGTAATTTTTATCTAAGTGTTTATTAAAAGAATTTACTAAATTGTTATAAACCCTAAATCTTAAACCTTAACCCTAAACACTAAACCCTAAACCCCAAAGCCCATACCCTAAAACCTAAACCCTAAACCTTAAATGCTAAACCCTAAACCCTAAGCATTTTATAACATTTTAAAAATTGCTTTGTAGTTTTTATTTAAGTATTTATTAAAATAATTTATGAAATTGTTATAAACGGTAAATCCTAAACATTAACCCTAAACCCCATACCCTAAAGTCCATACGCTAAACCCTAAACCCTAAACCCTAAGCATTTTATAACATTTTTTTTTTTTTGTAATTTTTATTTAATTTTTTATTAAGAGAATTTACTAAATTGTTATAAACCTAACTCCTAAATGTTAACCCTCAGCCCCACACCCTAAACCCTTAAGCCCATACCCCAAACCCTAAACCCTAAGCATTTTATAACATTTAAAAAAAAATTGTAATTTTTATTTAAGTGTTTATTAAAAGAATTTACTAGAATGTTATAAACCATAAATCCTAAACCTTAACACTAAACTCCAAACCGTAAACCCTAAACCCTAAACCCTAAGCATTTTATAACATTCAAAAAAGTGTTTTGTAATTTTTATTTAAGTGTGTATTAAAAGAATTTACTAAATTGTTATCAACCCTAAATCCTAAACCTATACCCTAAACACTAAAGCCCATGCCCTCAACCCTAAACCCTAAGCATTTTATAACTTTTTAAAAAGCGTTTTGTAATTATTATAGAAATGTTTATTAAAAGAACTTTCTAAATTGTTACAAACACTAAATCCTAAAACTTAACCCTAAACTCCATACCCTAAACCCTAAACCCTAAGCTTTTTCTAACATTTTAAAAATGTTTTGTAATTTTTATTTAAGTATTTATTAAAAGAATTTACTAAATTGATACAAACCCTAAATTCTAAACCTTAACCGTAAACCCAATACCCTAAACACTAAAGCTCATACCCTAAACCCTAAATTGTAAATCCATAGCATTTTATAACATTTTAAAAAGTGCTTTGTAATTTTTATTCAAGTTTTTATCAAAAGAATTTACCAAATCCTTATAAACCCAAAATCCTAAACCTTAACCCTAAACCGCATACCCTAAACCCTAAACCCTAAACCCTAAACCCTAAACCCTAAACCCTAAAGCCCATACCGCAAACCATAAACCCTAAACCCTAAGCATTTTATAACATTTTAAAAAGTGTTTTGTAATTTTTTACTTAGTTGTTTATTAAAAGAATTTACTAAGTTGTTATAGACCACAAATTCTAAATCGTAACCCTAAACCCCATACCCTAAACCCTAAATCCCATACCCTAAACCCTAAACCGTAAACTCGTAGCATTTTATAACATTTTAAAAAGTGTTTTGTAATTTTTATCTAAGTGTATAATAAAACAATTTACTAAATTGTTATAAATCCTAAATCCTGAACCTTAACCCTAAAACCAATACCCTAAAAACTAAAGCCCATACCCTAAACCCTAGACACTAAGCATTTTATAACATTTTAAAAAGTGTTTTGTACTTTTTATTTAAGCATTTGTTAAAAGAATTTACTAAATTCTTATAAACCCTAAATCCTGAACCTCAACCCTAAACCCCATAACCTATACCCTAAAGCCCATACCCTAAACCCAAAACCTTAAACATTAAGAATTTTATAACATTTTAAAAAGTGTTTAGTAATTTTTATTTAAGTGTTTATTAAAACAATTTTCTAAATTGTTATAAACCATAAATCCTAGTCCTTAACCCTAAACCCCATACACTAAACCCTAAAGCCCATAATCAAAACCCTAAACCCTAAACCCTAAGCATTTTATAATATCTTAAAAAGTGTTTTGTAATTTTTAATTAAGTTTTTATTAAAAGAACTTACTAAATTGTTATAAACCCTAAATCCTAAACCTTAACCCTAAACCCCATACCCTAAACCGTAAAGCCCATACCCTAAACCCTAAACCCTAAGCATTTTATAACATTTTAAAAAGTGTTTTATAATATTTATTTATGTGTTTATTAAAAGAATTTACTAAATTGTTACAAACCCTAAATCCTAAACCTCAACACTAAACCCCATACCTCATACATTAAAGTCCATACCCTAAACACTAAACCCTAAACCCTAAGCATTTTATAACATTTTAAAAAGTGTTTTGTAATTTTTATTTAAGTGTTTATTAAAAGAATTTACTAAATTGTTATAAACCATAAATCCTAAATGTTAACCCTCAACCCCATACCATAAACACTAAAACCCATACCCAAAACCCTAAACTGTAAACCCTAAACCCTAAGCATTTTATAACATTTTAAAAAGTGCTTTGTAATATTTATTTATGTGTTTATTAAAATAATTTACTAAATTAGCCCACGGGGCTTTGGATTGACGGTGAATGGGTGCACTGTTAAGGCACTCCTTGCGATAGGTCACCGGTTCAAATCCCCCGTGGGTACTTAGGTTAGTCTTAACAAGAAAAAAAAAAAAAAAAATTTACTAAATTGTTATAAACCCTAAATTCTAAACATTAACCCTAAACCCCATACCCTAAACCCTAAATCCCATACCCAAAACCCTAAACCCTAAGCATTTTATAGCATTTTAAAAAGTGTTTTGTTATTTTTATATAAGTGTTTACTTAAAGAATTTCCTAAATTTTTATAAACACAAAATCCTATACCTTAACCCTAAACTCCATACCCTAAACCCTAAAGCCCATACCCTAAACCCTAAACCCTAATCCCTAAACCATAAGCGTTTTATAACAACTTAAAAAGTGTTTTGTAAGTTTTATTTAAGTGAATAATAAAAAAATTACTAAATTGTTATAAACCCTAAATCCTCAACCTTGACCCTAAACCCGATACCCTACAAGCTAAACCCTAAACCCTATGTATTTTATAGCATTTTAAAATGTGTTTTGTAATTTTTATTTAAGTGTTTATTAAAAGAATTTACTAAATTGTTATAAACACTAAATCCTAAACCCTAAAATGCAAGATTTTTATAACATTTTAAAATGTGTTTTGTAATTTTTATTTAAGTGTTTATTAAAAGAATTTACAAAATTGTTATAAACCCTAAATCCTAAACCTTAACCATAAACCCCATACCCTAAACCCTAAATCCCATACCCTAAACCTTAAACCCTAAACCCTAACCATTTTATAACATTTTGAAAAGTGTTTTGTAATTTCTATTGAAGTGTTTATTAAAATAATTTACTAAATTATTATAAACCCTAAATCCTAAACCTTAACCCTAAACCCTAAACCCTAAGCATTTTATAACATTTTAAAAAGCGTTTTGTAAATTTTATTTAAGTGTTTATTAAAAGAATTTACTAAATTGTTATAAACCCAAAATCGTAAAACTTAACCCTAAAACCTAAACCTCATACCTTAAAACCTAACCCCTAAACCCTAATAATTTTATAAAATTTTAAAAAGTATCTTGTACTTTTTATTTAAGTGTTTATTAAAAGAATTTACTATATTCTGATAAACCCTAAATCCTAAACCTTAACCATAAAACTTAAACCCTAAGAATTTTATAAAATTTTAAAAAGTGTTTTGTAATTTTTATTTAAGCGTTTATTAAAATAATTTACTAAATTGTTATAAACCCTAAATCCTAAACCTTAACCCTAAACCCTTAACCCTAAACCCTAAAGCACATACGCTAAACCCTAAATAGTAAACCCTAAACCCTAAGCATTTTATAACATTTTAAAAAGTATTTTGTAACTTTTATTTAAGTGTTTATTAAAAGAATTTACTAAATTCTAATAAACCCTAAATTCTAAACATTAACACTAAACCCTATACCCTAAACCCTAAAGCCCATACCCAAAACCCTAAACCCTAAGCATTTTATAACATTTTAAAAAGTGTTTTGTTATTTTTATATAAGTGTTTATTAAAAAATTTACTAAATTGCTATAAACAAAAAATCCTATACCTTAACCCTAAACCCCATACCCTAAACCCCAAAGCCCATACCCTAAACCCTAAACCCTAATTCCTAAACCCTAAGCATTTTATAACAACTCAAAAAGTGTTTGTGTAAGTTCTATTTAAGTGAATATTAAAAAAATTTACTAAATTGTTATAAACCCTAAATCCTCAACCCTGGCCCTAAACCCCATACCCTAAACCCTAAACCCCATACCCTACAACCTAAATCCTAAACCCTATGCATTTTATAACATTTTAAAATGTGTTTTGTAATTTTTATTTAAGTGTTTGTTAAAAGAATTTACTAAATTTTTATAAACCCTAAATCCTAAACCTTAACCCTAAAGTCCATACCCTAAACCCTAAGGCTCATACCCTAAATCCTAAACCCTAAACCATAAGATTTTTATAACTTTTTAAAATGTGTTTTGTAATTTTTATTCAAGTGTTTATTAAACGAATTTACTAAATTGTTATAATCCCTAAATACTAAACCTTAACCCTAAACTCCATACCCTAAACCCTAAACCCTAATCCCTAAACCCTAATCATTTTATAACATTCTAAAAATTATTTTGTAATTTTTATATAAGTGTTTATTAAAAGAATTTACTAAATTGTTATAAACACTAAATCCTAAACTTGAACCCTAAACCCCATACCCGAAACCCTAAAGCCCGTACCCTAAACCCTTAACCCTAAAATCTAAGCATTTTATAACATTTTAAAAAGTGTTTTGTAAATTTTATTTAAGTGTTTATTAAAATAATTTACTAAATCGTTATAAACCCTAAATCCTAGACCTTAACCCTAAATGCCATACCCTAAACCCTAAAGCCCATACCCTAAACCCTAAGCATTTTAAAACATTTTAAAAAGTGTTTTGTAATTTTTATTTAAGTGTTTATTAAAAGAATTTACTAAATTATTATAAACCCTAAATCCTAAACAGTAACACTAAACCCCATACCCTAAATCCTAAAGTCCATACCCTAAACCCTGAACCCTAAACCCTAGGCATTTATAACATTTCAAAAAGTGTTTTGTAATTTTTATTTAAGTACTTATTAGAAGAATTTAGTAAATTGTTATAAACAGTAAATCCTAAACCTTAACCCTAACCGCCATACCCTAAACCCTAATGCCCATACCCTAAACCCTAAACTCTAAAACCTAAACCCTAAACCCTAAGCATTTTATAAGATTTTAAAATGTGTTCTGTAATTTTTTTTAAGTGTTTATTGAAAGAATTTTATAAATTGTTATAAATCCTAAATCCTAAATCTTAACCCCAAACCCCATATCCTAAACCCTAAAGCCCATACCCTAAATCCTAAACCATAAACCCTAAGCATTTTATAATATTTTAAAAATTGTTTTGTAATTTTTATTTCTGTTCATTAAAAGAATTTACATTGTTATAAACCCTAAATCCTAAACCTTAACCCTAAACCCTAAACCCTGAAACCCATGCCCTCAAAATCTAAACCCTAAACCTTAAACCATAAACCATAAGCATTTATAGCATTTTAAAAAGTGTTTTGTAATTTTTATTTAAGTGTTTATTAAAAGAATTTACTAAATTTTTATAAAACCCTAAACCCTAAACCCTAAGAATTTTATAACATTTTAAAAGAGTTTTATAATTTTTATTTAAGTGTTTATTAAAAGAATTTACTAAATTTTTTTAAACCCTAAATCCTAAACCTTAACCCTAAACCCCATACCATAAAACCTAAAGCCCGTAACCTAAACTCTAAACCCTAAACACTAAGCATTTTATAACATTTTTAAAAGTGTTTTGTAATTTTTATTTAAGTGTTTATTAAAAGAGTTTACTAAATTTTTATAAACCCAAAATCCTAAACCTTAACCCTAAAGCCCATACCCTAAACCCTAAGCATTTTAAAACATTTTAAAAAATGTTTTGTAATTTTCACTTAAGTGTTTATAAAACAATCTTCCAAATTGTTATAAACCCTAAATCCTAAAACTTAACCCTAAACACCATACCCTAAACCCTAAAGCCCATACTCTAAACCCTAAACCCTAAACACCATACCCTAAACCCTAAATTCTAAACCTTAACCCTAAAATCGATACCCTAAAAACTAAAGCTCATACCCTAAACCCTAAATCGTCAACCCATAACATTTTATAACAATTTAAAAAGTGCTTTGTAATTTTTATTCAAGTTTTAGTTAAAAGAATTTACCAAATTGTTGTAAAACCTAAATCCTAAACGTTAACCATAAATCCTAAACCTTAACCCTAAACGCCATTCACTAAACCCTAAACCCTAAGCTTTTTATGACATTTTTAAAAGTGTTTCGTAATTTTTAATTAAGTGTTTATTAAAAAAATTTACCAACTTGTTATAAACCCTAAATCCTAAACCTTAACCCTAAATCCCATACCCTAAACCCTAAAGTCCATACCCTAAACCCTAAACCCAAAACATTTTATAACATTTTGAAAAGTGTTTATTAATTTGGATTTTAGTGATTATTAAAAGAATTTACTAAAATGTTATAAACCCCAAATCCTAAATCTTAACCCTAAACCCCATACACTAAACCCTAAATCCCATACCCTAAACCCTAAGCATTTCATAACATTTCAAAAGGTGTTGTGTAATTTTTATTTAATTGTTTATTAAGAGAATTTAATAAATTGTTATAAACCCTAAATCCTAAACCTTAACCCTAAATCCCATACCCTAAAACCTAAAGCCCATACCATAAACCTTAAACCCTAAAACCTAAGCATTTTATAACATTCAAAAAAGTGTTTTGTAACTTTTATTTAAGTGTTTATTAAAAGAATTTACTAAATTGTTATAAACCCTAAATTCTAAATCGTAACTCTAAACCCCTTACCCTAAACCCTAAATCCCATGCCCTAAACCCTAAACCGTATTTTCTAACATTTTAAAAAGTGTTTGTAATTTTTATTTAAGTGTTTATTAAAAGAATTTACTCAATTGTTATAAACCCTAAATCCTAAACCTTAACATTAAACCTCATACCCTAAACGCTAAACGCTAAACCATAATCCCTAAACCCTAAGAATTTTATAACGTTTTAAAAAGAGTTTTGAAATTTTTATTCAAGGGTTTATTAAAAGAATTTACTAAATTTTTATAAGCTCCAAACCCTAAACCCTAACCTAAACCCTAAACCTAAACGCTAAGCATTTTATAACATTTTAAAAAGTGTTTTGTAATTTTTATTTAAGTGTTTATTAAAAGAACTTACTAAATCATTATAAACCCTAAATCATAATCCTTAACCATAATCCCCATACCCTAAACAATAAACCCCATACCCTAAACTGTAAACCCTATACCCCAAGCATTTTATAGGATTTTAAAAAGTGTTTTTTAATTTTTATTTAAGTTTTTATTAAAAGAATTTTCTAAATTTTTATAAACCCTAAAACCTAAGGATTTTATAAAATTTTAAAATGTTTTTTGTAATTTTTATTTAAGAGTTTATCAAAAGAATTTACTAAATTTTTATAAACCCTAAATCCTAAACCTTAACCCTAAACCATAAACCCTAAGCATTTTATAACATTTTAAAATTTGTTTTGTAATTTTTGTTTAACTGTTTATTAAAAGAATTTACTAAATTGTTATAAACCATAAATACTAAACCTTAACCCTAAACCCCATACCCTAAACCCTAAAGACCATACCCAATACCCTATACCCTAAACCCTGAACCCTTAGCATTTTATAACATTTTAAAAAGTGATTTATAATTTTTATTTAAGTGTTTATTAATAGTATTTACTAAATCGTTATAAACCCTAAATCCTAAACCTTAACCCTAGACCCCATACCCTAAACCCTTAAGCCCATACCCTAAACCCTAAGCATTTTATATCATTTTAAAAAGTTTTTTGTAATTTTTATTTAAGTGCTTATAAAAACAATTTGTTAGATTGTTATAAACTCTCAATCCTCAAACTTAATCCTAAACCCCATACCCCAAAACACTAAAGCGCATATCCTAAACCCTAAACCCTAAGCATTTTATAACATTTTAAAAAGTGTTTTGTAATTTTTATTTAAGTGTTTATTAAAAGAATTTTCTAGATTGTTATAAACACTAAATCCTAAACCTTAACCCTAAACCCCTTACAATATACCCTAAAGCCTGTACCCTAAACCCTAAACCCTAAACCCTAAACCCTAAGCATTTTATAACATTTTAAAAAGTGTTTTCTAATTTTTAATTAAGTATTTATTAAAAGAATTTACTAAATTGTTATAAACCACAAATCCTAAAACTTAACCCTAAACATGAAAGACCAAACCCGGAAGCCTAAACCCTAAGAATTTTATAACATTTTAAAAAGTGTTTTGTAACTTTTATTTAAGAGTTTATTAAAAAAAATTTATAAATTGTTATAAACCCTAAATTTTGAACCTTAACCCTAAACCCCATACCCTAAGCACTAAATTCCATACCCTAAACCCTAAAACCTAAGCATTTTATAATATTTTAAAAAGTGTTTTGTAATTTTTATTTAAGTGTTTATTAAAATAATTTACTAAATTGTTATAAACCCTAAATCCTAAACCTTAACCCTAAACCCCAAACCCTATAACCTAAAGCCCATACCCTAAACCCTAAATGCTAAACCCTAAACCATAAGCATTTTATAACATTTTAAAAAGTGTTTTGTAATTTTTAATTAATTGGTTATTAAAATAATTTACTAAATTGTTATAAACCCTTAACCATAAACCCTAAACACTAAGCATTTTATAACATTTTAATTAGTTTTTTGTAATTTTTATTTAAGTGTTTATTAAGAGAATTTACAAAATTGTTATAAACAATAAATCCTAAATCTTAACCCTAAACCCTAAAGCCTATATCGTAAACTCTAAACCCTAAACCCTAAACCATAAACCCTAAGAATTTTATAACATTTTAATAAGGTGTTTTGTAATTTCTATTTAAGTTTTTATTAAAACAATTTACTAAATTGTTATAAACCCTAAACCCCATGCCCTAAACACTAAAGCCCATACCCTAAACTCTAAACCCTAAGTACTTTATAACATTTTAAAAAGTGTTTTGTAATTTTTATTTAAGTGTTTATTAAAAGCATTTACTAAATTCTTATAAACCCTAGATCCTAAACCTTAACTGTAAACCTCATACCCTATACCCTAAAGCCCATACCCTAAACCCTAAGAATTTTATAACATTTTAAAAATGTTTTGTAATTTTCATTTAAGTCTTTATTAAAAGAATTTACTAAATTGATACAAACCCTAAATTCTAAACCTTAACCCTAAACCCCATACCCTAAACACCAAAGCTCATACCCTAAACCCTAAACCATAAACCCATAACATTTAATAACATTTTAAAAAGTGTTTTGTAACTTTTATTCAAGACTTTATTAAATTGTTATAAACCCTAAATCCTAAACCACATACCCTAAAATCTAAAGCCCATACCCAATATAAACGCTTAAGTGTTTATTAAAAGAATTTACTACATTGTTATAAACCCTAAACCCTAAAGCGCAAATCCTAAACCCTAAACCCTAAGCATTTTATAACATTTCAAAAAGTGTTTTGTAATTTTTATTTAAGTGTTTATTAAAATAATTTATTAAATTTTTATAAACCCTAAATCCTAAATTTTAACCCTAAATCCCATAGCCTAAACACAAAGAATTTTATAACATTTTAAAAAGTGTTTTGAATTTTTATTTAAGTGTTTATTAAAAGAATTTACTAAACTGTTATCCCTAAATATGAAAACTTAACCCTAAACCCCATACCCTAAACCTTAAAGTGCAAATCCTCAACCCTAAACCCTAAGCATTTTACAACATTTTAAAAAGTGTTTTGTGATTTTTATTTAAGTTTTTATTAAAATAATTTACTAAGTTGTTATAAACACTAAATTCTAAACCTTAACCCTAAATGCCATACCCTAAAGCCCATACCCTAAACCCAAAGAATTTTATAACATTTTAAAAAGTATTTTGTAATTTTTCTTTAAGTATTTATTAAAAGAATTTACTAAATTGTTATAAACCCTAAATCCTAAACCTTAACCCTAAACCCCATACCAAAAACAATAAAGCCCATAACATAAACCCTAGACCCTAAACTCTAAGCATTTTATAACATTTTAAAAAGTGTTCCGTAAATTTTATTTAAGGTTTTATTAAAAGAATTTACTAAATTGTTATAAATCCTAAATCCTAAACCGCATACCCTAAACCCTAAAGCCCATACCCTAAACCCTAAGTATTTTATAACATTTTAAAAAGTGTTTTGTAATTTTTATTTAAGTTTTTATTAAAAGAATTTACTAAATCATTATAAACACGAAATCCTAAACCTTAACCCTAAACCCCATACCCTAAACCCTAAACCCTAAGCATTTTATGACATTTTAAAAAGTGTTTTGTAATTTTTATTTAAGTGTTTATTAAAAGAATTTTCTAAATTGTTATAAACCATAAATCGTAAAACCTAACCCTAAACCCCATACCCTAAACCCTAAAGCCCATACCCTATACCTTAAACCCTAAGCATTTTATAACATTTTAAAAATATTTTGTAATTTTTATTTAAGTGTTTATTAAAAGAATTTACTAAATTGATACAAACCCTAAAGTCTAAACCTTAACGCTAATGCCCATACCCTAAACTCCAAAGCTCATACCCTAAATCCTACACTGTAAACCCATAGTTTTATAACATTTTAAAAAGTGCTTTGTAATTTTTATTGAAGTTCTTATTAAAAGAATTTACTAAATTGTTATAAACCATAAATTCTAAACCTTAACCCTAAACCCCATTCACTAAACCCTAAACCCTAAACCCTAAGCATTTTATAACATTTTAAAAAGTGTCTTGTAATTTTTATTTAAGTGTTTATTAAAACAATTTACCAAATTGTTATAAACACTAAATCCTAAACCTTAACCTTAAACCCTAAAGCACATAACCTAAAGCCTAAGCATTTTATAACATTTAAAAAGGTGTTTTGTAATTTTTGTTTAAGCATTTATTAAAAGAATTTACAAAATTATTATAAACCCTAAATCCTAAACCTTAACCCTAAATCCCATACCCTAAAGCCCATACACTAAACCCTAAGCATTTTATAACATTCAAAAAAGTGTTTTGTAATTTTTATTTAAGTGTGTATTAAAAGAATTTACTAAATTGTTAAAAAACCTAAATCCTAAACCTTAACCCTAAACCCCATACCATAAACCCTAAACCCCATACCCTAAACCCTAAACCCTAAGCATTTTATAACACTTTTAAAAGTGATTTGTCATTTTTATTTAAGTTTTTATTAAAATAATTTACTAAATTGTTACAAAACCTAAATCCTAGATCTTAACCATAAACACCTTACCCTAAACCCTAAAGCAAATATCCTAAACCATAAACCCTAAACCCTAAGCATTTTATAACATTTTAAAAAGTGTTTTGTATTTTTTATTTAAGTATTTATTAAACGAATTTACTAAATTGTTAGAAACCCTAAACCTAAACCTTAACCCTAAACCCCATACCGAAAACCCTAAACCCCCATACCCTAAACCCTAAGCATTTTATAACATTTTAAAAAGTGTTTTTTTATTTCTATTTAAGTGTTTATTAAAATAATTTAATAAATTGTTATAATTCCTAAATCCTAAACCTTAACCCTAAATCCCATACCCTAAACCCTAAGGCCCATACCCTAAACCCTAAATCATAAACCCTAAGCATTTTATAACATTTTAAAATGTGTTTTGTAATTTTTATTTAATTGTTTATTAAAAGAATTTACTAAATTGTTATAAACCCTAAATATTAAATGTTAACCCTAAACCCTAAACCCCATACCCTAAACCGCAAAGCCCATACCCTAAAACCTAAACCCTAAACCTTAAATGCTAAACCCTACACCCTAAGCATTTTATAACATTTTAAAAAGTGCTTTGTAATTTTTATTTAAGTATTTATAAAAATAATTTACGAAATTGTTATAAACCGTAAATCCTAAACATTAACCCTAAACCCCATACCCTAAAGCCCATACGCTAAACCCTAAACCCTAAACACTAAGCATTTTATAACAATTTAATTTTTTTTTTGTAATTTTTATTTAATTTGTTATTAAGAGAATTTACTAAATTGTTATAAACCTAACTCCTAAACCTTAACCCTCAGCCCCACACCCTAAACCCTAAAGCTCATACCCCAAACCCTAAACCCTAAAGCCCATACCCCAAACCCTAAACCCTAAGCATTTTATAACATTTAAAAAAAAAATTGTAATTTTTATTTAAGTGTTTATTAAAAGAATTTACTAAAATGTTATAAATCATAAATCCTAAACCTTAACCCTAAACTCGATACCCTAAACCCTAAACCCTAAGCATTTTATAACATTCAAAAAAGTGTTTTGTAATTTTTATTTAAGTGTGTATTAAAGGAATTTACTAAATTGTTATCAACCCTAAACTCTAAACCTATACCCTAAACCCTAAAGCCCATGCCCTCAACCCAAAACCCTAAGCATTTTATAACATTTTAAAAAGTGTTTTGTAATTATTATAGAAATGTTTATTAAAAGAATTTTCTAAATTTTTATAAACACAAAATCCTAAAACTTAACCCTAAACCCTAAAGCCCATACCCTAAACTCTAAGCATTTTATAACATTTTAAAAATGTTTTGTAATTTTTATTTAAGTATTTATTAAAAGAATTTACTAAATTGATACAAACCCTAAATTCTAAACCTTAACCCTAAACCTGATACCCTAAACACTAAAGCTCATACCCTAAACCCTAAATTGTAAACCCATACCATTTTATAACATTTTAAAAAGTGCTTTGTAATTTTTATTCAAGTTTTTATTAAAAGAATTTACCAAATCATTATAAACCCAAAATCCTAAACCTTAACCCTAAACCGCATACCCTAAACCCTAAACCCTAAAGCCCATACCGCAAACCATAAACCCTAAACCCTAAGCATTTTATAACATTTTAAAAAGTGTTTTGTAATTTTTTATTTAGTTGTTTATTAAAAGAATTTACTAAGTTGTTATAAACCATAAATTCTAAATCGTAACCCCATACCCTAAACCCTAAATCCCATAGCCTAAACCCAAATCCGTAAACCCGTAGCATTTTATAACATTTTAAAAAGTGTTTTGTCATTTTTATTTAAGTGTTTATTAAAATAATTGACTGAATTGTTATAAACCCTAAATCCTAATCCTTAACATTAAACCTCATACGCTAAACCCTAAACCCTAAGCATTTTATAAAAACATAAAAAGTGTTTTGTAATTTTTATTAAAGTGTTTATTAAAATAATTTACTAAATTTTTGTAAACCCTAAATCCTAACGCTAAACCCTAAACACTAAACATTTTATAACATTTTAAAAAGTGTTTTGTAATTTTTATTTAAGTGTTGTCTAAAAGAATTTACTAAATTGTTATAAACCCTAAATCCTAAACCTTAACCCTAATCCCCATACCCTAAACCCTAAACCCCATACCGTAAACCCTAAACCCTATACCCTAAGCATTTTATAGGGTTTTAGAAAGCGTTTTTTAATTTTTATTTAAGTGTTTATTAAAAGAATTTTCTAAATTGTTATAAACCCTAAACCCTAAGCATTTTATAAGATTTTAAAAAGTGTTTTGTAATTTTTATTTAAGTGTTTATTAAAACAATTTACTAAATTGTTACAAACCCTACATCCTGAACCTTAACCCTAAACCCCATACCCTAAACACTAAAGCCCATACACTAAACCCTAAACCCTAAACCCTAAATCCTAAACATTAACCCTAAACCCTAAATCCTAAGCATTTTATAACATTTTAAAATGTGTTTCGTAATTTTTATTTAAGTGTTTATTAAAAGAATTTACTAAATTGTTATAAGCCATAAATCCTAGACCTTAACCCTAAACCCCATACCCTAAACCCTAAAGACCATACCCAATACCCTGAACTGTAAACCCTAAGCATTTTTTAACATTATGGAAAGTGCTTTGAATTTCTTTTTTTAAGTATTTATTAAAATAATCTACTAAATTGTTATAAACCATAAATCCTAAACGTTAACCCTAAACCCCATACCCTAAAGCCCATAAGCTAAACCCTCAACCCTAAACCCTAATCATTTTATAACATTTTAAAAAGTGTTTTGTAATTTTTATTTAAGTGCTTATTAAAACAATTTGCTAAATTGTTATAAACCCTCAATCCTAAACCTTAAACCTAAACCCCATACCCTAAACACTAAAGCCCACACCCTAAACCCTAAACCCTAAGCATTTTATAACATTTTAAAAAGTGTTTTGTAATTTTTATTTAAGTGTTTATTAAAAGAATTTACTAAATTGTTATAAACCATAAATCTTAAAACTTAACCCTAAACCCCATACCCTATACCCTAAAGCCCATACCCTAAGCCCTAAACGCTAAACCCTAAACCATAAGCATTTTATAACATTTTAAAAAGTGTTTTGTAATTTTTACTTAATTGTTTATTAAAAGAATTTACTTAATCGTTATAAACCATAAATCCTAAATATTAACCCTAAACCACATACCCTAAACCCTAAAGTCCATACACAAAACCCTAAACCCTAAGCATTTTATGACATTTTAGATAGTGTTTTGTAATTTTTATTTAAGTGTTTATTAAAATGATTTACAAAATTGATATAAACTGTTAAACACACATGGATAGTAAAGACAATATGAAAGATAAATCATTCAGTACATTTTTTATTAACAATAGATATACATTTATAGTACAAATATGTGACTCTTCGGTTTCAGATCCCAAGGTCTCTTGGACTCCTTTTGTCCATTCGACTTCCACACTAACCCACTTAGGATTAGGAGTCCAACATTCCCCCCTTTAATCCGAAGGGTTATGTATGAGTCCAAGAAGAGAGCTGTAATACAAAATGTGCAAAAAATGCATGGCAGCACTAGGCTGAATGTGCTCTCTGAAATGTTTAGGGTTAATAAAGACTTTACTAAATTGTTATAAACCCTAAATCCTAAACCTTAACGCTAAACCCCATACCCTAAACCCCAAATCCCATACCTTAAACCCTAAAAGTGTTTTGTAATTCTTTTTTAAGTGTTTATTAAAAGAATTTACTAAATTATTATAACCTTAAAGCCCAGACCCTAAACCCTAAATAGTAAACCTTAAACCCTAAGCATTTTATAACATTTTAAAAAGTGTTGTGTAATTTCTACTAAAGTGTTTATTAAAAGAATTTACTAAATTGTTATAAAACCGTAAATCCTAAACCTTAACCCTAAACCCCATACCCTCAACCCTAAAGTCCATACCCTAAACCGTAAATCCTAAACCCTAAGAACTTTATATCATTTTAAAAAGTGTTTTCTAATTTTTATTCAAGTGTTTATTAAAAGAATTTACCAAATTGTTATAAATCCTAAATCCTAAATCATAACCCTAAACCCCATACACTAAACCCTAAAACCAATACCCTAAATCCTACACCCTAAACCTGAACCATTTTATAACATTTTAAAAAGTGTTTTGTAATTTTTATTTGTGTTTATTAAAAGAATTTACTAAATTGTTATAAACCCTAAATCCTAAACCTTAACCCTAAACCCCATAACCGAAACCCTAAATCCCATATCCTAAACCTGAACCCTAAACCCTAAACGTCATACGCTAAACCCTAAAACCTAAACCCTAACCATTTTAAAACATTTTAAAAAGTGTTTTGTAATTTTTATTTAAGTGTTTATTAAAATAATTTACTCAATTGTTATAAACCCTAAATCCTAAACCTTAACATTAAACCTGATACCCTAAAACCTAAATGATAAACCCTAAGCATTTTATAACAATTTAAAAAGTGTTTTTAATTTTTATTCAAGTGTTTATTAAAAGAATTTACTAAATTGTATTAAACCCTAAACCCTAAACCTTAACCCTAAACCGTAAGCATTTTATAACATTTTAAAAAGTGTTTTGTAATTTTTATTTAAGTGTTTATTAAAATAATTTACTTAATTGTTATAAACCCTAAATTCTAAACCTTAACATTAAACCTCATACCCTAAACCCTAAATGATAAACCCTAAACCATAAACCCTAAGCATTTTATAACAATTTAAAAATTGTTTTGTAATTTTTATTCAAGTGTTTATTAAAAGAATTTACTAAATTGTTATAAACCCTAAACCCTAAGCATTTTATAACATTTCAGAAGTGTTTTGTAATTTTCATTTAAGTGTTTATGAAAAGATTTTACTAAATCGTTATAAACCCTAAACCCTAAACCTTAAACCTAATCCCCATGCCCTAAACCATAAACCCCATACCCTAAACCCTAAACCCTATACCCTAAGCATTTTATACGGTTTTAATAAGTGTTTTTTAATATTTATTTAAGTGTTTATTAAAATAATTTTCTAAATTGTTATAAACCCTAAACCCTAAGAATTTTATAACATTTTAAAAAGTGTTTTGTAATTTTTATTTAAGTGTTTATTAAAACAATTTACTAAATTGTTACAAATCCTACATCGTGAACCTTAACCCTAAACCTCATAGCCTAAACACTAAAGCCCATACCCTAAACCCTAATCATTTTATAAGAATTTAAAAAGTTTTATGTAATTTTTATTTAAGTGTTTATGAAAAGAATTTACTAAATTGTTATAAACCCTAAATCCTAAATCTTAACCCTAATCCCTAAACCCTAAGAATTTTATAACATTTTAAAATATGTTTTGTAATTTTTATTTAAATGTTTAATAAAAGAGTTTAATAAATTGTTATAAGCCACAAATCCTAGACCTTAACCCTAAACCCCATACCCTAAACCCTAAAGACCATACCCTATACCCTAAACCCTAAACCCTAAGCATTTTATAACATTTTAACAAGTGTTTATTAAAATAATTTACTAAATTGTTATAAACCATAAATCCTAAACCTTAACCCTAAACCCAATACCCTAAACCCTAAAGACCATACCCAAAACCCTAAACCCTAAGCATTTTATAAAATTTTAAAAAGTGTTTTGTAATTTCTGTTTAAGTGTTTATTAAAACAATTTACTAAATTGTTATAAACCCTACATCCTCAACCTTAACCCTAAACCTTATACCCTAAACACTAAAGACCATACCCTAAACCCTAAGCATTTAATAGCATTTTAAAAAGTGTTTTGTAATATTTATTTAAGTGTTTATTAAAACAATTTGCTAAATTGTTATAAACCCTCAATCCTGAACCTTAACCCTAAACCCCATACCCTAAACACTAAATCCCGTACCCTAAACCCTAAACCCTAAAGCCCATACCCTAAAACCTAAACTCTAAACCCTAAACCCTAAGCATTTTATAACATGATAAAAAGTGTTTTTTAGTTTTTATTTAAGTGTTTTTTAAAACAATTTTCTAAATTTCTATAAACCGTAAATCCTAAACCTTAACCCTAAACCCCATACACTAAGCATTAAATCCCATACCTTAAACCCTAAACCCTAAGCATTCTATAACATTTTAAAAAGTGTTTTGTAATTTTTATTTTTGTATTTATTAAAAGAATTTACCAAATTGTTATAAACCCTAAATCCTAAACCTTAACCCTAAACCCCATACCCTATACCCTAAACACTATACCCTAAACCCTAAACCATAAGCATTTCATAACATTTTAAAAAGTGTTCTGTAATTTTTACATAATTGTTTATTAAAAGAATTTAATAAATTGTTATAAACCATAAATTCTAAACATTAACCCTAAACCACATACCCTAAACCCTAAAGTCCATACACAAAACCCTAAACCCTAAACCCTAAGCATTTTATAACATTTTAAATAGTGTTTTCTAATTTTTATTGAAGTGTTCATTAAAATAATTTACAAAATTGTTATAAACCCTAAATCCTAAAACTTAACCCTAAACCCCATACCTTAAACCCTAAAGCCCATATCCTAAACCCTAAACCCTAAATCCTAAACCATAAACCCTAAGAATTTTATAACATTCAAAAAAGTGTTTTGTAATTTCTATTTAAGTGTTTATTAAAATAATTTACTAAATTGTTATAAACCCTAAACCCCATACCCTAAACACTAAAGTCCATACCCTAAACTCTAAACCTTAAGCATTTTACAACATTTTAAAAAGTGTTTTGTAATTTTTATTTAAGTGTTTATTAAAAGCATTTACTAAATTGTTATAAGCCCTAAATCCAAAACCTTAACCCTAAACCCCATACCCTATACCCTAAAGCCCATACCCTAAACCCTAAACCCTAAGCATTTTATAACATTTTTAAAATGTTTTTGTAATTTTTATTTAAGTTTTTATTAAAAGAATTTACTAAGTTGTTATAAACCATAAATCCTAAACCTCAACCCTAAACCGCATACCCTAAACCCTAAACCCTAAGCCCTAAGCATTTTATAACATTCTAAAATGTGATTTGTAATTTTTATTTAAGTGTTTATTAAAAGAATTGACTAAATTGTTATCAACCCTAAATCCTAAACCTCAACCCTAAACCCCATAGCCCAAACCCTAAACCGTAAGCATTTTATAACATTTTAAAAAGTGTTTTGTGATTTTTATTTAAGTGTTTATTGAAAGAATTTACTAAATTGTTATAAACCCTAATCCCTAAGTATTTTGTAACATTTTAAAATGTGTTTTGTAATTTTTATTTAAGTGTTTATTAAAAGAATTTACTAAATTTTTATAAACCATAAAACCTATACCTTAACCCTAAACCCCATACCTTAAACCCTAAAGACCATACCCAATACCCTAAACCCTAAACCCTAAGCATTTTATAACATTTTAGAAAGTGTTTTGAAATTTTTATTTAAGTATTTATTAAAATAATATACTAATTTTTATAAACCATAAATCCTAAACCTTAACCCTAAACCCCATACCCTAAAGCCCATACGCTAAACCCTAAACCCTAAGCATTTTATAACATTTTAAAAAGTGTTTTGTAATTTTTATTTAAGTGTTTATTAAGACAATTTGCTAAATTGTTATAAACCCTCAATCCTGAACCTTAACCCTAAACCCCATACCCTAAACACTAAAGCTCATACCCTAAACCCTAAACGCTAAGCATTTTATAACATTTTAAAAAGTGTTTTGTAATTTTTATTTAAGTGTTTATTAAAATAATTTACTAAATTCTTATAAACCATAAATCTTAAAACTTAACCCTAAACCCCATACCCTATACCCTAAAGCACATACCCTAAGCCCTAAACGCTAAACCCTAAACCATAAGCATTTTATAACATTTTAAAAAGTGTTTTGTAATTTTTACTTAATTTTTTACTAAAAGAATTTACTAAATTGTTATAAACCATAAATCCTAAAAATTAACCCTAAACCACATACCCTAAACCCTAAATTCCATACACAAAACCCTAAACCCTAAACCCTAAGCATTTTATAACATTTTAAATAGAGTTTTGTAATTTTTATTTAGGTGTTTATTAAAATAATTTACAATATTGTTATAAACCCTAAATCCTAAAACTTAACCCTAAACCCCATACTTTAAACCCTAAAGTCCATATCCTAAACCCTAAACGCTAAATCCTAAACAATAAACCCTAAGAATTTATAACATTTAAAAAAGTGTTTTGTAATTTCTATTTAAGTTTTTATTAAAATAATTTACTAAATTGTTATAAACCCTAAACCCCATACCCTAAACGCTAGAGCCCATACCCTAAACTCTAAACCCTAAGCATTTTATAACATTTTAAAGAGTGTTTGGTAATTTTTATTTAAGTGATTATTAAAAGCATTTACTAAATTGTTATAAACCCTAAATCCAGAATCTTAACACTAAACCCCATACCCTATACCCTAAAGCCCATATCCTAAACCCTAAGCATTTTATAACATTTTTAAAAGTGTTTTGTAATTTTTATTTAAGTTTTTATTAAAAGAATTTACTAAGTTGTTATAAACCATAAATCCTAAACCTCAACCCTAAACCGCATACCCTAAACCCTAAACCCTAAGCATTTTATAACATTCGAAGATGTGATTTGTAAATTTTATTTAAGTGTTTATTAAAAGAATTGACTATATTGTTATCAACCCTAAATCCTAAACCTTAACCCTAAACCCTAAGCATTTTATAACATTTTAAAAAGTGTTTATTAATTTTTATTTAAGTGTTTATTAAAAGAGTTTACTAAATTGTTTCCTGGATGCGGGTGACACGTTACGGAATTAATGCATTTACTGAAGGATGGTGGCAAGGGGATGGGCCACTTGTCTGATGGCGCCCCTTGCCATATCTCCCACAGGTGCCTTCAAGACTCTCTGCATGCTGTATTCAATACAGGTCTAGATCGGCAAAAAGGTATGCATTGTTGGGTTATGGATTTATCTCATTTCATTCCTGCACCGTCTCCCCTGTTCTGCAGCATCTGTCTACCTCAGGCCTATGAGCCCAGCCTTCGCACTGCAACTGGCCATTGATGTTGGATTCTTTGCTGTGTGGATTTTCGGTAATGGGTTTCATCACTCTCATTTGGCTCTCTGCATTCTAATCTCTACCTAGCTCTACCCTGTTTCACCTCACATTCCCTCTGCTGGTGCTCCCTCTGTCATTGTCCCTCCTATCACTGCTCCTGTAGCGTGCTCAGCCAGTGACATCAGCATGGTTAGGCACCGAATGAGAAGTCGTAGGGGAGGTACTAGGGGAGGAATTTCTCGTCCTTTGATTGAGCGCGCCATGTCCTCTCCCTCCCCTGAACTGCATCACCCTCCAATTCTTGGGGAGGGTAGATATCCTAATACCAGACGTAGGCGATGTCGGGCTCATTCCTCTGGGGTTGCTCATGGTGACTTTGCTATCCACTTAGATGATTTTCCTCCACCCCTTCTGCTCGCTCCACACTCTGCCCAATTCAAGTTCTGTATCTCCCTGAACAGGCTTGTCATTACTGCTACTATCTCCATCTTCTTCTCTGAAGAAAACACTCTAATTGTCTCTCAGGTTGACAATTCCAACTTGCCGTAGGAGGTTGCTCCCAGATGCAGTAATTGCAGGGATATTGGTAAGAATGGCATGGATGATAGCCTCTTCAACTCGCATGGTCTGAACTTCGGTGGCATTCAGCATGGTGAAGGGGGCAGCTCTGCTGCCATGTGCCCCTCTGGTGGTTCAAGTCATGAAGGGTATACCATGCAGGTTGCACCTGGCAATGGGGGTGATACTCAAGACAACGGTGGCAGAGAGCCACACAGCAGCATTTCCAAGAACGTGGTAGGTGAGTGGGCATGCCCAATCATCGAGGAACCCATCCCCGATGACTTCATCTAATATGACGTGGCTTCTAGGTAGCAAGATGCGACAGACAGAGAATCAACAGAGGCTGTCAGGAGTTAGCATGTTGCCCGTTGTGGCTGCCCATGTGTTTTTTAACTGGTCTTTTTGTTTTTTGATAGCTTTCCTTGGCTTCTGGTATCCTATCATGGTAACATCTTACTGTCTTTTGTGGGGTCTTGACGCAATATTTGCTTCCATTTTTGGAGTTTATACTCTTGCCGGACTGGTTTACCTAATGTTGGGGCAGTCGAGTTTTTTTCGATATTACATGATATACTTGGTCGAGGCTTTGTCCTCTCTCTAATTTTCTGTACATATTAATAGACTACTTTTACTTAGAAAAAAAAAAGAATTTACTAAATTGTTATAATCCCTAAATACTAAACGTTAACCCTAAACCCCATACCCTAAACCCTAAACCCTAAATCCTAAACCCTCAGCATTTTATAACATTTAAAAAAGTATTTTGTAATTTTTATATAAGTTTTTATTAAAAGAATTTACTAAATTGTTATAAATCCTAAATCCTAAACCTTAACCCCAAACCCCATAACCTAAACCCTAAAGCCCATAGCCTAAGCCCTAAACCATAAACATTTTATAACATTTCAAAAAGTGTTTTGTAATTTTTATTTAAGTGTTTATTAAAAGAATTTACTAGATTGTTATAAACCCTAAATCCTAAACCTTAACGCTAAACCCCATACCCTAAACCCTGAACCCTAAACCCTAGGAATATTACAAAATTTTAAAAAGTGTTTTGTAATTTTTAATTAAGTATTTATGAAAAGAATTTACTAAGTTGTTATAAACAGTAAATCCTAAACCTTAACCCTAAACCCCATACCCTAAACCCTAAGCATTTTATAACAGTTTAAAAAGTTTGTTGTAATTTTTATTTAAGCTATTATTAAAATAATTTACTAAATTGTTATAAACCCTAAATCCTAAACCTTAACCCTAAACCCCATACCCTAAACCCTAAAGCCCATACTCTAAACCCTAAACCCTAAGCATTTTATAACCTTTTAAAAAGCGTTTTGTAATTTTTATTTAAGTGTATAATAAAACAATTTACTAAATTGTTATAAACCTGAAATCCTGAACCTTAACCCTAAACCCAATACCCGAAAAACTAAAGCCCATACCGTAAACCCTAAACACTAAGCATTTTATAACATTTTAAAACGTGTTTTGTACTTTTTATTTAAGCATTTATTAAATTTACTAAATTGTTATAAACCCTAAATCTTGAACCTTAACCCTAAACCCCATACCCTATACCCTAAAGCCCATACCCTAAACCCTAAACCTTAAACCCTAAGAATTTTATAACATTTTAAAAAGTGTTTTGTAATTTTTATTTAAGTGTTTATTAAAACAATTTACTAAATTTTTATAAACCATAAATCCTAATCCTTAACCCTAAACCCCATACACTAAACCGTAAAGCTCATACTCAAAACCCTAAACCCTAAACCCTAAGAATTTTATAACATCTTAAAAAGTGTTTTGTAATTTTTAATTAAGTGTTTATTAAAAGAATTTACTAAATTGTTATAAACCCTAAATCCTAAACCTTAACCCTAAACCCCATACCCTAAACTGTAAAGCCCATACCCTAAACCCTAAACCCTAAACCCTAAGCATTTTATAACATTTTAAAAAGTGTTTTGTAATATTTATTTATGTGTTTATTAAAAGAATTTACTAAACTATTATAAACCATAAATCCTAAACCTCAACCCTAAACCCCATAACTCATACCCTAAAGTCCATAGTCTTATTTTCAGAGATCGACCGGTTTCCCCAATATAACTCTTGCCACAAGAGCAGTCAATCTTGTACACACCCTTGAGTTTTTGACAATCAATGTTATCTTTTACTGACCTCATCATTTGTCTTATAGTTCCACATGTTGTAAATTGAGTGTTTATGTTATTCTTCCTTAAAAATTTTGCAATCTTATCTGTAACCCGTTGGATGAATGGAAGGTAAACCTTTCCATAACTTTCTTTCTTGTCTTTAGGAGGACGCCTGGAGAGAACCTTATCCTGAGCTCTTCTTATAGCTCTCTTGATACTCCACTCTCTGTATCCAAGGCTTTTGAAGACAGAGGTTAAGTGTTAAATCTCTTGTTTTAGGTGATCAGGGTCAGAAATCCTGAAAGCCCTAACAGCTAGAGTGTTTAAGACGCCAGATTTTTGGGAAGGATGATGGTAAGACTCAGCATGAAGATAGCTATCAGTATGGGTCTTCTTCTTATAGACCTGGTGTCCCAAAGTACCATCCTCCTTTCTACTGATCAGAACATCAAGAAAGGGGATCTTACCGTTCTCTTCAAGCTCCATAGTAAATTTGATTTTCAAAGATATAGAGTTAAGATGATTGAAGAACTTCTCCAGTTCCACCTTACCATGAGTCCAATTCAGGTTAGTGTCGTCAACAAATCTTTTCCACCATGCCGGCTTCAGAGGGTATGAGTCCAGGGCTTTCCTTTCAAAGTACTCCATGTATAAGTTGGAGACAATGGGTGAGAGTGGGGAACCCATGGTGACTCCAAATATTTGTTCATAATAGTGATCTTGAAAACTGAAAAAAGTGGACCGCAAACAAATTTCTGCAAGCTTTGTTGTTTCAAGATCGGTGGCCATCTTTATAACATAAACCGCTTCATCCAGAGGAATCTTTGTAAACAAAGAAACCACATCGAAACTAACTAGAATATCATCTTTAAAAAGTGTTTTGTAATTTTTATTTATGTATTTATTAAAAGAATTTACTAAATTGTTATAAACCGTAAACCGTAAACCCCATACCCTATACCCTAAAGCCCATACCCTAAACCCTAAATGCTAAACCCTAAACCATAAGAATTTTATAGCATTTTAAAAAGTGTTTTGTAATTTTTACTTAATTTTTTATTAAAATAATTTACTAAATTGTTATAAACCATAAATCCTAAACATTAACCCTAAACCCCATACCCTAAACCCTAAAGTCCATACACAAAACCCTAAACCCTAAAACCTAAGAATTTTATAACATTTTAAATAGTGTTTTGTAATTTTTATTGAAGTGTTTATTAAAATAATTTACAAAATTGTTATAAAACCTAAATCCTAAAACTTAACCCTAAACCCCATACCTTAAACACTAAAGCCCATATCCTAAACCCTAAACACTAAATCCTAAACCATAAACCCTAAGAATTTTATAACATTTAAAAAAGTGTTTTGTAATTTCTATTTAAGTGTTTATTAAAATAATTTACTAAATTGTTATAAACCCTAAACCCCATACCCTAAACACTAAAGCCCATACCTAAACTATAAACCCTAAGTATTTTATAACATTTTAAAAAGTGTTTTCTAATTTTTATTTAAGTGTTTATTAAAAGAATTTACTAAATTGTTATAAACCCTAAATCCAAAACCTTAACCCTAAACCCCCTACCCTATACCCTAAACCCTAAACCCTAAACCCTAAGCATTTTATAACATTTTTAAAAGTGTTTTGTAATTTTTATTTACGTTTTTATTAAAAGAATTTACTAAGTTGTTATAAACCATAAATCCTAAACCTCAACCCTAAACCACATACCCTAAACCCTAAACCCTAAGCATTTTTAACATTCTAAAATGTGATTTGTAATTTTTATTTAAGTGTTTATTAAAAGAATTGACTAAATTGTTATCAACCCTGAATCCTAAACCTTAACCCTATACCCCATAGCCTAAACCCTAAACCCTAAGCATTTTATAACATTTTAAAAATTGTTTTGTAATTTTTATTTAAGTGTTTATCGAAAGAATTTACTAAATTGTTATAAACCCTAAATCCTAAACCTTAACCCTAAACCCTAAACCCTGAGTATTTTATAACATTTTAAAATGTGTTTTGTAATTTTTATTTAAGTGTTCATTAAAAGAATTTACTAAATTGTTATAAACCATAAATCCTAGACCTTAACCCTAAACCATAAAGACCATACCGAATACCCTAAACCCTAAGAATTTTATAACATTTTAGAAAGTGTTTTGAAATTTTTATTTAAGTATTTATTAAAATAATCTACTAAATTTTTATAAACCATAAATCCTAAACCTTAACCCTAAACCCCATACGCTAAACCCTAAACCCTAAACCCTAAGCATTTTATAACATTATAAAAAGTGTTTTGTAATTTTTATTTAAGTGTTTATTAAAACAATTTGCTAAATTGTTATAAACCCTCAATCCTGAACCTTAAACCTGTTAGAGTCGGTCTAGTAGCCTTCCACCAGCGATCAAAGCTCTTTGCATTTGCATAAGTAGATGTCTCATCAATGTCAATTTTTGCATTCCATTAGGGATGCCATAACGCTGATGGAGGAGCTGGTGTCTTTGTCCCCCTCTTGGCATTGCTGGATCAAAGTCATTTCAGTCCTTAAATCTCTTTCAAGATTGTCTTGTCTTGTCTTCAGGTCAAATTCCTAGGTCTAGGGTTTTGGTCAAGTCCGTTTACAAGGTCATATCTCTGAAGGTCAATAAGTGCCCAGCAAGCCAGAGGGATGGTTTTGATGGTGTTTCTTCGCAAATTTCTATTTTGTACAGTTAATCTTCACCTTGGATTTAAAAACTCTGTTTTTAAAGCCAAGGTCATTTTTAAATAATTTTGTAAAAAAATGTAAAAATTCAAAAGTTTTCAAAGGACAACATGTAACCCTGGCTCCCTTGCCAAGATCCCTCAGATGCTATCCCTGCAAAAAGCATCAAATAAAATCATCAAATCAGTCAATTTCAGGACAAAGGAAACCAAAAAATCAGTTTTATAAAGTGTCAAAGAGAAACATTAGAAAGTGGGTTTGAGCATGAAATTTTTTCAAATGAAACTTATAAAGACCCAATCTCCCTCCATCGAGCCTCATTGTGCATCTAATTCATTGAGCAAGTGCCTGCAAGAGAGATTAGGAGAAATTTGTGAGCTTGACAGGCGCGCGACCCGTTAGCAGCCTTCCAGCAGTGCAAAATTATAACGGGCGCGACCCGTCAGTGACGCGCGACCCGTTGGGTGAGGCGCGCGACCCGTCAGCGACCTCTTTGTAAAACCGCCTGAAAATTCACCAAGGAGCCACAAATCGCCAAATTTCGTAAGGTAGGCCCTCAATCTTAAACAATTCTTGCTTGCCATGGTTAAAGGAAATCATGATTGCATTCTCAAAGGCCTTCATTTGCAAATGAAAAGCTCCACTTTGCTTTGGTTTAAAGTTGTCCAAATGGCAGTCCATGTCATCATTCATCTGAGTGTATCATGATTCAGAGGGTTTTCATCATCATATTAGGTTCCATTGGGTCATGTTACACCTTGTTCATGCTTCAGTTGTGCCTAGGCAAGGTCATTTCCCTCTCCTAGGGTTTTGAAGGCAATTTCTCTTGGACGGTCAAATCATCGGCAAAACTTGTATCCTGATGTTAATACACCTTCCCCTATCCTTAAAATACCTTATCAAACACTTCCCATCCCTTATATCCACCAAATTCCTCATTTTTGCACAAACCCTAGTTTCTAGCTACAACCTGGCAATTTTCTAGGTTGGGCCTGTGTTTTGCCCTTTTGGACCCCTTCCTCTCACTCAATCTCTGAGATTCCACTTTCCCCTACTTCCTAACATCCCTCCCTACTCCCCAAAATTTCCCCAAGAATTTAGAAGTCCCCTATCCCCTTCATTTCGCTCCATTTCGACAAAATTCCTTGTTTCACACATCGGGACAAGTCACACTCAAATGATGTTCCAGAGAAATAAAAGATGAATTTTGGAACACTGAGAGAGGTTTTTGTCCATAACATTCCAAAGAAGAAAAACCTCTTTCACTTTTTTCACGGGTGTCATGGTTTTACAGAAATGTCAAAATTACAATCGCGAGATCCAAGGAGGTTGGCGAAGGCACGAAAACGGAGATAAAGGCCCGATCCCCTGCACATCTTGGCCGAGGCTTCACTCAAGGATCAAGGCACTAAATAGCCTTGCCACAGCACAAATCCAAAGAAATTTTGAGAATTTTCGGTGAATTTTGGCATTTTCAGGCAATTTGCAGGTTTTTCCCATTAACGGGTCTCACCCCCCGCGCGACCCTTCATCATGGCAACTTAGTTTGGAAAAAAACTCAGCATTTCCAGCCTTTTCATGCAAAGTTACATATTCCCATGGATGGACTTGATATTTGGTGAAGTTTTAGGCCTCCAGAAAGTCAAAAAACTAGCAAAAAAATGACTTTCTGCCACTTTTTTGAATTGCAGAAAGCAGTCTTGGGAGATTTAATTTTTGACAGGGCAAATGAACTCCAAATTCAACAATTCTAGTTGGGTTGGAAAGTAGACTCACAGACCTTTCCAACAATCCTACTCTTGCCCAATTTGGACACCTGAAAGTGCCCCAAACATGGCTCCAAAGGCGTGCGACCCGTCAGGCAGGGGCGCGCGACCCGTCATGCAGAATTTGCCAAAATGCACTGTACAGCTCAGAAAACGCAGATTTGACCCAGTTTGACTTTTTGGGGTGAAATATGATTCTATTTGATGTAATTATTGTACTTTTAAGACACTTTTACTCTCATGTAACATTTCTAGAAGATTCATTCATGTAAAGGGTAAGTATTAAATGAATGAATTGGTTTCCTAGCTTATAGAGGCAAGTTGTTTTGAATGCCTAGTTTGTAGTGCTTAGTTTAGAAGTGGTTGAAACAGCTCCTAGGATAGTGAGCTCGAGCCATGGAGGCAGGGAAAGAGGTTAGATCATCTATATTATGTACTTTCTTGTTCATTTTCATGGTTGGACTCTTGAGGGAGAAGCTATCATTGTATTATTCACTGTATCTCTGCAATTTTTGGCTAAGGAAGACCAGGGTTTTGCAGTCCTCTTTGGGATTCTTGTGGACTCATGTGTTGATGGTGTGTTTCTCAATGTACTTGTAAGTGTGTTATGTGACCCATTTCCTTTCTTTTACTTCTGCACATTAAACAAATGAAGTGTTAAAGTAAGAATTCATGCCTGCCATGCTCTGCTTTTAAGTTTGTTTAATTTCAATGTTTTCTACTGTCTAAAGAGAATTCAAAGTGATTGTTTGCTCTCTTTAGCTCCTCACCTTTCATTCCTGACCATTCACCTCAATAAAAGGCATCAATACTGTCTCCTACCTCGCCCCAAAGAACCCCCTGCAGAAACTGTGTCTAATCCCCGCACCCAAAATTGCCCTCTCCTCAAATTTGCCACCAAAAGCCCAAAAAACCTCAAATCAACACTTTTGATCAGTTTACTAGCCTAATATTAGCGTTACCTTGTTGGTCATCTCATCCATTGAAGATTTTACTGAGATAGACCGGAGAGAGCCTTCTCCTGCCCTGTAGGGCTAGTTACGAGGCTAAATGGTTTGATGTTGCCTTGAGGTTTACCTTTCTCAGCCTGAGGTGAAATTTCAAGCGCTAACATACTGGCGACCATACTAGGGAGAACAAATTGTTTGTTGATTGATGTGTTTAATTCATAAGTCTTAGACGGAGTCTGAAGATATGCCAGGTAGCCTTCGAAAACGCTCTTGTTTTACATCAGTGCAAGTAGATAAACGCAACTTCAGTCGACCTCCGTGAGCTAGTGAATGTAACACTTCATCTGCAAATTACCCCAGTAAATGTATCAAGTTTAGATCTGATTGTTGATGGTGGACAACGATCAGACACTTGAAAGGCTGAAATCATTTACCTGGCGACTCCTTTCACTGAAGAATCCAGCAACCTGTGCTCCATGGTGACTTCACTGCAGAGAGATCAGTAGCTTTGAGATTTCTCAAGATGGATCAGATTGCAAGAAGATATGCTCCCTTGAGCCGCGATCACATTCCAGGTTTTCCGAATAAGATGCCCAAGGTAGATTGGTCAAGTAATCTACCCCCATTTAACGCTGATGGTAAGAACGATGCTACTTTACATCTGGTTAGATTTCATATGCATATTCGCAAGTTAAAGATCAATTTTCTTGAGGACTGTTTGATGAAAATGTTTATGGCTACTCTAGAAGATGAAGCCCGATCCTGGTATGAAAGTTTGCCATCTGCTTCAATTTATTGTTTAAGGGACTTTCATACCGTGTTCTTTGAAAAGTATAAAGAATCATATCCATCTTTGATTTTAGTTCTGAACTGTTGTAGCCATGTACATAATTTTATTGAAAGCCTTGAGAAGTATTATGAAGATGATAATTTTATGGATGTTGAGATTATGGAGGCTCTGTATGAGAATCCATTTCAGCAACATGAAGAGAACCTAGTGGATACCCATCAAGATGATCAAGAAATTTTGCAGCAGAATCAATATCAGCAGGTTGAAGATGGCCATATGGTTGAAAATGAGGAAAGAGTAAATGTTGTTTTAGATCTGCCTACATAAGACAGCATCATGCAAGTAAGTCCAGTGTTGATTGCAGAATGTGATAATGTTAGGACAACTACTTCAGAACAACATTTAGATTATGATGACCAAGCATACCTTGTGCCGAATCCTAAAAAGGAGAGTTTTGTTGTTGAGATCATAGACAAAGTTCTTGATCCAAATGTCCTTATGCCATCAGAACAGAGCCTGCATGAGGAGGTAATTCAGCCAGCTCATGAACAGCAAGATGATATCTTTGTTCAAGTAAGTGAAAACTCTTCTTTCAATCATAATTTGGATAGTTTGAATGCCTTGTCATATGAAGATAATTACTGTTTAAGCAGAAGAAAACAAAAGGCATTGTCTCCTTTGTCTGAAGATGAGATAGATCAGCTTTTGAAAGGTCTTGTTACAGCCCAAGCTACACCAGATTTGCAATGCACACATAGTCAGGAAAGTGTTGGGGAAACTTCTTCCTCTGTTGAAGAAGATGATTGTCTTGTAGATCAGCAAACCGATAATGTTGTCCTTCACAAAGATGATAATCTGGCTGTCATATCATATGAAGATCACCTACCATATTGTCTGACTACCGAAGATCAAAACATTCAGGATTTCCATTCAGATTCCTCTTCATATGTTTCATGTGCTGAAATGTTTTTCCAAGAAGAGATCTACCCATCCATTTGTTCAGAGTTTTTTGAAGCCCATGAGCATACTTTCACAAAAGCACATGAGGAAGGCAGATCAGAAATTGCAGCAAAGGATACCTTGTTCTTTCAGCAGGAGGTGGCAATGTCAAGTCTTCATGTTTTCCAGGATCCAATGGCAGATTTTTTACAGCCAATAGTGAAAGTATTTATTGCTGTGTTCAGTGAGGAGGGAGATCATGGTCAACTATGTTTTTGGATGCCCAGTGATAGGTTTGTATTGTTGACCAGGAGATCTAATCAAGAGAATCAATCAAGAAGGCATCTGCTTGATTGGTTGCATTGGCATTATGATATAGTTTGATGGTATGTTGTCTTCTAACCTAGGCGGTTATGTATTGCCATCAAGTTTTAAATTTTAAGTTCAGGTCTTGAGTTATTTTGTTAGAGTCAAGTTTTTTCCATCATTTCAATTTGTCATCGAGTCGGTTTGAGTCAGGTTTCAGTTAAGTTTCAGTCAGTTTTTAGTCAAGTTTCATTCAATAAATGTGTCAAAGGTTTTGTGTTATCCATTCAAAATAATGACTCCATTGCCCAATGATTATAAGGCACTGGTCTGCTCTCCCAGAGGTCTAAGGTTCTTGGTACCTCTAAGGAGCTACCATCCCCATTGGAGCCAATGTTAGAGTCGGTCTAGTAGCCCTCCACCAGCGATCAAAGCTCTTTGCATTTGCATAAGTAGGTGTCTCATCAGTGTCAATTTTTGCATTCCATTAGGCATGCCATAACCCTGATGGACGAGCTGGTGTCTTTGTCCCCCTCTTGGCATTGCTGGATCAAAGTCATTTCAGTCCTTAAATCTCTTTCAAGATTGTCTTGTCTTGTCTTCAGGTCAGATTCCTAGGTCTAGGGTTTTGGTCAAGTCCGTTTACAAGGTCATATCTCTGAAGGTCAATAAGTGCCCAGCAAGCTAGAGGGATGGTTTTGATGGTGTTTCTTCGCAAATTTCTATTTTGTACAGTTAATCTTCACCTTGGATTTAAAAACTCTGTTTTTAAAGCCAAGGTCATTTTTAAATAATTTTGTAAAAAAATGTAAAAATTCAAAAGTTTTCAAAGGACAACATGTAACCCTGGTGCCCTTGCCAAGATCCCTCAAATGCTATCCCTGCAAAAAGCATCAAAGAAAAGCATCAAATCAGTCAATTTCACGACAAAGGAAACCAAAAAATCAGTTTTATAAAGTGTCAAAGAGAAACATTAGAAAGTGGGTTTGAGCATGAAATTTTTTCAAATGAAACTTATAAAGACCCAATCTCCCTCCATCGAGCCTCATTGTGCATCTAAGTCATTGAGCAAGTGCCTGCAAGAGAGATTGGGAGAAATTTGTGAGCTTGACAGGCGCGCGACCCGTCAGCAGCCTTCCAGCAGTGCAAAATTATAACGGGCGCGACCCGTCAGTGGCGCGCGACCCGTTGGGTGAGGCGCGCGACCCGTCAGCGACCTCTTTGTAAAACCGCCTGCAACTTCACCAAGGAGCCACAAATCGCCAAATTTCATAAGGTATGCCCTCAATCTTAAACAATTCTTGCTTGCCATGGTTAAAGGAAATCATGATTGCATTCTCAAAGGCCTTCATTTGCAAATGAAAAGCTCCACTTTGCTTTGGTTTAAAGTTGTCCAAATGGCAGTCCATGTCATCATTCATCTGAGTGTATCATGATTCAGAGGGTTGTCATCATCATATTAGGTTCCATTGGGTCATGTTACACCTTGTTCATGCTTCAGTTGTGCCTAGGCAAGGTCATTTCCCTCTCCTAAGGTTTTGAAGGCAATTTCTCTTGGACGGTCAAATCATCAGCAAAACTTGTATCCTGATGTTAATACACCTTCCTCTATCCTTAAAGTACCTTATCAAACACTTCCCATCCCTTATATCCGCCAAATTCCTCATTTTTGCACAAACCCTAGTTTCTAGCTACAACCTGGCAATTTTCTAGGTTGGGCCTGTGTTTTTCCCTTTTGGACCCCTTCCCCTCATTCAATCTCTGATATTCCACTTTCCCCTACTTCCTAACATCCCTCCCTACTCCCCAAAATTTCCCCAAGAATTTAGAAGTCCCCTATCCCCTTCATTTCGCTCCATTTCGACAAAATTCCTTGTTTCACACATCGGGACAAGTCGCACTCAAATGATGTTCTAGAGCAATAAAAGATGAGTTTTAGAAAAATGAGAGAGGTTTTTGTCCATAATATTCCAAATAAGAAAAACCTCTTTCACTTTTTGCACAGGTGTCATGGTTTTAGAGAAATGTCAAAATTTCAATCGCCAGATCCAAGGAGGTTGGCAAAGGCACTAAAACGGAGAAAGAGGCCCGATCCCCTCCACATCTTGGCTGAGGCTTCACTCAAGGATAAAGGCACTAAATAGCCTTGCCACAGCACAAATCCCAATAAATTTTGAGAATTTTGGCATTTTCAGGCAATTTGCAGGTTTTTCCCATTAACAGATCTCACCCCCCACGCGACCCTTCATCATGGCAACTCAGTTTGGAAAAAACTCAGCATTTCCAGATTTTTCATGCAAAGTTACATATGCCCATGGATGGACTTGAGATTTGGTGAAGTTTTAGGCCTCCAGAAAGTCAAAAAACTAGCAAAAAAATGACTTTCTACCACTTTTTTGAATTGTAGAAAGCAGTCTTGGGAGATTTGATTTTGGACAGGGAAATTAAACTCCAAATTCAAAAATTCCAGTTGTGTTGGAAAGTACACTCATAGACCTTTCCAACAAGCCTACTCTTGCCCAATTTGGACACCTTCAAGTGCCCCAAACATGGCTCCAAAGGCGCGCGACCCGTCAGGCAGGGGCGCGCGACCCGTCAGGCAGATTTTGCCAAAATGCACTGTACAGCTCAGAAAACGCAGATTTGACCCAGTTTGACTTTTTGGGGTGAATTATGATTCTCTTTGATGTAATTATTGTACTTTTAAGACACTTTTACTCTCATGTAACACTTCTAGAAGATTCATTCATGTAAAGGGTAAATATTAAATGAATGAATTGGTTTCCTAGCTTATAGAGGCAAGTTGTTTTGACTGCCTAGTTTGTAGTGCTTAGTTTAGAAGTGGTTGAAACAACTCCTAGGATAGTGAGCTCGACCCATGGAGGCAGGGAAAGAGGTTAGATCATCTATATTATGTACTTTCTTGTTCATTTTCATGGTTGGACTCTTGAGGGAGAAGCTATCATTGTACTATTCACTGTATCTCTGCAATTTTTGGCTAAGGAAGACCAGGGTTTTGTAGTCCTCTTTGGGATTCTTGTGGACTCATGTGTTGATGGTGTGTTTCTAATTGTACTTGTAAGTGTTTTATGTGACTCATTTCCTTTCTTTTACTTCTGCACATTAAATAAATTAAGTGTTAAAGTAAGAATTCATGCCTGCCATGCTCTGCTTTTAAGTTTGTTTAATTTCAATGTTTTCTACTGTCTAAAGAGAATTCAAAGTGATTGTTTGCTCTCTTTAGCTCCTCACCTTTCATTCCTGACCATTCACCTCAATCAAAGGCATCAATACCGTCTCCTACCTCGCCCCAAAGAACCCCCTGCAGAAACTGTGTCCAATCCCTGCACCCAAAATTGCCCTCTCCTCAAATTTGCCACCAAAAACCCAAAAAACCCCAAATCAACACTTTTGATCAGTTTACTAGCCTAATATCAGCATTACCTTGTTGGTCATCTCATCCATTGAAGATTTTACTGAGATAGACCAGAGAGATCCTTCTCCTGCCCCGTAGGGCTAGCTACGAGGCTAAATGGTTTGATGTTGCCTTGAGGTTTACCTTTCTCAGCCTGAGGTGAAATTTCAAGCGCTAACAAACCCTAAACCCCATACTCTAAACACTAAAGCTCATACCCTAAACCCTAAACCCTAAGCATTTTATAACATTTTAAAAAGTGTTTTGTAATTTTTATTTAAGTATTTATTAACAGAATTTATTAATTTTTTATAAACCATAAATCTTAAAACTTGACCCTAAACCCCATACCCTATACCCTAAAGCCCATACCCTAAGCCCTAAACACTAAACCCTAAACAATAAGCATTTTATAACATTTTAAAAAGTGTTTTGTAATTTTTACTTAATTTTTTTTAAAATAATTTACTAAATTGTTATAAACCATAAATCCTAAACATTAACCCTAAACCACATATCCTTAACCCTAAAGTCCATACACAAAACCCTAAACCCTCAGAATTTTATAACATTTTAAATAGTGTTTTGTAATTTTTATTTAAGCGTTTATTAAAATAATTTACAAAATTGTTATAAACCCTAGATCCTAAAACTTAACCCTAAACCCCATACCTTAAACCCTAAAGCCCATATCGTAAACCCTAAACCCTAAATCTTAAACCATAAACCCTGAGAATTTTATAAAATTTAAAAAAATGTTTTGTAATTTCTATTTAATTGTTTATTAAAATAATTTACTAAATTGTTATAAACCCTAAGCCCCATACCCTAAACACTAAAGCCCATACCCTAAACTCTAAACCCTAAGCATTTTATAACATTTTAAAAAGTGTTTGGTAATTTTTATTTAAGTGATTATTAAAATAATTTACTAAATTGTTATAAACCCTAAATCCAAAACCTTAACCCTAAACCCCATACCCTATACCCAAAAGCCCATACCCTAAACCCTAAACCCTAAGCATTTTATAACATTTTTAAAAGTGTTTTGTAATTTTTATTTAAGTTTTTATTAAAAGAATTTAATAAGTCGTTATAAACCATAAATCCTAAACCTCAACCCTAAACCACATACCCTAAACCCTAAACCCTAAGAATTTTATAACATTCTAAAATGTGATTTGTAATTTTTATTTAAGTGTTTATTAAAAGAATTGACTAAATTGTTATCAACCCTAAATCCTAAACCTTAACCCTAAACCCCATAGCCTAAACCCTAAACCCTAAGCATTTTATAACATTTTGAAAAGTGTTTATTAATTTTTATTAAAGTGTTTATTAAAAGAATTTACTAAATTGTTTCCCGGATGCGGGTGACACATTACAGAATTAATGCATTTACTGAAGGATGGTGGCAAGGGGATGGGCCACTTGTCTGATGGTGCCCCTCCCCATATCTCCCACAAGTGCCTTCAAGGCTCTCTGCACGTTGTATTCAATACAGGTCTAGATTGGCAAAAAGGTATGCATTGTTTGGTTATGGAGTTACCTCGTTTCATTCCTGGACCGTCTCCCCTGTTTTGCAGCATCTGTCTGCCTCAGGCCTACGAGCCCAGCCTTTGCACTGCAACTGGCTGTCGATGCTGGATTGTTTGTTGTGTGGATTTTGGTAATGGGTTTCATCACTCTCATTTGGCTCTCTGCATTGTAATCTCTACCCAGCTGTACCCTATTTCACCTCACATTTCCTCTGCTGGTGCTCCCTCTATCATTGTCCCTCCTATCACTGCTCCTGTAGCGTGCTCAGCCAGCGACATCAGCATGGTTAGGCACCGAATGAGAAGTCGTAGGGGAGGTACCAGGGGAGGAAGTTCTCATCCTCCAGATGAGCGCGTCATGTCCTCTCTCTCCCTTGAACTACATCACCCTCCAATTCTTGTGGAGGGTAGATATCCTAATACTAGATGTAGGCGAGGTCAGGCTCGTTCTTCCGGGGTTGCTCATGGCGACTTTGCTATCCACTCAGATGATTTTCCTTCGCCCCTTCTGCTTGCTCCCCACTCTACCCAATTCAAGCTCTGTATCTCCCTGAACAGGCCTATCATTACTGCTACTATCTCCATCTTCTTCTCTGAAGAAAACACTCTAATTGTCTCTCAGGCTCACAATTCCAACTTGTCGCAGGAGGTTGCTCCCAGATGCAATAATTGCAGGGATACTGGTAAGAATGGCATGGATGATAGCCTCTTCACCTCGCATGGTCTGAAATTTGGTGGCATTCAGCATGGTGAAGGGGGCAGCTCTGTTGCCATGCGCCCCTCTGGTGGTTCGATTCATGAAGGGTATACCATGTAGGTTGCACCTGGCAATGGGGGTGATACTCATGATGGCGGTGGCAAAGGGACACATGGCAACATTTCCAAGGACATTGCAGATGAGTGGGCATGCCCAATCATCGAGGAACCCATCCTGGATGATTTCACCTAATATGACGTGGCTTCCAGGTAGCAGGATGCGACAGACAGAGAATCGGCAGAGGCTGCCTAGAGTTAGCATGTCAACAGCTGTGCCTGCCCAGGTGTTTTTTAAATGGTCTTTTTGTTTTTTGATAGACTTCCTTGTCTTTTGGTATCCTATCATGGTAACATCTTACTATCTCTTGTGGGGTCTTGACTCAAGATTTTCTTCCATTCTTGGAGTTTATACTTTTGCTGGACTCGTTTCCCAAATGTTGGGGCAGTCCAGTTTTTGTTGATATTACACAACATACTTGGTCGAGGCTTTGTCCTCTTTGTAATTTTCTGTACATATTAATAGACTACTTTTACTTAGGAAAAAAAATAATTTACTAAATTGTTATAATCCCTAAATCCTAAACCTTAACCCTAAACCCCATACCCTAAACCCTAAATGCTAAATCCTAAACCCTAAGAATTTTATAACATTTTAAAAAGTATTTTGTAATTTTTATATAAGTTTTTATTAAAAGAATTTACTAAATTGTTATAAACCCTAAATCCTAAACCTTAACCCCAAACCCCATACCCTAAACCCTAAAGCCCATACCCTAAACCCTTAACCCTAAACCCTAAAGCCCATACCCTAAGCCCTAAAACCTAAGCATTTTATAACATTTCAAAAAGTGTTTTGTAATTTTTATTTAAGTGTTTATTAAAAGAATTTACTAAATTGTTATAAACCCTAAATCCTAAACCTTAACGCTAAACCCCATACCCTAAACCCTAGGAATTTTATAAAATTTTAAAAAGTGTTTTGTAATTTTTAATTAAGTATTTATTAAAAGAATTTACTAAATTGTTATAAACAGTAAATCATAAACCTTAACCCTAAACCCCATACCCTAAACCCTAAACCCTAAACCCTAAGCATTTTATAACATTTTAAAAAGTTTTTTGTAATTTTTATTTAAGCTATTATTAAAATAATTTAGTAAATTGTTATAAACCCTAAATCCTAAACCTTAACCCTAAACCCCATACCCTAAACCGTAAGGCCATACTCTAAATCCTAAACCCTAAGCATTTTATAACCTTTTAAAAGGTGTTTTGTAATTTTTATTTAAGTGTATAATAAAACAATTTACTAAATTGTTATAAACCCAAAAACTCGAACCTTAACCCTAAACCCAATACCCAAAAAACTAAAGCCCATACCCTAAACCCTAAACACTAAGCATTTTATAACATTTTAAAAAGTGTTTTGTACTTTTTAGTTAAGCATTTATTAAAATAATTTACTAAATTGTTATAAACCCTAAATCATGAACCTTAACCCTAAACCCCATACCCTATACCCTAAAGCCCATATCCTAAACCCTAAACCTTAAACCCTAAGAATTTTATAACATTTTAAAAAGTGTTTTGTAATTTTTATTTAAGTGTTTATTAAAACAATTTACTAAATTTTTATAAACCATAAATCCTAATCCTTAAGCCTAAACCCCATACACTAAACCCTAAAGCCCATACTCAAAACCCTAAACCCTAAACCCTAAGCATTTTATAACATCTTAAAAAGTGTTTTGTAAATTTTAATTAAGTGTTTATTAAAAGAATTTACTAAATTGTTATAAACCCTAAATCCTAAACCTTAACCCTAAACCCTGTACCCTCAACCGTAAAGCCCATACCCTAAACCCTAAACCATAAGCATTTTATAACATTTTAAAAAGTGTTTTGTAATATTTATTTATGTGTTTATTAAAACAATTTACTAAACTATTATAAACCCTAAATCCTAAACCTCAACCCTAAACCCCATAACTCATACCCTAAAGTCCATACCCTAAACACTAAACCCTAAACCCTAAGCAATTTATAACATTTTAAAAAATGTTTTTTAATTTTTATTTAAGTGTTTATTCAAAGAATTTACTAAATTGTTATAAACCACAAATCCTAAACGTTAACCCTAAACCCTAAAACCCATACCCAAAACCCTAAACCATAAACCCTAAACCCTAAGCATTTTATAACATTTTAAAAAGTGTTTTGTAATATCTATTTATGTCTTTATTAAAAGAATTTACTAAATTGTTATAAACCCTAAATCCTAAACCTTAACCCTAAAGCTCATACACTAAACCCTAAGGACCATACCCTAAACACTAAGCATTTTATAACATTTTAAAAAGTGTTTTGTAATTTTTATTTCAATGTTTACTAAAAGAATTTACTAAATTGTTATAAACCCTAAATCATAAACCTTAACGATAAACCCCATACCATAAACCACAAAGCCCATACACTAAACCCAAAACCCTAAGCATTTTATAACATTTTAAAAAGTTCTTTGTAATTTTTATATAAGTGTTTATTTTATAAACCCTAAATCCTAAACCTTAAACCTAAACCCCATGCCCTAAACCCTAAAGCCCATACCCTAATCCCTAAACCCTAAACCCTAAGCATTTTGAAACATTTTAAAAAGTGTTTTGTAATTTTTATTTAAGTGTTTATTAAAAGAATTGACTAAATTGTTATAAACCCTAAATCCTAAAACTTAAACCTAAACCCCATACCCTAAACCCTAAATCCCATACCCTAAACCTTAAACCCTAAACCCTAAATCCCATACCCTAAACCTTAAACCCTAAACCCAAAGCATTTTATAACATTTTAAAAAGTGTTTTGTAATTTTTATTGAAGTGTTTATTAAAAGAATTTACTAAATTCTTATAAACACTAAATCCTAAACCTTAACCTAAACCCCATAGCCTAAACCCTAAACCCTAAGCATTTTATAACATTTTAAAAAGCGCTTTGTAATTTTTATTTAAGTGTTTATTAAAAGAATTTACTAAATTGTTATAAACCCTAAATCATAAAACTTAACCCTAAACGCCATACCCTAAACCCTAAACCCTAAGAGTTTTCTAAAATTTTAAAAAGTGTTTTGTAGTTTTTATTTAAATGTTTATCAAAACAATCCACTAAATTGTTATAAACCATAAATCCTAATCCTTAACCCTAAATCCCATACACTAAACCCTAAAGCCCATACTCAAAACCCTAAACCCTAAACCCTAAGCATTTTATAACATCTTAAAAAGTGTTTTGTAATATTTATTTATGAGTTTATTAAAAGAATTTACTAAATTGTTATAAACCCTAAATCCTAAACCCCATAACTCATACCCTAAAGTCCATACCCTAAACACTAAACCCTAAACCCTAAGCATTTTATAACATTTTAAAAAGTTTTTTGTAATTTTTATTTAAGTGTTTATTAAAAGAATTTACTAAATTGTTATAAACCATCAATCCTAAACATTAACCCTAAACCCCATACCCTAAACCCTAAAACCCATACCCAAAACCCTAAACCGTAAACCCTAAATCCTAAGCATTTTATAACATTTTAAAAATGGTTTTGTAATATTTATTTATGTGATTATTAAAATAATTTACTAAATTTTTATAAACCCTAAATCCTATAACTTAACCCTAAAGCCCATACCCTAAACCCTAAGGCCCATACTCTAAACCCTAAACCCTAAGCATTTTATAACATTTTAAAAAGTGTTTTGTAATTTTTATTTCAATGTTTACTAAAAGAATTTACTAAATTGTTATAAACCTTGAATCCTAAATCTTAACGCTAAACCCCATACCCTAAACCGCAAAGCCCATACCCTAAACCCAAAACCCTAAGAATTTTATAACATTTTAAAAAGTTCTTTGTAATTTTTATTTAAGTGTTTATTTTATAAACCCTAAATCCTAAACCTTAAACCTAAACCCCATAACCTAAACCCTAAAGCCCATACCCTAATCCCTAAACCCTAAACCCTAAGCATTTTGTAACATTTTAAAAAGTGTTTTGTAATTTTTATTTAAGTGTTTATTAAAAGAATTTACTAAATTTTTATAAACACTAAATCGTAAAACTTAACCCTAAACCCTAAAGCCCATACCCTAAACCTTAAACCCTAAACCCAAAGCATTTTATAACATTTAAAAAAGTGTTTTGCAATTTTTATTGAAGTCTTTATTAAAAGAATTTACTAAATTCTTATAAACCCTAAATCCTAAACCTTAACCTAAACCCCATACCCTAAACCCTAAACCCTAATCATTTTATAACATTTTAAAAAGCACTTTGTAATTTTTATCTAATTGTTTATTAAAAGAATATACTAAATTTTTATAAACCATAAATCGTAAAACTTGACCCTAAACCCCATACCCTAAACCCTAAGCATTTTATAACATTTTAAAAGGTGTTTTGTAATTTTTATTTAAGTTTTTATTAAAAGACTTTACTAAATTATTATAAACCCTAAACCCTATACCTTAACCCTAAATCCCATACCTTAAACACTAAACCCTAAACCCCAAGAATTTTATAACATTTCAAAAAGTGTTTTGTAATTTTCTTTTAAGCTTTTATTAAAAGAATTTACTAAATTATTATAAACCTTAAAGCCCATACCCTAAACCCTAAATATTAAACCTTAAACCCTAAGCATTTTATAACATTTTAAAAAGTGTTTTGTAATTTTTACTAAAGTGTTTATTGAAAGAATTTACTAAATTGTTATAAAACCCTGAATCCTAAACCTTAACCCTAAACCCCATGCCACAAACCCTAAACACTAAACCCTAAGCATTTTATAACATTTTAAAAAGTGTTTTGTAATTTTTATTTAAGTGCTTATCAAAATAACTTACTAAGCTCTTTTAAACCCTAAATGCTAAACCTTAACCATAAACCTGATACCCTAAACTGTAAAGCGCAAATCCTAAACCCTAAAACCTAAGCATTTTATAACATTTTAAAAAGCGTTCTGTAATTTTTCTTTAGCTGTTTATTAAAATAATTTACTAAATTGTTATAAACCCTAAATCCTAAACCTTAACACTAAAACCCATATCCTAAATCCTAAAGTCCATACCCTAAACCCTAAACCCTAAATAGTAAACCTTAAACCCTAAGCATTTTATAACATTTTAAAAAGTGTTTTGTAATTTTTATTTAAGTGTTTATCAAAATAATTTACTAAATTGTTATAAACGCTAAATCCTAAACATTAACCCTAAATCCCATACCCTAAAGCTCATACCCAAACCCAAAGAATTTTATAACATTTTAAAAATTTATTTTGTAATTTTTATTTAAGTGTTTATTAAAAGAATTTACTAAATTGTTTTAAACTCTAAATTCTAAACCTTAACCCTAAACCCCATATCCTAAACCCTAAAGGCCATACCCAAAACCCTAAACCCAAAGCATTTTATAACATTTTTAAAAGTGCTTTGTTATTTTTATATAACTGTTTATTAAAAGAATTTATGAAATTTTTATAAACCCTAAATCCAATATCTTAACCCTAAAGCCAATACCCTAAACATTAAGGCCCATACACTAAACACTAAACACTACGCCCTAAACATTTTATAACATTTTAAAAAGTTTTTTGTAATTTTAATTTCAGTGTTTACTAAAAGAATTTACTAAATTTCTATAAACCCTAAATCCTAAACCTTAATGCTAAACCCCATACCCTAAACCCCAAAGCTCATACCCTAAACCCTAAACCCTAAGCATTTTATAACATTTTAAAAAGTGTTTTGTAATTTTTATTTAAGTGTTTATTTTATAAACCCTAAATCCTAAACCTTAAACCTAGACCCCATACCCTAAACCCTAAAGCCCATATCCTAAACCCTAAACCCTAAGCATTTTGTAACATTTTAAAAAGTGTTTTGTAATTTTTATTTAAGTGTTTATTAAAGTAATTTACTAAATTGTTATAAAACCTAAATCCTAAAACTTAACCCTAAAGCCCATACCCTAAACCTTAAACCCTAAACCCAAAGCATTTTATAACGTTTTAAAAAGTGTTTTGTAATTTTTATTGAATTGTTTATTAAAAGAATTTACTAAATTCTTATAAACCCTAAATCCTAAACCTTAACCTAAACCCCATACCCTAAACCATAAACACTAAGCATTTTATAACATTTGAAAAAGCGTTTTGTAATTTTTAGTTAAGTGTTTATTAAAAGAATTTACTAAATTGTTATAAATCCTAAATCGTAAAACTTAACCCTAAACCCCGTACCCGAAACCCTAAACCCTAAGCATTTTATAACATTTTCAAAAGTGTTTTGTAATTTTAATTTAAGTGTTTATCAAAATAACTTACTAAACTCTTTTAAACCCTAAATGCTAAACCTTAACCATAAACGTGATACCCTAAACCCTAAATCCCATACCCTATACCCTAAAGCCCATACCCCAAACCCTAACATTTTATAACATTTTAAAAAGTGTTTTGTAATTTTTATTAAAGTGTTTATTAAAAAATTTACTAAATTGTTATAAACCCTAAATCCTAAACCTTAACCCTAAACCCTAAATCCAACCCTCAACCCTAAATAGTAAACCCAAATGCCAACCCCCTAAACCCTAAACCCCATACCCAAAACACCAAAACCCATACCCTAAACCCTAAACACTAAACCCTAAGCATTTTACAACATTTTAAAAAGTGTTTTGTAACTTTTATTTAAGTGTTTATTAAAAGAATTTACTAAATTTTTATAAACCTTAAATCTTAAACCTTAACCCTAGCCCCCACACCCTAAACCCTAAAGCGCATACCCTAAACCCTAAAGCCCATACCATAAACCCTAAATAGTAAACCTTAAACCCTAAGCATTTTATAACATTTTAAAAATAGTTTTGTAATTTTTACTAAAGTGTTTATTAAAAGAATTTACTAAATTGTTATAAAACCCTAAATCCTAAACCTTAATCCTAAACCCCATACCCTCAACCCTAAAGTCCATACACTAAACCCTAAACCCTAAACCCTAAGAACTTTATATCATTTTAAAAAGTGTTTTCTAATTTTTGTTTAAGTGTTTATTAAAAGAATTTACCAAATTGTTATAAATCCTAAATCCTAAACCTTAACCCTAAACCCCATACCCTAAATCGTAAAGCCCATATCCTAAATCCTAAACCCTAAACCCCAAGCAATTTATAACATTTTAAAAAGTGTTTTGTAATTTTTATTTGTGAGTATTAAAAGAATTTACTAAATTGTTATAAACCCTAAACCCTAAACCTTAACCCTAAACCCTAATCCCCATACCCGAAACCCTAAATCCCATATCCTAAACCTTAACCCTAAACCCTAAACCATAAACCCTAACCATTTTATAACATTTTAAAAATTGTTTTGTAATTTTTATTTAAGTGTTTATAAGAATAATTTAGTCAATTGTTATAAACCCTAAATCCTAAACCTTAACATTAAACCTCATACCCTAAACCCTAAACGATAAACCCTAAACCATAAACCCTAGGCATTTTATAACAATTTAAAAAGTGTTTTGTAATTTTTATTCAAGTGTTTATTAAAAGAATTTACTAAATTGTTATAAACCCTAAACCCTAAACCTTAACCCTAAACCCTAAGCATTTTATAACATTTTAAAAAGTGCTTTGTAATTTTTATTTAAGTGTTTATTAAAAGAATTTACTAAATTGTTATAAACCCTAAATGCTAAACCTTAACCCTAATCACCATACCCTAAACCCTAAATCCCATGCCTTAAACCCTAAACCCTATACCCTAAGCATTTTATAGGGTTTTAAAAAGTGTTTTTTAATTTTTATTTAAGTGATTATTAAAATAATTTTTTAAATTGTTATAAACCCTAAACCCTAAACCCTAAGCATTTTATAACATCTTAAAAAGTGTTATGTAATTTTTATTTAAGTGTTTATCAAAAGAATTTACTAAATTGTTATAAACCCTAAATCCTAAACCTTAACCCTAATCCCTAAACCCTAAGCATTTTATAACATTTTAAAATGTGTTTTGTAATTTTTATTTAAGTGTTTATTAAAAGAATTTACTAATGTCTTACAAACCCAAAATCCTAAACCTTAACCCTAAACCCCATACCCTAAACTCTTAAGCCCATACCCTAAACCCTAAACCCTAGCATTTTATAGCATTTTAAAAAGTGTTTTGTAATTTTTATTTAAGTGTTTATTAAAAAAATTTGCTAAATTGTTATAAACCCTCAATCCTGAACCTTAACCCTAAACCCCATACCCTACACACTAAAGCCCATACCCTAAACCCTAAGCATTTTATAAAATTTTAAAAGCTATTTTGTAATTTTTATTTAAGTGTTTATTAAAAGATTTTACTAAACTTTTATAAACCATAAATCCTAAAACTTAACCCTAAGCCCTAACGCCCATACCCTAAAACCTAAACTCTAAACCCTAAACCCTAAGCATTTTATAACATGATAAAAATTATTTTGTAGTTTTTACTTAAGTGTTTATTAAAACAATTTTCTAAATTGCTATAAACCCTAAATCCTGAACCTTAACCCTAAACCCCATACACTAAGCACTAAAGCCCATACCTTAAACCCTAAACCCTAAGCATTTTATAACATTTTAAAAAGTTAGATTTTAGGCTTCTGTGGAAGTTTTTTGTAGTGGTATGATCCGGATTATCCACAGTTTTGTGTTCATTCTGTCGACATTTCAAACCCCAAAGAGGGTCCATCATCAGGACAAATAGAATATGAATGAAAGCTTATTGAGAGAAGAGTCAAACGGCCAAGGAATAAATAAACCCAGATCCCTAATTTTTTAAAGAAGTCGACACTCATATGAATGATTTCTTATTTATTTTATTTTAATTTTTTTATTATTTTATTCAAAGATTAATTTATTAGTTTATAATTTAATTTATTAGTTTATATTTTGATTAATTAGTTTAATCTGATTCATAATTTTTATTTATTTATTTATTGTTATTTACCATATTTATTATTTATTATTTAGCCCTCACTTTCTAATTAATCAATTAACTAATTAGTTTATTTATTTATATTTCATAATCTTTAATTTATTTGTTTTATTAATAATTATTTTACTTTAATTAATTGACTAATTATTTTATATTAAATTTTTATTAGAATCTAATTAATTAATTAAAATGGATGTAATTTAATTTAATTTAATTAGATTAAATTAAATTAATAAGCTTGGATTTAATTAATTTAATAATTCTAATTTTTATTTTAAAATCAATCAATTAATCATTTTATAATTCTTTCAATTGCTTTTATCTATTTAATTGATTAAGTAATTTAAATTTAATTGAATAATTAATTCTAATTCTTCCTATTGTTTTTTATTTTATTTTTATTATTACTTAATTAATCAATTAAATTTTTTTATTTAATTAATCGATTTTAAAAAAAATTCATTGATTTAATTAATTAATTTTAATTAATTTTTATTCTTTTTAATCATTTTATCATTTTTCAAGATTTAACCTATTAAGTTATAATTGTCCAACTAACTAATAAATTATTTTATTTTATTTAATTCCTATTTTATTTAATTAAAATAAATTTTTTTATTAATTAATTATTTTAATTAATTTTGATTTATTTTATTTTATTATTGTTTTTTATTTATTTTATATTAATCTTATAATTGTTATTAATCATTTGTTCAACTAATTAATAAATTAATTTTTATTTATTTTAATTTATTTAATTTCTATTTTTTTATTTAATTTTTTTTTAATTAAAATGAAAACCCTGATACTATGCTTCCAAAGGACTGGAGGGGTTTATTTGTCTGATCAGGGGAAGCCAATTTCCACTAATTTCACTCCCATTGTCCCTGTTGAGGTTCTGAGGAAGTTTCATAATTTCAATGGCCTCTCTGATTTTTCTTTTATGATAATTCTCCTCTTTTGCAATTATTTTAGCGTCCTCTAAACACATATGATGCTTTGTTTTGGACGAGTGTTCTGCAAGGGCTGATGTACGGGATCTCTCGTTCTTTATATCAGCCGCGTGCTCTTTTAGTCTTATTTTTAGAGATCGACCGGTTTCCCCAATATAACTCTTGCCACAAGAGCAGTCAATCTTGTACACACCCTTGAGTTGTTGACGATAAATGTTATCTTTTACTGACCTCATCATTTGTCTTATAGTTCCACATGTTGTAAATTGAGTGTTTATGTTATTCTTCCTTAAAAATTTTGCAATCTTATCTGTAACCCCTTTGATGAATGGAAGGTAAGCCTTTCCATAACTTTCTTTCTTGTCTTTAGGAGGACACCTGGAGAGAACCTTATCCTGAGCTCTTCTTATAGCTCTCTTGATACTCCACTCTCTGTATCCAAGGTTTTTGAAGACAAAGGTTAAGTGTTAAATCTCTTGTTTTAGGTGATCAGGGTCAAATCCTGAAAGCCCTAACAGCTAGAGTATTTAAGACGGCATATTTTTGGGAAGGATGATGGTAAGAGTCAGCATGAAGATAGCTATCAGTATGGGTCTTCTTCCTATAGACCTGGTGTCCCAAAGTACCATCCTCCTTTCTACTGATCAGAACATCAAGAAAGGGGATCTTACCGTTCTCTTCAAGCTCCATAGTAAATTTGATTTTGGATGATATAGAGTTAAGATGATTGAAGAACTTCTCCAGTTCCGCCTTACCATGAGTCCAATTTAGGTTAGTGTAGTCAACAAATCTTTTCCACCATGTTGGCTTCAGAGGGTATGAGTCCAGGGCTTTCCTTTCAAAGTACTCCATGTATAAGTTGGCGACAATGGGTGAGAGTGGGGAACCCATGGCGACTCCAGATATTTGTTCATAATAGTGATCTTGAAAACTGAAAAAAGTGGACCGCAAACAAATTTCTGCAAGATTTGCTGTTTCAGGATCGGTGGCCATCTTTATAACATAAACCGCTTCATCCAGAGGAATCTTTGTAAACAAAGAAATCACATCAAAACTAACTAGAATATCATCTTTAAAAAGTGTTTTGTAATTTTTATTTATGTATTTATTAAAAGAATTTACTAAATTGTTATAAACCCTAAATCCTAAACCCCATACCCTATACCCTAAAGCCCATACCCTAAACCCTAAATGCTAAACCCTAAACCATAAGAATTTTATAACATTTTAAAAAGTGTTTTGTAATTTTTACTTAATTGTTTATTAAAAGAATATACTAAATTGTTATAAACCATAAATCCTAAATATTAAACCTAAACCCCATACCTTAAACCCTAAAGTCCATACACAAAACCCTAAACCCTAAAACCTAAGCATTTTATAACATTTTAAATAGTGTTTTGTAATTTTTATTGAAGTGTTTATTAAAATAATTTACAAAATTGTTATAAAACCTAAATCCTAAAACTTAACCCTAAACACCATACCTTAAACACTAAAGCCCATATCCTAAACCCTAAACACTAAATCCTAAACCATAAACCCTAAGAATTTTATAACATTTAAAAAAGTGTTTTGTAATTTCTATTTAAGTGTTTATTAAAATAATTTACTAAATTGTTATAAACCCTAAACCCCATATCCTAAACACTAAATCCCATACCTAAACTATAAACACTAAGTATTTTATAACATTTTAAAAAGTGTTTTGTAATTTTTATTTAGGTGTTTATTAAAAGCATTTACTAAATTGTTATAAACCCTAAATCCAAAACCTTAACCCTAAACCCCATACCCTATACCCTAAAGCCCATACCCTAAACACTAAGCATTTTATAAATTTTCTAAAAGTGTTTTGTAATTTTTATTTAAGTTTTTATTAAAAGAATTTACTAAGTTGTTAAAAACCATAAATCCTAAACCTCAACCCTAAACCGCATACCCTAAGCCCTAAACCCTAAGCATTTTTAACATTCCAAAATGTGTTTTATAATTTTTATTTAAGTGTTTATTAAAAGAATTGACTAAATTGTTATCAACCCTAAATCCTAAACCTTAACCCTAAACCCCATAGCCTAAACCCTAAACCCTAAGCATTTTATAACATTTTAAAAATTGTTTTGCAATTTTTATTTAAGTGTTTATCGAATGAATTTACTAAATTGTTATAAACCCTAAATCCTAAACCTTAACCCTAAACCATAAACCCTAAGTATTTTATAACATTTTAAAATGTGTTTTGTAATTTTTATTTAAGTGTTTATTAAAAGAATTTACTAAATTGTTATAAACCATAAATCCTAGACCTTAACCCTAAACGCTAAAGACCATACCCAATACCCTAAACCATAAACCCTAAGCATTTTATAACATTTTAGAAAGTGTTTTGAAATTTTTATTTAAGTATTTATTAAAATAATCTACTAAATTTTTATAAACCGTAAATCCTAAACCCCATACCCTAAAGCCCATACGCTAAACCCTAAACCCTAAGCATTTTATAACATTTTAAAAAGTGTTTTGTAATTTTTATTTAAGTGTTTATTAAAACAATTTGCTAAATTGTTATAAACCCTCAATCTTGAACCTTAAACCTAAACCCCATACCCTAAACACTAAAGCTCATACCCTAAACCCTAAGCATTTTATAACATTTTAAAAAGTGTTTTGTAATTTTTATTTAATTGTTTATTAAAAGAATTTACTAATTTGTTATAAACCATAAATCTTAAAACTTAACCCTAAACCCCATACCCTATACCCTAAAGCCCATACCTTAAGCCCTAAACAATAAACCCTAAACAATAAGCATTTAATAACATTTTAAAAATTGTTTTGTAATTTTTACTTAATTTTTTATTAAAAGAATTTACTAAATTGTTATAAACCATAAATCCTAAACATTAACCCTAAACCACATACCCTAAACCCTAAAGCCCACACCCTAAACCTTAAACCCTAAACCCAAAGCATATGATTAAAAGGTCGCCTGGAGAACTACCCTTCTCTGCGGCTCCAGGTCTCAGGCTGCGGCTCCAGGTAACTCGTCTCCAGGTCTCCGCGCCTCTTCTGCGGCTCCAGGTCTCCGGCTGCGGCTCCAGGCATTACTAATACCAACAGTTCGGCTGCGGCTCTTATTAAAGCAGATCTCCGCGTCTTATTAAATCAGATCTACATGGATACATTGTCTCTACGTCTCTTCTGCGGCTCCAGGTCTCAGGCTGCGGCTCCAGGTAACTCGTCTCCAGGTCTCCGCGCCTCTTTTGCGGCTCCAGGTCTCCGGCTGCGGCTCCAGGCATTACTAATACCAACAGTTCAGCTGCGGCTCTTATTAAAGCAGATCTCCGTGTCTTATTAAATCAGATCTCCGCGTCTTTCTCCAGGTCTTATGCATTTCGATCTAATTTTTTACGGTTAGATCTAGATCTAGGCTGCTCAATCTAATTTTCTACGGCCAGATCTAGATCTAACCTTATCTTCTCTAAGGCTGGATTCTACGGTCAAGTAAAATATGGCTCCGAGCTTCGCAAAAATCACTGGTGGCTCACCCCCCTCTGGAGGGCAATCTCCTGCCCATATCGTCAGTGAAGCCCCAGCTCCCACTATCCAAGTAGTCCAGGCCTCACTCGATGAAGCTTTGAAGTTTTCCGAAAGTGCCCTAATTTGCCGGTTCAATGGTTTTTGGCCGCGGTTGATAGAACTCCACAATTGGATTTTAGAGGTATGGAAGCCTGTCATTTCTGATGAAATTAATATCTACCCTTTTGCTAGGGGTTTCTTTATAGTAGATTTTGAAAATCCTGAAAGCAGACAATGTATTCTAGATTCCGGCCCTTGGTTTTGGGAAAAATCAGGCCTATTCATGAAGCCATGGGGCCCATCATTCTATCCCTCTACAGCAGTGATAACCTCAGCACCAGTTTGGGTGAGATTGCCAAGCCTACCCTTGCATCTCTGGAATCTCTCCTCACTAAAAGCCATCGGAAATGCAATTGGGAAATTTTACTGCAGGTGCCCAGAAACAGAGGAATATGCTAGAACCACCTATGCACGCATCTGTGTGGAAATGGACTTCAGCGCCGGATTCCCAGCTGAAATAAACCTAACAAGTAAAGACTATGTGTGGAACCAGAAACTTGATTATGAAAGTGTCCTCTTCAGATGTCGATCTTGCTTTGAGACAGGGCATCTAGCCAAAAATTGCCCAAAAGCCTCTGAGAAAAATTTTGCTAGAAAAAACCACCACAGATCTACATGGTGGGAAGGAGCACAAAAAGAACACTACACTGTCATCAAAGAAGAATATTCTAGAGAAAACTCTGAGTCACAAGAAAGCAGGGAAGAAATAAACAACTCTCAAGAAAAGCAAGGAGAAATCCCGCCCCAGCAAATCAACCGTTATGAGGATTCGAATAACTCAGAAAATAAATCTTCATTTAACAGCAAAGCAGATCTCCCAGACCAAACTTCTTCTCTGACTATCTTCAAAAGAACGAACACAATAGATCGCGAAGCTAAGACACCAATGTTCCAAGAACCAGAAGAGATGAAGGAGATGCAAGATAAAGGAAGTTGGAAGACCGTAGAGAAAAAAAAGAAAGCTACAACACCAATCTCGCCAAGAAAGACGAGGAGCCAGACAAGTAAAAATTAAGAAAATTGTAGGTCCGATAGACCAATTTGGTCTCAGTGGACGTTAACCACCACCATCATCATCATCATCAACATTTTAAAAAGTGTTTTGTAATTTTTATTGAAGTGTTTATTTGAAGAATTTACTAAATTCTTCTAAACCTTAAATCCTAAACCTTGACCTAAACCCCATATTCGAAACCCTAAACCCTAAGCATTTTATAACATTTTAAAAAGTGCTTTGTAATTTTTATTTAAGTGTTTATTAAAAGAACTTACTAACATGTTATAAACCCTAAATCGTAAAACTTAACCCTAAACCCCATACCCTAAACCCTAAGCATTTTATAACATTTTAAAAAGTGTTTTGTAATTTTTATTTAAGTTTTTATTAAAATACTTTACTAAATTGTTATAAACCCTAAACACTATTTACCTTAACCCTAAATCCCATACCCTAAACCCTAAACCCTAAGAATTTTATAACATTTCAAAAAGTGTTTTGTAATTTTTTTTTGAACATTTATTAAAAGAATTTACTAAATTATTATAAACCCTAAAGCCCATACCCTAAACCCTAAATAGTAAGCCTAAGACCCTAAGCATTTTATAACATTTTAAAAAGTGTTTTGTAATTTTTCTAAAGTTTTTATTAAAAGAATTTACTAAATTGTTATAAAACCCTGAATCCTAAACCTTAACCCTAAACCCCATACCCTAAACCCTAAACCCTAAGCCTTTTTTAACATTTTAAAAAGTTTTTTGTAATTTTTATTTAAGTGTTTATCAAAATCACTTACTAACCTCTTATAAACCCTAAATCCTAAACGTTAACCCTAAACCCCATACCCTAAACTCTAAAGTGAAAATCTTAAACACTAAAACCTAAGCATTTTATAACATTTTAAAAAGCGCTTTGTAATTTTTCTTTAAGTGTTTATTAAAATAATTTACTAAATTGTTATAAAACCTAAATCGTAAACCTTAACGCTAAACCCCATACCCTAAACCCTAAAGTCCATACCCTTAACCCTAAACCCTAAACCCTAAGAATTTTATAACATCTTAAAAAGTGTTTTGTACTTTTTGATTAAGCGTTTATTAAAAGAATTTACTAAATTATTATAAACCCTAAATCCTAAACCTTCACCCTAAACCCCATACCCTAAACCCCAAAGCCCATACCCTAAACCCTAAATAGTAAACCTTAAACCCTAAGGATTTTATAACATTTTAAAAAGTGTTTTGTAATTTTTATTTAAGTGTTTATTAAAATAATTTACTAAATTAGTATAAACGCTAAATCTTAAACCTTAACCCTAAATCCCATACCCTAATCTCATACCCTAAACCCAAAGAATTTTATAACATTTTAAAAACTTATTTTGTAATTTTTATTTAACTGTTTATTAAAAGAATTTTCTAAATTGTTATAAACCCTAAATTCTAAACCTTAACACTAAACCCATATCCTAAACCCTAAAGCCCATACCCGAAACCCTAAAACCTAAGCATTTTATAAGATTTTAAAAAGTGCACTGTTATTTTTATATAAGTGTTTATTAAAAGAATTTACTAAATTGTTATAATCCCTAAATCCTAAACCTTAACCCTAAAGCCCATACCCTAAACACTAAGGCCCATACCCTAAGCACTAAACCCTAAGCCCTAAGCATTTTATAACATTTTAAAAAGTTTTTTGTAATTTTTATTTCAATGTTTACTAAAAGAATTTACTAAATTGTTATAAACCCTAAATACTAAACCTTAACGCTAAACGCCATACCCTAAACCCCAAATCCCATACCCTAAACCCTAAGCATTTTATAAAATTTAAAAAAGTGTTTTGTAATTTTTATTTAAGTGTTTATTTTATAAAGCCTAAACCTTAAACCTAAACCCATACCTAAACCCTAAAGCCCATACCCTAAACCCTAAACCCTAAGCATTTTGTAACATTTAAAAAAGTGTTTTGTAATTTTTATTCAAGTGATTATTAAAATAATTTACTAAATTGTTATAAACCCTAAATCCTAAACCTTAACCCTAAACCCCATACCCTAAACCCTAAAGCCAAGCATTTTATAACATTTGAAAAAGCGTTTTGTCATTTTTAATTAAGTGTTTATTAAAAGAATTTACTAAATTTTTATAAACCCTAAATCATAAAACTTAACCCTAAACCCCTAAACCCTAAACCCTAAACCCTAAGCATTTTATAACATTTTAAAATGTGTTTTGTAATTTTTATTTAAGTTTTTATTAAAAGAATTTACTAAAATGTTATAAACGCTAAATCCTAAACCTTAACCCTAGCCCCCATACCCTAAACCCTAAAACACATACCCTAAAACCTAAACCCTAAACCCTAAGAATTTTATAACATTTTAAAAGGTGTTTTGTAATTCTTTTTTAAGCGTTTATTAAAAGAATTTACTAAATTATTATAAACCCTAAAGCCCATACACTAAACCCTAAATAGTAAACCTTAAACCCTAAGACTTTTATAACATTTTAAAAAGTGTTTTGTAATTTTTACTAAAGGGTTTATTAAAAGAATTTACTAATTTTTCATAAAACCCTAAATCCTAAACCGTAACCCTAAATCCCATCCCCTCAACCCTAAAGTCCATACCCTAAACCCTAAACCGTGAACCCTAAGAACTTTATATCATTTTAAAAAGTGTTTTCTAATTTATATTTAAGTGTTTATTAAAATAATTTACCGAATTGTTATAAATCCTAAATCCTAAACCTTAACCCTAAACCCCATACCCTAAACCCTAAAGCCCATACCTTAAATCCTAAACCCTAAACCCCAAGCATTTTATAACATTTTAAAAAGTGTTTTGTAATTTTTATTTGTGTTTATTAAAAGAATTTACTAAATTGTTATAAACCCTAAATCCTAAACCTTAACCCTAAACCCTAAACCCCATACCCCAAACCCTAGATCCCATATCCTAAACCTTAACCCTAAACCTTAAACCCCATACCCTAAACCCTAGAACCTAAACCCTAACCATTTTATAACATTTTTAAAAGCGTTTTGTAATTTTTATTTAAGTGTTTATTAAAAGAATTTATTAAATTGTTATAAACCCTAAACCCTAAACCTTAACCCTAAACCCCATACCATAAACCATAAATCCCATTCCCTAAACCCTAAACCGTAAGCATTTTATAACATTTTTAAAAGTGTTTCGTCATTTTTATTTAAGTGTTTATTAAAAGAATTTACTAAATTTTTATAAACCAAAAATCCTAAAAGTTAACCCTAAGCATTTTATAACATTTTAAAAAGTGTTTTGTAATTTTTATTTAAGTATTTATCAAACGAATTTACTAAATTGTTATAAACCCTAAACCTAAACCTTAACCCTTAACCCCATACTGAAAACCCTAAGGCCCATACCCTAAACCCTACACCCTCAGCATTTTATAACATTTTAAAAAGTGTTTTGTAATTTTTATGTAAGTGTTTATTAAAAACGATTTACTAAATTGTTATAAATCCTAAATCCTAAACCTTAACCCTAAATTCTATACCCTAAACATTAAGGCCCATACACTAAACCCTAAATCCTAAACCCTAAGAATTTTATAACATTTTAAAATGTGTTTTGTAATTTTTATTTAAGTCTTTATTAAAATAATTTAGTAAATTATTATAAACCATAAATCCTAAACCTTAACCGTAAACCCTAAACCCCATACCCTAAACCCTAAAACCCATACCCTAAAACCTAAACACTGAAGCTTAAATGCCAAATCCGAAACCCTAAGCATTTTATAACATTTTAAAAAGTGTTTTGTAATTTTTATTTAAGTTTTTATTAAAAGAATTTACTAAATTGTTATAAACCTTAACCCTCAGCCCCACACACTAAACCCTAAACCAGAAACCCTAAACCTTAAGCATTTTATAACATTTTAAAAATTTTTTTGTAATTTTTATTTAAGTGTTTATTAAAAGAATTTACTAAAATGTTATAAACCATAAATCCTAATCCTTAACCCTAAACCCCATACCCTAAACCCTAAATCCCATACCCTAAACCCGAAATCCTATACCCTAAACCCTAAACCATAAACCCTAAGCATTTTATAACATTCAAAAAAGTCTTTTGTAAACCACATACCACATAACGTAAACCCTAAAGTCCATACACAAAACCCTAAACCCTAAACCCTAAACCCTAAATCCTAAACCCTAAACCCTAAGAATTTTATAACATTTTAAAAAGTGTTTTGTAAATTTTATTTGTGTTCATTAAAAGAATTTACATTGTTATAAACCCTAAATCCTAAACCTCAACCCCAAACCCTAAACCCCATACCCAAAACCCTAAACTCCATACCATAAACCTTAACCCTAAACCCTAAACCCTGAAGCCCATACCCGAAACCCTAAACCTTAAACCTTAAACCCTAAGCATTTTATACCATTTAAAAAAGTGTTTTGTAATTTTTATTTAAGTTTTTGTTAAAAGAATTTACTAAATTGTTTTAAAACACTAAATCCTAAACCTTAACTCTAAACCCCATACCCTACACCCTAAAGCACATACCCTAAACCCTAAACCCTAAACCCTAAGCATTTCATAACATTTTAAAAAGAGTTTTTTTTTTTTTTTTAAGGGTTTGTTAAAATAATTTACTAAATTTTTATAAACCCTAAATCCTAAACCTTAACCCTAAACCCCATACCATAAACCCTAAAGCCCGTAACCTAAACCCTAAACCCTAAGCATTTTATAACATTTTTAAAAGTGTTTTGTAATTTTTATTTAAGTGTTTAATAAAAAAGTTTACTAAATTGTTATAAACCCTAAATTGTTATAAATCATAAACCTTAACCCTAAACCCCATACCCTAATCCCTAAAGCCCATACCCTAAACCCTAAACCCTAAACCCTAAGCATTTTAAAACATTTTAAAAAATGTTTTGTAACTTTTACTTAAGTGTTTATTAAAACAATCTTCCAAATTGTTATAAACCCTAAATCCTAAAACTTAACCCTAAACCCCATACCCTAAACCCTAAACCCTAAGCATTTTATAAAATTTCATAAATCTTTTGTAATTTTTATTTAAGTGTTTATTAAAAGAATTTACTAAATTGATACAAACCCTAAATTCTAAACCTTAACCCTAAACTCGATACCCTAAACACTAAAGCTCATACCCTAAACCCTAAATCGTAAACCCATAGCATTTTATAACATTTTAAAAAGTGCTTTGTAATTTTTATTCAAGTTTTTATGTAAAGAATTTACCAAATTGTTATAAACCTTAAATCCTAAACCTTAACTATAAACAGGGAAAATTTTAAGAACCCCCCCAAATTTATAAGTATAATAAATGGGCGAATCTCCATGGTATATAGGAAAAATGGAAGGCGAATTTATCAATAATATAATATGTATATATAATTTTTTGGCGAATCTCTCACCAGGCATGGCGAATATTTTACTCAATTATAAAATCTGGTAAGATCTTGGTATTACCATGGGTCAATACCATGGGCTATCATAAACCTGGAGCTTAAAAATTACTATTAGTAATTTATAAAAATTAATAAAATTAATAGTTGATTTTTATTTTATTTTTTATTTTAACCAAGCTAAAATGTTTAACATACATTAAATTACAACATCCATCTTTACTCTTGATCCACCAAGCCCCGAGAGGGATCAAATATTTTTTCACTCTATGCTAGTTTGCATATCACGATATTTGATACCTCTCGGGGGTTAGTAGATCCAGAGTAAAGATGGATCTATGCTGGTTTAATTCCCCCATTTAAATAGGCTACATTCCAGGTGAATACCATGGGTCAATACCATGTGCCATTTTTATTTTATTAATACTAATATTAGGGTTAATAATGTTTTTTTTGCATGGTATTAATAACAATCTAGTCCATGGTATTTGTCCCATATTATTTTGCCCATAGGTTTCACCTAAATATAAAGCATTTTTTGAGTGTTCGTAAATATAAATATAACGTGATTTATGGAGTAAATATAAAAAATGTTTTATTTGTTTACCATACCACTTGTTTATTTATATTTTTATTAATTTACCATACCTCTTTTACAAATATGGTATTTGGCCCATAGGATTCACTTAAATAAAACCTCTTTCTTGAGCCTTCATAAATAGAACGGGTTATGGACTAAATATAAAAAGAGGTTTTATTTATTTACCATATGTCTAGTTTATTTATATTTTTATTTATTTACCATACCTTTTGAGTAAGTATAAAAGGACGTTTTATTTATTTACCATACCTCCACTTTACTTATATTTTTATTTGTTTACACCCTTGCATGTATATAAGGTGACTTATGGAGCAAATATAAAAAATGTTTTATTTATTTACCATTCCTCTCATTTATTTATATTCTTATTAATTTACCATACCTCTTTTATAAATATGGTATTTGGCCCATAGGATTCACTTAAATAAAACCTATTCTTGAAAATGGGCGAATGGATTCACTTAAATAAAACCTATTCTTGAAAATGGGCGAATGGAAGGTTGTAACTCCTAATTTCAAGGGCTAAATTTACCTTTTTTACCCTCTCCCTTAGAATAAGGTGGGCTATTTGAGGTGATTTGTAAAAATGTACTATGATACAAAATATTCGCCCACTAAAAATTTAAAACCCCTTAATTTCGCCAAAGGGCGAACATTCGCCCCTAAAATTTTCTATGACTATAAATCCTAAACCTTAACCCTAAACCCCATTCACTAAACCTTAAACCCTAAACCCTAAGCTTTTTATGACATTTTAAAAAGTGTTTCGTAATTTTTAATTAAGTGTTTATTAAAACAATTTACCAAATTGTTATAAACCCTAAATCCTAAACCTTAACCCTAAACCCTAAAGTCCATACCCTAAACCCTAAACCCTAAACCCAAAACATTATATAATATTTTGGAAAGTGTTTATTAGTTTTGATTTTAGTGATTATTAAAAGAATTTAATAAATATTTATAAACCCTAGATCCTAAATCTTAACCCTAAACCCCATACACTAAACCCTAAAGCCCATACCCTAAACCCTAAGCATTTCAGAACATTTCAAAGGGTGTTTTGTAATTTTTATTTAACTGTTTATTAAGAAAATTTAATAAATTGTTATAAACCCTAAATCCTAAACCTTAACCCTAAACCCCATACCCTAAAACCTAAAGCCCATACTGTAAACCTTAAACCCTAAAACCAAAGCATTTTATAACATTTAAAAAAGTGTTTTGTAATTTTTATTTAAGTGTTTATTAAAAGAATTTACAAAATTGTTATAAACCTTAAATTCTAAATCGTAACTGTAAACCCCTTACCCTAAACCCTAAATCCCATACGCTAAACCCTAAACTGTAAACCCGTATCATTTTATAACATTTTAAAAAGTGTTTTGTAATTTTTATTTAAGTTTTTATTAGAAGAATTTACTCAATTGTTATAAACCCTAAATCCTAAACCATAACATTAAACCTCATACCGTAAACCCTAAACACTAAACCCTAATCCCTAAAAAATAAACATTTTTATAACATTTTAAAAAGGGTTTTGTAATTTTTATTCAATTGTTTATTCAAAGAATTTACTAAATTTTTATAAACCCTAAACTCGATACCCTAAACCCTAAACCCTAAACGCTAAGCATTTTATAACATTTTAAAAACTGCTTTGTAATTTTTATTTAAGTGTTTATTAAAAGAACCTACTAAATTGTTATAAACCCTAAATCCTAAACCTTAATCCTAATCCCCATACCCTAAACAATAAACCCCATACCCTAAACCCTATATCCCAAGAATTTTATAGGATTTTAAAAAGTGTTTTTTTATTTTTATTTAAGTGTTTATTAAAAGAATTTTCTAAATTGTTATAAACCCTAAACCCTAAAACCTAAGCATTTTATAACATTTTAAAAAGTGTTTTGTAATTTTTATTTAAGTGTTTATCAAAAGAATTTACTAAATTGTTATAAACCCTAAATCCTAAACCTTAACCCTAAACCATAAACCCTAAGCATTTTATAACATTTTAAAATGTGTTTTGTAATTTTGGTTTAAGTGTTTATTAAAAGAATTTACTAAATTGTTATAAACCATAAATACTAAACCTTAACCCTAAACCCGATACCCTAAACCCTAAAGACCATACCCAATACCCTAAACCCTTAGCATTTTATAACATTTTAAAAAGTGTTTTATAATTTTTATTTAAGTGTTTATTACTAGAATTTACTAAATTGTTATAAACCCTAAATCCTAAACCTTAACCCTAAACCCCATACCCTAAACCCTTAAGTCCATACCCTAAACCCTAAACCCTAAGCATTTTATAGCATTTTAAAAAGTGTTTTCTAATTTTTATTTAAGTGTTTATTAAAACATTTTGCTAAATTGTTATAAACCCTCAATCCTCAACCCTAACCCTAAACCCCATACCCTAAACACTAAAGCACATACCCTAAACCCTAAAACCTAAGCATTTTATAATATTTTAAAGAGTGATTTCTAATTTTTATTTAAGTGTATATTAAAAGAATTTACTAAATTGTTATAAACCCTAAATCCTAAACCTTAACCCTAAACCCCAAACCCTATAACCTAAAGCCCATACCCTAAACCCTAAACGCTAAACCCTAAACCATAAGCATTTTATAACATTTTAAAGTGTTTTGTAATTTTTAGTTAATTGTTTATTAAAAGAATTTACTAAGTTGTTATAAACCCTAAACCCTAAGCATTTTATAACATTTTAAATAGTGTTTTGTAATTTTTATTTAAGTTTTTATCAAGAGAATTTACAAAATTGTTATAAACCATAAATCATAAACCTTAACCCTAAACCCCATACCCTAAACACTAAAGCCCATATCCTAAACTCTAAACCCTAGATCCTAAATCATAAACCCTAAGAATTTTATAACATTTTAGAAAGTTTTTTGTAATTTCTATTTAAGTGTTTATTAAAAAAATTTACTAAATTGTTATAAACCCTAAACCCCATACCCTAAACACTAAAGCCCATACCCTAAAATCTAAACCCTAGGTATTTTATAACATTCTAAAAAGTTTTTTGTAATTTTTATTTAAGTGTTTATTAAAAGCATTTACTAAATTTTTATAAACCCTAGATCCTAAACCTTAACTACAAACCCCATACCCTAAACCCTAAACCCTAAGCATTTTATAACATTTTAAAAACGTTTTGCAATTTTTATTTAAGTGTTTATTAAAAGAATTTACTAAATTGATACAAACCCTAAATTCTAAACCTTAACCCTAAACCCCATACCCTAAACACTAAAGCTCATACCCTAAACCCTAAACCCTAAACCCATAGCATTTAATACCATTTTAAAAAGTGTTTTGTAACTTTTATTCAAGTTTTTATTAAAAGAATTTACTAAATTGTTATAAAACCTAAATCCTAAACCTTAACCCTAAACCCCATTCACTAAACCCTAAGATCTCAAGCCTAAATCCTAAGCATTTTATAACTTTTTAAAAAGTGTTTTGTAATTTTTATTGAAGTGTTTATTAAAAGAATTTACTAAATTCTTATAAACCATAAATCCTAAATCTTAACCCTAAACCCCATACCATAATCCCTAAACCCTAAGCATTTTATAACATTTTAAAAAGTGTTTTTTAATTTTTATTTATGTGTTTATTAAAATAATTTACTAATTTGTTATAAACACTAACTTTAAAACTTAACACTAAACCCCATACCCTAAACCCTAAACCCCAAGCATTTTATAACATTTGAAAAAGTGTTTTGTAATGTTTGTTTAAGTGTTTATGAAAAGAATTTACTAAATTGTTATAAACCCTAAATCCTAAACCTTAACCCTAAACCCTAAACCCCATACCCTACAATGTAAAGCCCATACCCTAAACACTAAGCATTTTAAAAAGTGTTTTGTAATTTTTATTTAAACGTTTATTAAAAGAATTTAATAAATTGTTATAAACGCTAAATCCTAAACCTTAACCATAAACCCCATTCACTAAACCCTAAAGGCTATACCTTAAGACCTAAACCCTAAACCCTAAGCATTTTATAACATTTTAAAAAGTGTTTTGTAATTTTTATTTAAGTGTTTATTAAAATAATTTACTAAATTGTTATAAACCCTAAATCCTAAACCTTAACCCTAATCCCCATACAGTAAACCCTAAATACCATACCCTAAACCCTTAACTCTAAACCCTAAACCTTAAGCATTTTATAACATTTGAAAAAACGTTTTGTAATTTTTAATTAAGTGTTTATTACAAGAATTTACTAAATTGTTATAAGCCCTAAATCGTAAAACATAGCCCTAAACCCTGTACCCTAAACCCTAAGCATTTTATAAAATTTTAAAAAGTGTTTTGTAATTTTTATTCAAGTGTTTATTAAAAGAATTTACTAAATTGTTATAAACCCTAAATCCTAAACCTTAACCCTAGCCCCCATACCCTAAACCCTAAAGCGCATACCCTAAAACCTAAACCCTAAACCCTAAGAATTTTATAACATTTTAAAAAGTGTTTTGTAATTCTTTTTTACGCGTTTATTAAAAGAATTTACTAAATTATTATAAACCCTAAAGCCCATACCCTAAACCCTAAATAGTAAACCTTAAACCCTAAGCATTTTATAACATTTTAAAAAGTGCTTTGTAATTTTCACTCAAGTGTTTATTAAAAGAATTTACTAAATTGTTATAAAACCCTAAATCCTAAACCTTAACCCTAAACCCCATACCCTCAACCCTAAAGTCCATACCCTAAACCCTAAACCCTAAGAACTTTATATCATTTTAAAAAGTGTTTTCTAATTTTTATTTAAGTGTTTATTAAAAGAATTTAACAAATTGTTATAAATCCTAAATCCTAAACCTTAACCCTAAACCCCATACCCTAAACCCTAAAGCCCATACCCTAAATCCTAAACCCTAAACCCCAAGCATTTTATAACATTTTGAAAAGTGTTTTGTAATTTTTATTTGTGTTTATTAAATGAATTTACTAAATTTTTATAAACCCTAAATCCTAATCCTTAACCCTAAACCCTAAACCGCATACTTGAAACCATAAATCCCATATCCGAAACCTTAACTATAAACCCTAAACCCCATACCCTAAACAATAAAACCTAAAACCTAACCATTTTATAACATTTTAAAAAGTGTTTTGTAATTTTTATTTAAGTGTTTATTAAAATAATTTACTCGATTGTTATAAACCCTAAATCCTAAACCTTAACATTAAACCTCATACCCTAAACGCTAAATGATAAACCCTAAACCATAAACCCTAAGCATTTTATAACAATTTAAAAAGTGCTTTGTAATTTTTATTCAAGTGTTTATTAAAATAATTTACTAAATCGTTATAAACCCTAAACCCTAAGCATTTTATAACACATTAAAAAGTGTTTTGTAATTTTTATTTACGTGTTTATTAAAAGAATTTACTAAATTGTTATAAACCCTAAATCCTAAACCTTAACCCTAATCCCCATACCCTAAACCATAAACCCCATACCCTAAACCCTATACCCTAAGCATTTTATAGGGTTTTAAAAACTGTTTTTTAATTTTTATTTAAGTGTTTATTAAAAGAATCTTCTAAATTGTTATAAAGCCTAAACCCCTAAGAATTTTATAACATTTTAAAAAGTGTTTTGTAATTTTTATTTAAGTGTTTATTAAAACAATTTACTAAATTGTTACAAACCCTACATCCTGAACCTTAAACCTAAACCCCAAAGCCTAAACACTAAAGCCCATACCCTAAACCCTAAACCCTAAACCCTAAGCATTTTATAACATTTTAAAAAGTGTTATGTAATTTTTATTTAAGTGTTTATCAAAAGAATTTACTAAATTGTTATAAACCCTAAATCCTAAATCTTAACCCTAATCCCTAAACCCTAAGCATTTTATAAAATTTTAAAATGTTTTTTGTAATTTTTATTTAAGTGTTTATGAAAAGAGTTTACTAAATTGTTATAAACCATAAATCCTAGACCTTAACCCTAAACCCTAAAGACCATACCCAATACCCTAGACCCTAAACCCTAAGCATTTTATAACATTTTAAAAAGTGTTTTGTAATTTTTATTTAAGTGTTTATTAAAAGAATTTACTAATTTGTTACAAACCCTAAATCTTAAACCTTAACCCTAAACCCCATGCCCTAAACTCTTAAGCCCATACCCTAAACCCTAAACCCTAAGAATTTTATAGCATTTTAAAAAGTGTTTTGTAATTTTTATTTAAGTGTTTATTAAAACAATTTGCTAAATTGTTATAAGCCCTCAATCCTGAACCTTAACCCTAAACCCCGTACCCTAAACACTAAAGCCCATAACCTAAACCCTAAGCATTTTATAACATTTTAAAAAGTGTTTTGTAATTTTTATTTAAGTGTTTATTAAAAGAATTTACTAAATTGTTATAAACCATAAATCCTAAAACTTAACCCTAAACCCTAAAGCCCATACCCTAAAACCTAAACCCTAAACCCTAAGCATTTTATAACATGATAAAAAGTGTTTTGTAGTTTTTATTTAAGTGTTTATTAAAACAATTTTCTAACTTGCTATAAACCCTAAATCATGAACCTTAACCCTAAACCCCATACACTAAGCACTAAAGCCCATACCTTAAACCCTAAACCCTAAGCATTTTATAACATTTTAAAAAGTGTTTTGTAATTTTTATTTATGTATTTATTAAAAGAATTTACGAAATTGTTATAAACCCTAAATCATAAACCTTAACCCTAAACCACATACCCTATACCCTAAAGCACGTACCCTAAACCCTAAATGCTAAACCCTAAACCATAAGCATTTTATAACATTTTAAAAAGTGTTTTGTAATTTTTACTTAATCTTTTATTAAAAGAATTTACTAAATTGCTATAAACCATAAATCCTAAACATTAACCCTAAACCCCATACCCTAAACTCTAAAGTCCATACACAAAATCCTAAACCATAAACCCTAAGAATTTTATAACATTTAAAAAAGTGTTTTGTAATTTCTATTTAAGTGTTTATTAAAACAATTTACTAAATTGTTATAAACCCTAAACCCCATACCCTAAAAACTAAAGCCCATACCCTAAACTCTAAACCCTAATCATTTTATAACATTTTAAAAAGTGTTTTGTGATTTTTATTTAAGTGTTTATTAAAAGCATTTACTAAATTGTTATAAACCCTAAATCCAAAACGTTAACCCTAAACCCCATACCCTATACCCTAAAGCCCATACCCTAAACCCTAAACCCTAATAATTTTATAACATTTTTAAAAGTGTTTTGTAATTTTTATTTAAGCTTTTATTAAAAGAATTTACTAAGTTGTTATAAACCATAAATCCTAAACCTCAACCCTAAACCACATACCCTAAACCCTAAACCCTAAGCATTTTATAACATTCTAAAATGTGATTTGTAATTTTTATTTAAGTGTTTATTAAAAGAATTGACTAAATTGTTATCAACCCTAAACCCTAAACCTTAACCCTAAACCCCATAGCCTAAACCCTAAACCCTGAGCGTTTTATAACATTTTAAAAAGTATTTATTAATTTTTATTTAAGTGTTTATTAAAATAATTTACTAAATTGTTACTTGGATGTAGGTGACACGTTACAGAATTAATGCATTTACTAAGGGATGGCGGCAAGGGGACGGGCCACTTGTCCTATGGTGCCCCTCCCCATATCTCCCACAGGTGCCTTCAAGACTCTCTACAGGCTGTATTCAATACAGGTCCGAATTATTTTAAAAAGTGTTTTGTAAATTTTATTTAAGTATTTATAAAAATAATTTACTAAATAGTTATAAACCGTTATCCTAAACCTTAACCCTAAACCCCATACCCTAAAGCCCATACGCTAAACCTAAACCCTAAACCCTAAGCATTTTACAACATTTTAAAGTGTTTTGTAAATTTTATTTAAGTGTTTATTAAAAGAATTTCCAAAAAGTTTATAAACCTAACTCCTAAACCTTAACCCTCAACCCCACACCCTAAACCCTAAAGCCCATACCCTAAAACCTAAACCCTAAGCATTTTATAACATTTTAAAAAGTTTTTTGTAATTTTTATTTAAGTGTTTATTAAAATAATTTACTAAAATGTTATATAACATAAATCCTAAACCTTAACCCTAAAACCCATACCCTAAACCCTAAACCCTAAGCATTTTATAACATTCTAAAAAGTGTTTTGTAATTTTTATTTAAGTGTTTATTAAAAGAATTTACTAAATTGTTATCAACCCTAAATCCTAAACCTTAACCCTAAACCCCATAACCTAAACACTAAAGCCCATACCCTAAACCCTAAACCCTAAACCCAAAGCATTTTATAGCATTTTAAAAAGTGTTTTGTAATTTTTATTTAAGTGTTTATTAAAAGAAATTTCTAAATTGTTATAAACCCTAAATTCTAAACCATAACCCTAAACCCCATACCTTATACCCTAAATCCCATACCCTAAAACATAAACCCTAAACCCTAAACCCCATACCCTATACCCTAAAGCCCATACACTAAAACATAAACCCTAAGCATTTTATAACATTTTAAAAAGTGTTTTGTAATTTTTATTTAATTGTTTATTAAAAGAATTTACTAAATTGTTATAAACTGTAAATCCTAAAACGTAACCCTAAACCCTAAAAACCATACCCTAAAACCTAAAACCTAAGCCCTACACCCTAAACCCTAAGAATTTTATAACATTTTAAAAAGTGTTTTGTAATTTTTATTTAAGTGTTTATTAAAACAATTTTCTAAATTGTTATAAACCCTAAATCCTGAACCTTAACACCAAACCCCATACCCTAAGCACTAAAGCCCATACCCTAAACCCTAAACTCTAAGCATTTTATCACATTTTAAAAAGTGTTTCGTAATTTTTATTAAAGTGTTTATTAAAATAATTTACTAGATTGTTATAAACCCTAAATCCTAAACCTTAACCCTAAACCCCATACCCTATACCCTAAACCCTAATTGCTAAAGCCTAAACCATAAGCATTTTATAACGTTTTAAAAAGGTTTTTGTAATTTTTACTTAATTGTTTATTAAAAGAATTTACTAAATTGTTATAAACCATAAATCCTAAACATTAACCCTAAACCTCATACCCTAAACCCTAATGTCAATACCCAAAACCCTAAACCCTAATCATTTTATAACATTTTAAATAGTGTTTTGTAATTTTTATTTAAGTGTTTATTAAAAGAATTTACAAAATTGTTATAAACCCTAAATCCTAAACCTTAACCCTAGACCCCATACCCTAAACCCTAAAGCCCATATCCTAAACTGTAAACCGTAAACCCTAGACCATAAACCCTAAGAATTTTACAACATTTTAAAAAGTGTTTTGTAATTTCTGTTTAAGTGTTTATTAAAATAATTTACTAGATTTTTATAAACCCCATACCCTAAACACTAAAGCCGATACCCTAAACTCTAAACCCTAAGGATTTTATAACATTTTAAAAAGTGTTTCGTAATTTGTATTTAAGTGTTTATTAAAAGCATTTACTAAATTGTTATAAACCCTAGATACTAAACCTTAACCCTAAGGCCCATACCCTATACCCTAAAGCCCATACCCTAAACCCTAAACCCTAACCCTAAGCATTTTATAACATTTTTAAAAGTGTTTTGTAATTTTATTTAAGTTTTTATTATAAGAATTTACTAAGTTGTTATAAATCATAAATCCTAAACCTCAACCCTAAACCCCATACACTAAACCCTAAACCTTAAGCATTTTATAAAATTCTAAAATCTGATTTGTAATTTTTATTTAAGTGTTTATTAAAAGAATTTACTAAATTGTTATCAACCCTAAATCCTAAACCTTAACCCAAACCCCATACCCTAAACCCTAAAGCCCATACCCTAAACCATAAACCCTAAGCATTTAAAACATTTTAAAAAGTGTTTTGTAATTTTTTTTTAGTGATTATTAAAAGAATTTATTAAATTGTTATGAACCCTAAATCCTAAAACTTAACCCTAAACGCCATACCCTATACACTAAAACCCATACTCTAAACCCTAAACCCTAAACCCTAAGCATATTATAATATTTTAAAAATGTTTTGTAATTTTTATTTAAGTGTTTATTGAAAGAATTTACTAAATTGATACAAGGTATGAATTGTTGGGTTATGGAGTTACCTCATTTCATTCCTGCATCGTCTCCCCTGCTCTGCACTGTCTGTCCACCTCAGGCCTATGAGCACAGCCTTCGCACTGCAACTGGTCATCGATGCTGGATTGTTCGCTGTGCAGATTTTGGTAATGGGTTTCATCACTCTCATTCGGGTCTCTGCATTCTAATATCTACCTAGCTCTACCCTATTTCACCTCACATTCCCTCTGTTGGTGCTCCCTTTGTCATTATCCCTCTTGTCATTGCTCCTGTAGTGTGCTCAACCAGTGACATCAACATGGTTAGGCACCGAATGAGAAGTCGTAAGGGAGGTACCAGGGAAGGAATTTCTCGTCCTCCAGTTGAGCGTGCCACCTCCTCTGTCTCCCCTGAATTGCATCACCCTCAAATTCCTGAGGAGGGTAGATATCCTAATACGAGACGTAGGCGAGGTCGGGCTCGTTCTTCCAGGGTTGCTCATGGCGACTTTGCTATCCCCTCATATTATTTTCCTCTGCCCCTTCTGCCTAATCCCCACTCTGCCCAATTCAGGTTCTGTAGCTCCCTTAAAATGTCTGTCATTACTACTACTATCTCCATCTTCTTCTCTAAAGAAAACACTCAAATTGTCTCTCAGGTTGACAATTCCAACTTGCCGCAAGAGGTTGCTCCTAGATGTAGTAGTTGCAGGGATACTGGTAAGAATGGCATGGATGATAGCCTCTTCACCTCACATGGTCTGAACTTTGGTGGCATTCAGCATGGTGAAAGGGGCAGCTCAGCTACCACGCGCCCCTCATGAAGGGTATACCATGCAGGTTGCACCTCGCAAACGGGGGTGATACTCAAGATGGCGGTGCCAGAGAGCCACATGGCAGCGTTTCCAGGGACCTGGCGGATGAGTGGCTATGCCCAATCATTGAGGAACCCATCCCGGATGATTTCATCTAATACGACGTGGCTTCCAGGTAGTAGGATGCGGCAGACAGAGAATCGACAGAGGCTACCTGGAGTTAGCATGTGGCCGACTGTGGCTACCCAGGTGTTTTTTAACTGGTCTTTTTGTTTTTTGATAGTTTTGCTTGGTTTCTGGTATCCTATCATGGTAACATCTTACTGTCTTTTGTGGCGTCTAGACTCAAGATTTTCTGCCATTTTTGGAGTCAATACTCTTGCTGGACTGGTTTCCCCAATGTTGGGGCAGTCCAGTTTTTACACAATATACTTGTTCGAGGCATTGTCCTCTTTGTAATTTTCTGTACATATAAATAGACTACTTTTACTTAGAAAAAAAAAGAATTTACTAAATTGTTATAATCCCTAAATCCTAAAACTTAATCCTAAATCCTAAACCCTAAGCATTTTATAACATTTTAAAAAGTGTTTTGTAATTTTTATATAAGTGTTTATTAAAATAATTTACTAGATTGTTATAAACCCTAAATCCTAAACCTTAACCCTAAACCCCATACTCTAAACCCTAAAGCCCATACCCTAAACCGTAAACCCTAAGAATTTTATAACATTTTAAAAAGTGTTTTCTAATTTTTATTTAAGTGTTTATTAAAAGAATTTACTAAATTGTTATAAACCGTAAATCCTAAACCTTAACACTAAACCCCATACCCTAAACCCTAAGCCCTAAACCCTAGGAATTTTATAAAATTTTAAAAAGGGCTTTGTAATTAATATTTAAGTATTTATTAAAAGAATTTACTAAATTGTTATAAACAGTAAATCCTAAACCTTAACCTTAAACCCCATACCCTAAAACCTAAACTCTAAACTCTAAACCCTAAACCCTAAGCATTTTATAACATTTTAAAAAGTGTTTTGTAAATTTTATTTAAGTATTTATAAAAATAATTTACTAAATAGTTATAAACCGTAAATCCTAAACCTTAACCCTAAACCCCATACCCTAAAGCCCATATGCTAAACCCTAAACCCTAAGCATTTTACAACATTTTAAAGTGTTTTGTAAATTTTTTTTAAGTGTTTATTAAAAGAATTTCCAAAAAGTTTATAAACCTAACTCCTAAACCTTAACCCTCAACCCCACACCCTAAACCCTAAAGCCCATACCCTAAAACCTAAACCCTAAGCATTTTATAACATTTCAAAAAGTCTTTTGTAATTTTTATTTAAGTGTTTATTAAAATAATTTACTAAAATTTTATATAACATAAATCCTAAACCATAACCCTAAAACCCATACCCTAAACCCTAAATCCCATACCCTAAACCCTAAACCCTAAGCATTTTATAACATTCTAAAAAGTGTTTTGTAATTTTTATTTAAGTGTTTATTAAAAGAATTTACTAAATTGTTATCAACCCTAAATCCTAAACCTTAACCCTAAACCCCATAACCTAAACACTAAAGCCCATACCCTAAACCCTAAACCCAAAGCATTTTATAGCATTTTAAAAAGTGTTTTGTAATTTTTATTTAAGTGTTTATTAAAAGAAATTCCTAAATTGTTATAAACCCTAAATTCTAAACCATAACCCTAAACCCCATACCTTATACCCTAAATCCCATACCCTAAAACATAAACCCTAAACCCCATACCCTATACCATAAAGCCCATACACTAAAACATAAACCCTAAGCATTTTATAACATTTTAAAATGTGTTTTGTAATTTTTATTTAATTGTTTATTAAAAGAATTTACTAAATTGTTATAAACTGTAAATCCTAAGACCTAAAACCTAAGCCCTAAACCCTAAACCCTAAGCATTTTATAACATTTTAAAAAGTGTTTTGTAATTTTTATTTAAGTGTTTATTAAAAAAAAATTCTAAATTGTTATAAACCCTAAATCCTGAACCTTAACACCAAACCCCATACCCTAAGCACTAAATCCCATACCCTAAACCCTAAACTCTAAGCATTTTATCACATTTTAAAAAGTGTTTCGTAATTTTTATTAAAGTGTTTATTAAAATAATTTACTAGATTGTTATAAACCCTAAATCCTAAACCTTAACCCTAAACCCCATACCCTATACCCTAAAGCTCATACCCTAAACCATAAACGCTAAAGCCTAAACCATAAGCATTTTATAACATTTTAAATTTTTTTTTGTAATTTTTACTTAATTGTTTATTAAAAGAATTTACTAAATTGTTATAAACCATAAATCCTAAACATTAACCGTAAACCTCATACCCTAATGTCAATACCCAAAACCCTAAACCCTAAACCCTAAGCATTTTATAACATTTTAAATAGTGTTTTGTAATTTTTATTTAAGTGTTTATTCAAAGAATTTACAAAATTGTTATAAACCCTAAATCCTAAACCTTAACCCTAGACCTGATACCCTAAACCATAAAGCCCATATCCTAAACCCTAAACCCTAAACCCTAGACCATAAACCCTAAGAATTTTACAACATTTTAAAAAGTGTTTTGTAATTTCCGTTTAAGTGTTTATTAAAATAATTTACTAGATTGTTATAAACCCCATACCCTAAACACTAAAGCCGATACCCTAAACTCTAAACCCTAAGGATTTTATAACATTTTAAAAAGTGTTTCGTAATTTGTATTTAAGTGTTCATTAAAAGCATTTACTAAATTGTTATAAACCCTAGATCCTAAACCTTAACCCTAAGGCCCATACCCTATACCCTAAAGCCCATACCCTAAACCCTAAACCCTAACCCTAAGCATTTTATAACATTTTTAAAAGTGTTTTGTAATTTTATTCAAGTTTTTATTATAAGAATTTACTAAGTTGTTATAAATCATAAATCCTAAACCTCAACCCTAAACCCCATACACTAAACCCTAAACCTTAAGCATTTTATAACATTCTAAAATCTGATTTGTAATTTTTATTTAAGTGTTTATTAAAAGAATTTACTAAATTGTTATCAACCCTAAATCCTAAACCTTAACCCTAAACCCCATACCCTAAACCCTAAAGCCCATACCCTAAACCATAAACCCTAAGCATTTTAAAACATTTTAAAAAGTGTTTTGTAATTTTTATTTTAGTGATTATTAAAAGAATTTATTAAATTGTTAATAAACCCTAAATCCTAAAACTTAACCCTAAACCCCATACCCTATACACTAAAACCCATACTCTAAACCCTAAACCCTAAACCCTAAGCATATTATAATATTTCAAAAATGTTTTGTAATTTTTATTTAAGTGTTTATTGAAAGAATTTACTAAATTGATACAAGGTATGAATTGTTGGGTTATGGAGTTACCTCATTTCATTCCTGCATCGTCTCCCCTGCTCTGCACCGCCTGTCTACCTCAGGCCTATGAGCACAACCTTCGCACTGCAACTGGTCATCGATGCTGGATTGTTCGCTGTGCGGATTTTGGTAATGGGTTTCATCACTCTCATTCGGATCTCTGCATTCTAATCTCTACCTAGCTCTACCCTATTTCACCTCACATTCCCTCTGTTGGTGCTCCCTTTGTCATTATCCCTCTTGTCACTGCTCCTGTAGTGTGCTCAACCAGTGACATCAACATGGTTAGGCATCGAATGAGAAGTCATAAGGAAGGTACCAGGGGAGGAATTTCTCGTCCTCCGGTTGAGCATGCCACCTCCTCTGTCTCCCCTGAACTGCATCACCCTCCAATTCCTGAGGAGGGTAGATATCCTAATACCAGACGTAGGCGAGGTCGGGCTCGTTCTTCCAGGGTTGCTCATGGCAACTTTGCTATCCCCTCAAATTATTTTCCTCTGCCCCTTCTGCCTAATCCCCACTCTGCCCAATTCAGGTTCTGTAGCTCCCTGAAAATGTCTGTCATTACTGCTACTATCTCCATCTTCTTCTCTAAAGAAAAGACTCAAACTGTCTCTCAGGTTGACAATTCCAACTTGCCGCAAGAGGTTTCTCCTAGATGTAGTAGTTGTAGGGATACTGGTAAGAATGGCATGGATGATAGCCTCTTCACCTCACATGGTCTGAACTTTGGTGGCATTCAGCATGGTGAAAGGGGCAGCTCAGCTACCACGCGCTCCTCATGAAGGGTATACCATGCAGGTTGCACCTCGCAAACGGGGGTGATACTCAAGATGGCGGTGCCGGAGAGCCACATGGCAGCGTTTCCAGGGATGTGGCGGATGAGTGGGTATGCCCAATCATTGAGGAACGCATCCCGAATGATTTCATCTAATATGACGTGGCTTCCAGGTAGTAGGATGCGGCAGACAGAGAATCGACAGAGACTGCCTGGAGTTAGCATGTGGCCGACTGTGGCTACCCAGGTGTTTTTTAACTGGTCTTTTTGTTTTTTGATAGTTTTTCTTGGTTTCTGGTATCCTATCATGGTAACATCTTACTGTCTTTTGTGGCGTCTAGACTCAAGATTTGCTTCCATTTTTGGAGTCAATACTCTTGCTGGACTGGTTTCCCCAATGTTGAGGCAGTCCAGTTTTTTACACAATATACTTGTTCGAGGCATTGTCCTCTTTGTAATTTTCTGTACATATAAATAGACTACTTTTACTTAGAAAAAAAGAATTTACTAAATTGTTATAATCCCTAAATCCTAAAACTTAATCCTAAATCCTAAACCCTAAGCATTTTATAACATTTTAAAAAGTATTTTGTAATTTTTATATAAGTGTTTATTAAAATAATTTACTAGATTGTTATAAACCCTAAATCCTAAACCTTAACCCTAAACCCCATAACCTAAACCCTAAAGCCATACCCTAAACCGTAAACCCTAAGAATTTTATAACATTTTAAAAAGTGTTTGTAATTTTTATTTAAGTGTTTATTAAAAGAATTTACTAAATTGTTATAAACCCTAAATCCTAAACCTTAACGCTAAACCACATACCCTAAACCCTAAGGCCTAAACCCTAGGAATTTTATAAAATTTTAAAAAGGGCTTTGTAATCTTTATTTAAGTATTTATTAAAAGAATTTACTAAATTGTTATAAACAGTAAATCCTAAACCTTAACCTTAAACCCATACCCTAAAACCTAAACTCTAAACACTAAACCCTAAACCCTAAGCATTTTATAACATTTTAAAAAGTGTTTTGTAAATTTTATTTAAGTATTTATAAAAATAATTTACTAAATAGTTATAAACCGTAAATCCTAAACCTTAACCCTAAACCCCATACCCTAAAGCCCATACGCTAAACCCTAAACCCTAAACCCTAAGCATTTTACAACATTTTAAAGTGTTTGTAAATTTTATTTAAGTGTTTATTAAAAGAATTTCCAAAAAGTTTATAAACCTAACTCCTAAACCTTAACCCTCAACCCCACACCCTAAACCCTAAAGCCCATACCCTAAAACCTAAACCCTAAGCATTTTATAACATTTTAAAAAGTTTTTTGTAATTTTTATATAAGTGTTTATTAAAATAATTTACTAAAATGTTATATAACATAAATCCTAAACCTTAACCCTAAAACCCATACCCTAAACCTTAAATCCCATACCCTAAACCCTAAACCCTAATCATTTTATAACATTCTAAAAAGTGTTTTGTAATTTTTATTTAAGTGTTTATTAAAAGAATTTACTAAATTGTTATCAACCCTAAATCCTAAACCTTAACCCTAAACCCCATAACCTAAACACTAAAGCCCATACGCTAAACCCTAAACCCTAAACCCTAAACCCAAAGCATTTTATAGCATTTTAGAAAGTGTTTTGTAATTTTTATTTAAGTGTTTATTAAAAGATATTTCTAAATTGTTATAAACCCTAAATTCTAAACCATAACCCTAAACCCCATACCTTATACCCTAAATCCCATACCCTAAAACATAAACCCTAAACCCTAAACCCCATACCCTATACCCTAAAGCCCATACACTAAAACATAAACCCTAAGCATTTTATAACATTTTAAAAAGTGTTTTGTAATTTTTATTTAATTGTTTATTAAAAGAATTTACTAATTGTTATAAACTGTAAATCCTAAAATGTAACCCTAAAACCTAAACCTAAGCCCTAAACCCTAAACCCTAAGCATTTTATAACATTTTAAAAAGTGTTTTGTAATTTTTATTTAAGTGTTTATTAAAACAATTTTATAAATTGTTATAAACCCTAAATCCTGAACCTTAACACCAAACCCCATACCCTAAGCACTAAAGTCCATACCCTAAACTCTAAGCATTTTATCACATTTTAAAAAGTGTTTCGTAATTTTTATTAAAGTGTTTATTAAAATAATTTACTAGATTGTTATAAACCCTAAATCCTAAACCTTAACCCTAAACGCCATACCCTATACCCTAAAGCTCATACCCTAAACGCTAAAGCCTAAACCATAAGCATTTTATAACATATAAAAAGTTTTTTGTAATTTTTACTTATTATTGTTTATTAAAAGAATTTACTAAATTGTTATAAACCATAAATCCTAAACATTAACCCTAAACCTCATACCCTAAACCCTAAAGTCAATACCCAAAACCCTAAACCCTAAGCATTTTATAACATTTTAAATAGTGTTTTGTAATTTTTATTTAAGTGTTTATTAAAAGAATTTACAAAATTGTTATAAACCCTAAATCCTAAACCTTAACCCTAGACCTGATACCCTAAACCCTAAAGCCCATATCCTAACCCCTAAACCCTAAACCCTAGACCATAAACCCTAAGAATTTTACAACATTTTAAAAATTGTTTTTTAATTTCTCTTTAAGTGTTTATATTAAATAATTTACTAGATTGTTATAAACCCCATACCCTAAACACTAAAGCCAATACCCTAAACTCTAAACCCTAAGATTTTATAACATTTTAAAAAGTGTTTCGTAATTTGTATTTAAGTGTTTATTAAAAGAATTTACTAAATTGTTATAAACCCTAGATCCTAAACCTTAACCCTAAGGCCCATACCCTATACCCTAAACCCTAAACCCTAACCCTAAGCATTTTATAACATTTTTAAAAGTGTTTTGTAATTTTATTTAAGTTTTTATTATAAGAATTTACTAAGTTGTTATAAATCATAAATCCTAAATCTCAACCCTAGACCCCATACACTAAACCCTAAACCTTAAGCATTTTATAACATTCTAAAATCTGATTTGTAATTTTTATTTAAGTGTTTATTAAAAGAATTTACTAAATTGTTATCAACCCTAAATCCTAAACCTTAACCCTAAACCCCATACCCTAAACCCTAAAGCCCATACCCTAAACCATAAATCCTAAGCATTTTAAAACATTTTAAAAAGTGTTTTGTAATTTTTATTTTAGTGATTATTAAAAATTTACTAAATTGTTATAAACCCTAAATCCTAAAACTTAACCCTAAACCCCATACCCTATAAACTAAAACCCATACTCTAAACCCTAAACCCTAAACCCTAAGCATATTATAATATTTTAAAAATGTTTTGTAATTTTTATTTAAGTGTTTATTGAAAGAATTTACTAAATTGATACAAACCCTAAATTATAAACCTTAACTCTAAACCCCATACCCTAAACACTAAAACTCATACCCCAAACCCAAACCATAAACCGATAGCATTTAAATAAATTTTAAAAAGTGTTTTGTAACTTTTGTTCATGTTTTTATTAAAAGAATTTACTAAATTTATATAAACCCTAAATCCTAAACCTTAACGCTAAACCCCATTCACTAAACCCTAAACCCTAAACCCTAAACCCTAAACCCTAAGCATTTTATAACATTTTAGAAAGTGTTTTGTAATTTTTATTGAAGTGTTTATTAAACGAATTTACTAAATTCTTATAGACCATAAATCCTAAAGCTTAAGCCTAAACCCCATACCCTAAATCCTAAACCCTAAGAATTTTATAACATTTTAAAAAGCGTTTTGTAATTTTTATTTAAGTGTTTATTAAGAGAATTCACTAATTTGTTATAAACTCTAAATCGTAAAACATAACCCTAAAACCCATACCTTAACCCTAAACCTAAGCATTTTGTAACATTTTAAAAAGTGTTTTGAATAATTTTTTTTAAGTGTTTATTAAAAGAATTTAATAAATTGTTATAAACCCTAAATCCTAAACCTTAACCTAAACCCTAACCATACCCTAAACCATAAAGCCCATACAATAAACCCTAAACCCTAAACCCTAAGCATTTTATAACATTTTAAAAAGTGTTTTGTAATTTTTATTTAAGCATTTATTAAAAGAATTTACTAAGTTGTTATAAACCCTATATCCTAAACCTTAAACCTAAACCCCATACCCTAAACCCTAAAGCCCATACCCTAAACCCTAAATCCTAAACCTTAAACCCTAATCATTTTGTAACATTTCAAAAAGTGTTATGTAATTTTTATTTAAGTGTTTTTTAAAAGAATTTACTAAATTGTTATAAACCCTAAATCCTAAACGTTAACCCTAAACCCCATACCAAAAATAGTAAAGCCCATACCCTCAACCCTAAACCCTAAACCCTAAGCATTTTTATAACATTTTAAAAAGTGTTTTGTAATTTTTATTTAAGTGTTTATTAAAAGAATTTACTATATTATTATAAATCCTAAATCATAAACCTTAACCCTAAAGCCCATACCCTAAACCCTAAAAACTAAGTATTATATAACATTTTAAAAAGTGTTTTGTAATTTTTATTTAAGTGGTTATTAAAATAATTTACAAAATTTTTATAAACCCGAAATCCTAAACCTTACCATAAACACTAAACCCTTACCCTAAACCCTAAAGCCCATAACCTAAAACCTAAACCCTAAACCTTAAACGCTAAACCTTAAGAATTTTATAGCATTTTAAAATGTGTTTTGTAATTTTTATTTAAGTGTTTATTCAAAGAATTTACTTATTTGTTATAAACCCTAAACCTTAAACCCTAATACCTAAGCATTTTATAACGTTCTAAAAAGTGTTTGGTAGTTTTCATTTAAGTATTTATTAAAAGAATTTACTAAATTGTTATAAATCGTAAATCCTAAACCTTAACCCTAAACCCAATACCCTAAAGCCCATATGCTAAACCCTAAACCCTAAACCCTAAATCCTAAATCCTAAACCTTAACCCTAAACCTAAAAGAATTTATTAAGTGTTTATTAAAAGAATTTAAGTGTTTATTAAGTGTTTAAGTGTTTATTAAAAGAATTTAGTAAGTTCTTATAAACCTAAATCCTAAACGTTAACCCTCAACCCCACACCCTGAACCCTAAATCCCATACCCTGAACCCTAAACCCTAAATCCTAAACCTTAACCCTAAACCCCATACCCTAAACCCTAAACCCTTAGCATTTCATAACATTTTAAAAAGTGTTTTGTAATTTCTATTCAAGTGTTTATTAAAAGAATTTTCTAAATTGTTATAAACCATAAATCATAAAACTTAACCCTAAAAACCATACCCTAAACCATATTTTTTATTCAAGTTTTTATTAAAAGAATTTACTAAATTGATACAAACACTAAATTCTAAACCTTAACCCTAATCCCCATACCCTAAACACTAAAACTCATACCCTAAATCCTAAACCGTAAACCCATAGCATTTTATAACATTTTAAAAAGTGCTTTGTAATTTTTATTCAAGTTCTTATTAAAAGAATTTACTAAATTGATATAAAGCCTAAATCCTAAACCTTAACCCTAAATCTTAAACCTTTAACCTAAACCCCATTCACTAAACCCTAAACCCTAAGTATTTGATAACATTTTAAAAAGTGTTTTGTAATCTTTATTTAAGTGTTTATTAAAACAATTTACCAAATTGTTATAAACCCTAAATCCTAAACCTTAACCCTAAACCCTAAAGTCCATACCCTAAACCCTAAGCATTTTATAACATTTTAAAAAGTGTTTATTAATTTTTATTTAAGTGTTTATTAAAATAATTTACTAAATTTTTATAAACCCTAAATCCTAAACCTTAACCCTAAACCCAATACCCTAAACCATAAAGCACATACCCTAAATCGTAAGCATTTTATAACATTTCAGAAGCTGTATTGTAATTTTTATTTAACTGTTTATTAAAAGAATTTACTAAAATGCTATAAACCATAAGTCCTAAACCTTAACCCTAAACCCCATACCATAAACCCTAAATCCCATACCCTAAACCATAAACCCTAAGCATTTTATAACATTTTTAAAAGTGTTTTGTAATTTTTATTGAAGTTTTTATTAAAAGAATCTACTAAATTTTTATAAACCCTAAATCATAAACCTTAACACTAAACCCGATACCCTAAACCCTAAAGGCCATACACTAAACCCTAAGTATTTTATAACATTTTAAAAAGTGTTTTGTAATTTTTATTTAAGTGTTAATTAAAAGAAATTACTAAATTGTTATAAACCCTAAATCCTAAACCTTAACCCTATCCCCATACCGTAAACCCTAAACCCCATTCTCTAAATCCTAAACCCTATACCCTAAGCATTTTATAGGATTTTAGAGAGTGTTTTCTAATTTTTATTTAAGTGTTTATTAAAAGAACTTACCAAATTGTTATAAACCTTAAACCCTAGACTCTAAACCCTAAGAATTTTATAACATTTTAAAAAGTGTTTTGTAATTTTTATTTAAGAGTTTATCTAAACAATTTACTAAATTGTTATAAACCCTACATCCTAAAACTTAACCCTAAACCCCATACCCTAAACACTAAAGCCCATACCGTAAACCCTAAACCGTATGCATTTTATAACATTTTAAAAAGAGTTTTGTAATTTTTCTTTAACTGTTTATTAAAAGAATTTACTAAATTGTTATAAAATCTAAATCCTAAACCTTAATCCTAAACCCTAAGCATTTTATAACATTTTAAAATGTGTTTTGTAATTTTTATTTAAGTGTTTATTAAAAGAATAACTAAATTGTTATAAACCATAAATCATAAACCTTAACCGTAAAACCCATACCCTAAACTCTAAAGCCCATACCCAATACCCTAAACCCTAAACCCTAAGCATTTTATAACATTTTAAAAAGTGTTTTGTAATTTTTATTTAAATTTTTATTAAAAGAATTTACTAAATTGTTATAAACCCTAAAACATAAACCTTAACCCTAAACCCCATAACCTAAACCCTAAAAGCCCATACCCTAAACCCTAAACCGTAAACCCTAAACCATAAACATTTTATAACATTTTAAAAAGTGTTTATTCAAAAAATTTACTAAATTTTTATAAAACATAAATCCTAAACCTTAACACTAAACCCCCTACTCTAAATCCTAAGGCCCATACCCAAAACCCTAAACCCTAAACACTAAGTATTTTATAACATTTTAAAAAGTGTTTTGTAATTTTTATTTAAGTGTTTGTTAAAAGAATTTACTAAATTGTTATAGACCATAAATCCTAAACCTTAACACTAAACCCCGTATCCTAAACCCTAAACCCTTAACCCTAAACACTAAATCCTAAGCATTTTATAACATTTTAAAAAGTGTTTTGTAATTTTTATTTAAGTGTTTATTAAAAGAATTTAGTAAATTGTTATAAACACTAAACCCTAAACCCTAAGCATTTTATAACATTTTAAAAAGTGTTTTGTAATTTTTATTTAAGTGTTTATTAAAAAAGTTTACTAAATTGTTATAAATCCTACATCCTGAACCTTAAACCTAAACCCCATTCCCTAAACACTAAATCCCATACGCTAAACCCTAAACCCTAAACTGTAAGCATTTTATAACATTTTAAAAATTGTTTTGTAATTTTTATTTAAGTGTTTATTAAAAGAATTTAGTAAATTGTTATAAACCCTAAATCCTAAATCTTAACCCTAAACCCCATACCCAATAACCTAACACCCATACCCTAAACCCTAAACCCTAAACCCAAAGCATTTTATAACATTTTAAAATGTGTTTTGTAATTTTTTTAAGTGTTTATCAAAATAATTTACTAAATTGTTATAAACCGTAAATCCTAAACGCTTAACCCTAAACCCCGTACCCTAAAACCTAAAGCCCATACCGAAAACCGTAAATCTTAAACCTTAACCCTAAACCCAATACCCTAAACCCTAAAGCCCATAGGCTAAACCATAAACCCTAAAATCTAAACCCTAAATCTTGAAACTTAACCCTAAAACCCATACCCTAAAAACTAAAGCCCATACTGTAAACCCTAAACCCTAAGCATTTTATAATATTTTAAAAAGTGTTTTGTAAAATTTATTTAAGTGTTTATTAAGAGAACTTACTAAATTGTTATAAACCTAAATCCTAAACAATAACACTCAACCCCATACTCTAAACCCTAAAGCCCATACCATAAACACTAAACCCTAAGCATTTTATAACATTTTAAAAAGTGTTTTGTAATTTTTATTTATGTGTTTATTAAAAGAATTTACTAAATTGTTATAAACCTCAATCCTAAACTTTAACAATCAACCCCACACCCTAAACCCTAAAGCCCATACCCTAAACACTAAACCCTAAGCATTTTATAACATTTCAAAAAGTGTTTTGTAATTTTTAGTTAAGTTTTCTTTAAACAATTTACTAAATTGTTATAAACCCTACATCATGAACCTTAACCCTAAACACCATACCCTAAACACTAAAGCCTAGACCCTAATCCCTAAGCATTTTATAACATTCTAAAAAGTGTTTTCTAATTTTCATTTAAGTGTTTATTGAAAGAATTTACTAAATTGTTATAAACACTAAATCCTAAACCTTAAACCTAATCCCCATACTGTAAACCCTAAACCCTATACCTTAAGCATTTTATAGGATTTTAAAAAGTGTTTTCCAATTTTTATTTAAGTGTTTATTAAAAGAACTTACTAAATTGTTATAAAACTTAAACCCTAAACACTAAACCCTAAGAATTTTATAACATTTTAAAAAGTGTTTTGTAATTTTTATTTAAGTGTTTATTTAAACAATTTTCTAAATTTTTATAAACACTACATCCTGAACCTTAACCTCAAACCCCATACCCTAAAAACTAAAGCGCATACCCTAAACCCTAAACCCTATGCATTTTATAACATTTTAAACAGTGTTTTGTAATTTTTATTTAAGTGTTTATTAAAAGAATTTACTAAATTGTTATAAACCCTAAATCCTAAACCTTAACCCTAAACTCTAAGCACTTTATAACATTTTAAAATGTGTTTTGGAATTTTTATTTAAGTGTTTATTAAAAGAATTTACTAAATTGTTATAACCCATAAATCCTAAACCTTAACCCTAAAACCCATACCCTAAACTCTAAAGCCCATACCCTAAACCATGTACCCTAAACAGTGTTTTGTAATTGTTATTTAAGTGTTTATTAAAAGAATTTACTAAATTGTTATAGACCATAAATCCTAAACCTTAACACTAAACCCCTTACCCTAAACCCTAAAGCCCATACCCTAAACCCTGTACCCTAAACCCTTAACTCTAAATACTAAATACTGAGCATTCTCTAACATTTTAAAAAGTGTTTTGTAATTTTTATTTAAGTGTTTATTAAAATAATTTACTAAATTGTTATAAACCCTAAACCTTAAACCCTAAGCATTTTATAACATTTTAAAAAGTGTTTTGTAATTTTTATTTAACTGTTTATTAAAACAATCTACTAAATTGTTATAAAACCTACATCCTTAACCTTAAACCTAAACCCCATATCCTAAACATTAAAGCTTGTACCCTAAACCCTAAGCATTTTACAACATTTTAAAAAGTTTTTTGTAATTTTTATTCAAGTGTTTACTAAAAGAATTTACTAAATTGTTATAAACCCTAAATCCTAAACCTTAACCCTAAACCCCATACCCTATAACCTAAAGCCCATACCCTAAACCCTAAACCCTAAGCATTTTATAACATTTTAAAATGTGTTTTGTAATTTTTATTTAAGTGTTTATTAAAAGAATTTTCTTAATTGTTATAAACCGTAAATCCTAAACCTTAACACTAAACCCCATACCCTAAAACCTAAAACCCATACCGCAAACCCTAAACCCTCAGCATTTTATAACATTTTAAAAAGTGTTTTGTAATTTTTATTTAAGTGTTTATTAAAAGAATTTACTAAATTGTTATAAAACCTAAATATAAAAACTTAACCCTAAACCCCATACCTTAAACCCTAAAGCCCATAGGCCAATCCCTAAACCCTAAACTCTAAACCCTAAATCTTGAAACTTAACCCTAAAACCCATACCCTAAAAACTAAATCCCATATCCTAAACCCTAAAGCCCATACCCTAAACACTAAACCCTATGAATTTTATAGCATTTTAAAAAGTGTTTTGTAATTTTTATTTAAATGTTTATTTAAACAATTTACTAAATTGTTATAAACCCTACATCCTGAACCTTAACCCTAAACACCATACCCTAAACACTAAAGCCCATACCCTAAACCCTAAGCATTTTATAACATTTTAAAAAGTGTTTTGTAATTTTTATTTAAGTGTTTATTAAAAGAATTTGCTAAATTGTTATAAACCCTAAATCCTAAACCTTAACCCTAAACCCTAAGCATTTTATAACATTTTAAAATGTGTTTTGCAATTTTTATTTAAGTGTTTATTTAAAGAATTTACTAAATTGTTATAAACCATAAATCCTAAACCTTAACCCTAAAACCCATACCCTAAACTGTAAAGCCCATACCCAATACGCTAAACCCTAAACCCTAAGCATTTTATAACATTTTAAAAAGTGTTTTGTAATTTTTATTTAAGTGTTTATTAAAATAATTTACTAAATTGTTATAAACACTAAATCCTAAACCTTAACCCTAGACCTCATACCCTAAACCCTAAAGCCCATACCCTAATCCCTAAACCCTAAGAATTTTATAGCATTTTAAAAAGTGTTTATTAAAATAATTTACTAAATTTTCATAAACCATAAATCCTAAACCTTAACCTTAAACCCCACACCCTAAACTCTAAAGCCCATACCCAAAACCCTAAACCCTAAACCCTAAGCATTTTATAACATTTTAAAAAGTGTTTTGTAATTTTTATTTAAGTATTGATTAAAAGAATTTACTAAATTGTTATAAACCATAAATCCTAAACCTTAACACTAAACCCCATACCCTAAACCCTAAAGGCCATACCATAAACCCTAAACACTAAACCCTAAACCCTAAACACTAAACCCTAAGCATTTTATAACATTTTAAAAAATGTTTTGTAATTTTTATTTAAGTGTTTATTAAAATAATTTACTAAATTGTTATTAACCCTAAACACTAAACCCTAAGCATTTTATAAAATTTTAATAAGTGTTCTGTAATTTTTATTTAAGTGTTTATTAAAACTATTTACTAAATTGTTATAAACCCTACATCCTGAACCTTAACACTAAGCCCCATACCCTAAACATTAAAGCCCATACCCTAAACCCTGAGAATTTTATAACATTTTAAAAAGTGTTTTGTAATTTTTAGTTAAGTGTTTATTAAAAGAATTTACTAAATTGTTATAAACCCTAAATCCTAAACCTTAACCCTAAACCCCACACCCTATAACCTAAATCCCATACCCTAAACCCTAAGCATTTTATAACATTTTAAAATGTGTTTTGTAATTTTTATTCAAGTGTTTATTAAAAGAATTTACTAAATTGTTATAAACCATAAATCCTAAACCTTAAGCCTAAACTCCGTACCCTAAAACCTAAAGCCCATACCAAAAACCCTAAACCCTAATCCCTCAGCCTTTTATAACATTTTAAAAAGTGTTTTGCAATTTTTATTTTAGTACTTATTAAAAAAATTTATTAAATTGTTATAAACCGTAAATCTTAAACCTTAACCCTAAACCCCATACCCTAAACCATAAATCCCATACCCTAAACCCTAAACTCTAAACCCTAAACCCTATGCATTTTATAACATTTTAAAAAGTTTTTTGTAATTTTTATTTAAGTGTTTATTAAAACAACTTACTAAATCGTTATAAACCCTAAATCCTGAACCTTAACCCTAAAACCCATACTCTAAAAACTAAAGCCCATGCCCTAAACCCTAAACCCTAAGCATTTTATAACATTTTAAAAAGTGTTTTGTAATTTTTATTTAAGTTCTTATCAAAAGAATTTACAAAATTGATATAAACCTAAATCTTAAACCTTAACACTCAACCCCACACTCTAAACCCCAAAGCCCATACCCTAAAAACTAAACCTAAGCATTTTATAACATTTTAAAAAGTGTTTCGTAATTTTTATTTAAGTGTTTATTAAAAGAATTTACTAAATTGTTATAAACCATAAATCCTAAAACTTAACCCTAAACCCCATACCCAAAACTCTAAATCCCATACCCTAAACCCTAAGCATTTTATAACATTCTAAAAATTGTTTTGTAATTTTTATGTATCTTTTTATTAAAAGAATTTACTAAATTGTTATAAACCCTAAATCCTAAACCTTAATCCTAAACCCCATACCCTAAACCCTAAAGCCCATACCCTAAACCCTAAACCCTAAGCATTTTATAACATTTTAAAAAGTGTTTTGTAATTTTTATTTAAGTATTTATTAAAAGAATTTTCTAAATTGTTATAAACCCTAAATCCTAAAACTTAACCCTAAATCCCATACCTAAACCCTAGAGGCCATACCCTAAACCATAAGCCCTAAACCCTAAGCATTTTATAACATTTTAAAAATGTTTTGTAATTTTTATTTAAGTGCTTATTAAAAGAATATACTAAATTGATACAAACCCTAAACCCCATTCACTAAACCCTCAACCCTAAACCCTAGGCATTTTATAACATTTTTAAAACTGTTTTGTAATTTTTATTTAAGTGTTTATTAAAACAATCTACCAAATTGTTATAAACCCTAAATCCTAAACATTAACCCTAAACCCTAAAGTCCATACCCTAAACCCTAAACCCTAAGCATTTTATAACATTTTAAAAAGTGTTTATTAATTTTTATTTAAGTGTTTATTAAAAGAATTTACTAAATTGTTATAAACCATAAATCATAAACCTTAACCATAAACCCCATACCCTAAACCCTAAATACCATACCCTAAACCCTAATCATTTTCTAACATTTTAAAAAGTGTTTTGTAATTTTAATTTAAGTGTTTGTTAAAAGAATTTACTAAATTGATATAAACCATAAATCCTAAACCTTAACCCCAAGCCCCATACACTAAACCCTAAAGACCATACCCTAAACCTTAAGCATTTTATAACATTTCAAAAGGTTTTTTGTAATTTTTATTTAACTGTTTATTAAAAGAATATACTAAATTGTTATCAGCCCTAAATCCTAAACCTTATCCCTAAACCCCATACCCTAAACCCTAAAGCCCATACCGTAAATCCTAAACCCTAAGAATTTTATAAAATTTTAAAAAGTGTTTTGTAATTTTTAATTAATTGTTTATTAAAAGAATTTTCTAGATCGTTATAAACCCTAAATACTAAACCTTAACCCTAAACCCCATACCCTATATGCTAAATTCCATACCCTAAACACTAATCACTAAACCCTAAGCATTTTATAACATTTTGAAAAGTGTTTTGTATTTTTTATTTAAATGTTTATTAAAAGAATTTTCTAAATTGTTGTAAACCATAAATCTTAAAACTTAACCCTAAACCCTAAAGGCCATACCCTAAACTATTAACCCTAAACCCTAAACACTAAGCATTTTATAACATTTTAAAAAGTGTTTTGTAATTTTTATTTAAGTGCTTATTGAAACATTTTACTAAATTCTTATAAACCCTAAATCGTGAACCTTAACCCTAAACCCCATACCCTAAAAACTAAAGCCCATAAACTAAACCCTAAACCATAAACCCTCAACATTTTATAACATTTTAATTTTTTTTTTTGTAATTTCTATTTAAGTGTTTATTAAAAGAGTTTGCTAAATTGTTATAAACCATAAATCCTAAAGCTTAACCCTAAACCCCATACCCTGAAGCCCATACCCTAAACTGTAAACCCTAAATCCTAGTTCCTCGTCATTTTATAACATTTTTAAAAGTGTTCTGAAAGTTTTATTTAAGTCTTTATTAAAATAATTTACTAAATTAACCTTAAATCCTGAACCTTAACCCTAAACCCGATACCCTAAACACTAAATCCCATATCCTAAACCCTAAACCCTAAGAATTTTATAACATTTTAAAAAGTGTTTTGTAATTCTTATTTACGTGTTTATTAAAATTATTTACTAAATTGTTATAAACCTTAGATCATAAACCTTAACCCTAAACCCCATACCTTATACCCTAAAGCCCATACCCTAAACCGTAAACCCTAAGCATTTTATAACATTTTGAAAAGTGCTTTGCAATTTTTATTTAAGTGTTTATTAAAATATTTTACTAAATTTTTATAAACCATAAATCTTGAACCTTAACCCTAAACCCTAAAGCCCATACCAAAAACCCTAAGCCCTAAACCCTAAAGCCCATACCAAAAACCCTAAGCCATAAACCCTAAGCATTTTATAACATTTTAAATTTTTTTTTCTAATTTTTATTTAAGTGTTTATTAAAATAATTTACTAAATTGCTTTAAACCCTAAATCCTAAACCTTAACCCTAAAGCCCATACCCTATACCTTAAAGCCCATTCCCTAAACCCTAAACCCTAAGCATTTTATAACATTTTAAAATGTGTTTGGTAATTTTTATTTAACTGTTTATTAAAAGAATTTAAAATTGTTATAAATCCTAAATCTTAAACCTTAAATCTAAACCCCATACCCTAAACCCTAAAGCCCATACCATAAACCCTAAACTCTAAACCCTAAACGCTATACATTTTATAACATTTTAAAAAGTGTTTTGTAATTTTTCTTTAAGTGTTTATTAAAACAATTTACTAAACTGTTATAAACCCTAAATCGTGAACCTTAACCCTAAACCCAATACCCCAAAAACTAAAGCACATACCATAAACCCTAAACCCTGAGCATTTTATAATATTTTCAAAAGTTTTTTGTAATTTTTATTTAAGTGTTTATTAAAAGAATTTATTAAATTGTTATCAAGCATAAATCCTAAACCTTAACCCTAAACCCCATACACTAAACCCTAAAGCCCATACCCTAAACCCTAAAGCCTAAACCCCAAACCCTAGGCATTTTGTAACATTTAAAAAAAACAATTGTAATTTTTATTTAAGTGTTTATTAGAAGAATTTTCTAAATTGTTATCAACCCTAAATCCTAAACCTTAACCCTAAACCCCATATCCAAACCCTAAAGCCCATACCCTAAACCTTAAACCCTTAGCATTTTATCTCATTTTAAAAAGTGTTCTGTCATTTTTATTTAAGTGTTAATTAAAAGAATTTACTAAATTGTTATAAAAACTAAATCCTAAAAATTATCCCTAAATCCCATACCCTAAAGCCCATAACCTAAACAACAAACCCTAAACCCTAAGCATGTTATAACATTTTAAAAATGTTTTGTAATTTTTATTTAAGTGTTTATTAAAAGAATTTACTAAATTGTTATAAACCCTAAATCCTAAACCTTAACCCTAAACCCCATACCCTATACCCTAAAGCCCATACCCTAAACCCTAAATCCTAAACCTTAACCCTAAACTCCATACCCTATACCCTAAAGCCCATACCCTAAACCCTATGCATTTTATAACATATTAAAAAATGTCTTGTATTTTTTATATAAGTGTTTATTAAAAGAATTTTCTAAATCATTATAAACCATAAATCATAAACCTTAACGCTAAACTCCATACCCTAAACCCTAAACGCCATACCATAAACAGTTAACCCTAAACCCTAAGCATTTGATAAAATTTTCAAAAGTGTTTTATAATTTTTATGTAAGTGTTTATTAAAACAATTTACTAAATTGTTATAAACCTCAATCCTAAACCTTAACACTCAACCGCACACCCTAAACCCTAAAACCTAAACCCTAAGCATTTTATAAAACTTTAAAAAGTGTTTTGTAATTTTAATGTAAGTGTTTATCAAAATAATTTACTAAATTGTTATAAACCATCAATCCATACCTTAACCCTAAACCCCATACCCTAAACCCTAAGCATTTTATAAAATTTTAAAAAGTGTTTTGTAATTTTATTTAAGTGTTTATTTAAAAAATTTACTAAATTGTTATAAACCCAAAACCCCATACCATAAACACTGAAGCCCATCCCTAAACTCTAAACCCTAAGCATTTTATAACATTTTAAAAATTGTTTTGTAATTTTTATTTAAGTGTTTATTAAAAGAATTTACTAAATTGTTATAAACCATAAATCCTAAACCTTAACCCTAAACTCCATACCCTGAAGCCCATACCCTAAACCGTAAACCATAAACCCTAAACACTAAGCATTTTTTAACATTTTAAAAGTGTTCTGTAATTTTTATTCAAGTGTTTATTACAATAATTTACTAAATTGTTATAAACCCTATATACTAAACCTTAACCCTAAACCCCATACCCTAAGCATTAAGGCCCATATCCTAAACCCTAAACCCTAAGCATTTTATAACATGTTAAAAAGTGTTTTGTAATTTTTATTTAAGTGTTTATTAAAACTATTTACTAAATTGTTATAAACCTTAAATCCTAAACCTTAACCCTAAACCCCATACCTTATACCCTAAAGCCCATACACTAAACCCTAAACCCTAAACCCCATACCTTATACCCTAAAGCCCATACACTAAACCCTAAACCCTAAACCCTAAGCATTTTATAACATTTTAAAAAGTGTTTTGTAATTTTTATTTAAGTGCTTATTAAAATAACTTACTAAATTGTTATAAACCATAAAACCTAAACCTTAAACCTAAACCCTAAGCCTTTTATAACATTTTAAAAAGTGTTTTGTAATTTTTATTTAAGTATTTACAAAGAGAATTTACTAAACTATTATAAACCGTAAATACTAAACCTTCACACTAAACCCCAAATCCTAAACCCTAAAACCTAAGCATTTTATAACATTTTAAAAAGTGTTTTGTAATTTTTATTTAACTGTTATTTAAAAAAAATTCTAAATTTTTATAAACCATAAATCCTAAACCTTAACCCTAAACCACATACCCTAAAACCTAAAACCCATATCGAAAACCATAAACCCTAAACCCTAGCATTTTATAACATTTTAAAAAGTGTTTTGTAATTTTTATTTAAGTGTTTATTAAAAGAATTTAATGAATTGTTATAAACCCTAAATCTTAAACCTTAACCCTAAATCCCAAACCTCGACCCTAAACCCCATTCCCTAAAAACTAAATCACATACCCTAAGCATTTTATAACATTCTAAAAAGTGTTTTGTAATTTTTATTTAAGTGTTTATTAAAAGAATTTACTAAATTCTTATAAACCCTAAATCATAAACCTTAACCCTAAACCGTAAAGCCCATACCCTAAACCCTAAGCATTTTATAGCATTTTAAAAAGTTTTTTGTAATTGTTATTTAAGAGTTTATTAGGAGAATTTACTAAATTGTTATCAACCCTAAAACCTAAACCTTAACCCTAAAGCCCATACCCTAAACCCTAAACCCTGAACCCTAAGCATTTTATAACATTTTAAAAAGTGTTATGTTATTTTTATTTAAGTGTTAATTAGAAGAATTTACTAAATTGTTATAAACCCTAAATCCTAAAACTTAAATGTAAACTCCATACCCTAAACACTAAACCCTAAACCCTAAGCATTTTATAACATTTTAAAAATGTTTTGTAATTTTAATTTAAGTTTTTATTAAAAGAATTTACTAAAAATATACAAACCCTAAATTCTAAGCCTTAACCCTAAACCCCATATCCTAAAGGCTAAAGCTCTTACCCTAAACCCTAAACTGTAAACCCATAGCATTTTATAACATTTTAAAAAGTGCTTTGTAATTTTTATTCAAGTTTTTATTAAAATAATTTACTAAATTGTTATAAACCCTAAATCCTAAACCTTCACTTTAAACCCATTCACTAAACCATAAACCCTAAACCCTAAGCATTTTATAACATTTTAAAAAGTGTTTTGTAATTTTTATTTAACTGTTATTTAAAAAAAATATCTAAATTTTTATAAACCATAAATCCTAAACCTTAACCCTAAACCACATACCCTAAAACCTAAAACCCATATCGAAAACTATAAACCCTAAACCCTAGCATTTTATAACATTTTAAAAAGTGTTTTGTAATTTTCATTTAAGTTTTTATTAAAATAATTTAATGAATTGTTATAAACCTTAAATCTTAAACCTTAACCCTAAATCCCGAACCTTGGCCCTAAACCCCATACCCTAAACCCTAAATTCCATACCCTAAACCTTAAATCCTAAACCCTAAGCATTTTATAACATTTTAAAAAGTGTTTATTAATTTTTTTTAAGTGTTTATTAAAATAATTTACTAAATTTTTATAAACCCTGGATCCTAAACCTTAACCGTAAACCCCATACCCTAAACCCTAAGCATCTTATAAAATTTCAAAAGGTGTTTTGTAATTTTTATTTTATTGTTTATTTAAAGAATTTTCTAAATTGTTATAAACCATAAATCCTAGTCCTTAACCCTAAACCCCATACCTTAACCCCAAATCCCATACCCTAAACCCTAAACTCTAAACTCTAAAACCTAAGCATTATATAACATTTTAAAAAGTGTTTTGGACTTTTTATTTAAGTGTTTATTAAAGAATTTACTAAATTGTTATAAACCTTAAACGCTAAACCCTAAGCATTTTATAACATTTTATAAACCCTAAATCCTAAACCTTATCCCTAAACCCCATACCCTATACCCTAAAGCCCATACCCTAAACCCTAAGCATTTTATAACATCTTAAAATGTGTTTTGTAATTTTTATTTAAGTGTTTATTAAAAGAATTTACTAAACTGTTATAAACCCTAAATCTTAAACCTTAACCCTAAACCCCATACCCTAAACCCTAAACCCTAAACTCTAAACCCTAAACCCTATGCATTCTATAACATTTTAAAAAGTGTTTTGTAATTTTTATTTAAGTGTTTATTAAAACAATTTACTAAGTTGTTATAAACCCTAAATCGTGAACCTTAACCCTAAACCCCATACCCTAAAAACTAATGACCATACCCTAAACCCTAAGCATTTTATAACATTTAAAAAAAAAAATTGTAACCTTTATTTGTGTTTATTTTAATAATTTACTAAATTGTCATAAACCATAAATCCTAAACCTTAACCCTAAACCATAAGAATTTTATAACATTCTAAAAAGTGTTTTGTAATTTTTATTTAATTTTTTATTAAAAGAATTTAGTAAATTGTTATCCACCCTAAATCCTAAACCTTAACCCTAAACCCCATACCCTAAACCCTAAACCACATACCCTAAACCCTAAACCCAAAACCCTAAATCCTAAGCATTTTATAACATTTTAAAAAGTTTTTTGTAATTTTTATTTAAGTGTTTATTAGAAGTATTTACTAAATTGTTATCAACCCTAAACCCGGTACCCTAAACCCTAAAGCACATACCCCAAACCTTAAACCCTAAACTTTAAACCCTAAACCCTATGCATTTTATAACATTTTAAAAAGTGTTTTGTAATTTTTATTTAAATGTTTATTAAAAGAATTTACTAAAGTGTTATGAGACCTAAATCTTAAAGCTTAACCCTAAAACCCATACTCTAAACACTAAGGCCCATACCCTAAACCCTAGACCCCATGCATTTTATAACATTTTAAAAACTGTTTTGTTATTTTTATTTAAGTGTTAAAAAAATTTACTAAATTGTTATAAACCCTAAATCCTGGACCTTAACCCTAAAACCCATACCTTAAAAACTAAATCCCATACCCAAAACCCTAAAACCTAGGAATTTTATAAGATTTGAAGTGTTTATTAAAAGAATTTACTAATTTTTTATAAACCTAAATCCTAATCCTTAACCCTCAACCCCACACCCTAAAGCCTAAAGCCCATACCCTAAACATTAAACCCTAAACTCTAAGCATTTTATAACATTTTAAAAAGTTTTTTGTAATTTTTATTTAAGTGTTTATTAAAATAATTTACTAAATAGTTATAAAACACAAATCCTAAACCTTAACCCTAAACCCCATACCCTAAACCATAAATCACGTACTAGAACCCCAAAACTCTAAAGCCTAAACCCTAAGAATTTTATAACATTTTAAAAAGTGTTTTGTAATTCTTATTTAATTGTTTATTAAAAGAATTTACTAAATTGTTATAAACCCTAAACCCCATACCCTAAACACTAAAGCCCATACCCTAAACTCTAAACCCTAAGCATTTGATAACATTTTAAAAAGGGTTTTGTAATTTTTTTTAAGTGTCTATTAAAATCATGTACTAAATTGTTATAAACCCTAAATCCTAAACCTTAACCCTAAACCCCATACCCTCTACCCTAAACCCTAAACACTAATCCCTAAACCTTAAACCCTAAGCATTTTATATCATTTTAGAAGTGTTTTGTAATTTTTATTTAAGTGTTTCTTAAAACAACATACTAAATTGACATTAACCATAAATCATAAACCTTAACCTTAAACCCCATACCTTGAAGCCCATAGCCTAAACCGTAAACCATAAACCCTAAGCATTTTATAACATTTTAGAAAGTGTTATGTAATTTTTATATAAGTGTTTATTAAAACAATTTACTGAATTGTTATAAACCATAAATCCTGAACCTTAACCCTAAACCCCATACACTAAAAACTAAAGCCCATATCGTAAACCTTAAACCCTAAGCATTTTATAAAATTTTAAAAAGTGTTTTCTAATTTTTATTTAAGTGTTTATTAAAAGAATTTACTAAATTGTTATAAACCCTAAATCCTAAACCCCATACCCTATACCCTAAAGACAATACCATAAACCAAAAACCATAAACCATAAACCCTAAGCATTTTATAACATTTTAAAATGTGTTTTGTAATTTTTATTTAAGTGTTTATTAAAAGAATTTACTAAAATGTTATAAACCATAAATCCTAAACCTTAACCCTAAACCACGTACCATAAAACCTAAAGCCCATACCGAAAACCCTAAATCCTAAACCCTAAGCATTTTATAACATTTTAAAAAGTGTTTTGTAATTTTTATTTAATTGTTTATTAAAAGAATTTACTAAATTTTTATAAACCCTAAATCTTAAACCTTAACCCTACACACCATACCATAAACCCTAAAGCCCATACCCTAAACCCTAAGCCCTAAACTCTAAACCCTAAACCCTATGCATTTTATAAAATTTTTAAAAGTGTTTTGTAATTTTTATTTATGTGTTTATTAAAAGAATTTATGAAACTTTTATAAACCCTAAATATTGAACCTTAACCCTAAACTCCATACCCTAAAGCCTAAACCCTAAGCATTTTATAACATTTTAAAAAGTTTTTTGTAATTTTTATTTAAGTGTTTATTAAAATAATTTACTAAATTGTTATAAATTGTAAATCCTAAACCTTAACCCTAAACGCCATACCGTAAACCCTAAATCCCAAACCCTAAGCATTTTATAACATTCTAAAAAGTGTTTTGTAATTTTTGTTTAAGTGTTTATTAAAAGGATTTACTAAATTGTTATCAATCCTAAATCCTAAACCTTAACCCTAAACCTAATCACTTTATAACATTTTAAAAAGTTTTTTGTAATTTTTATTTAAGTGCTCATTAGAAGAATTTAGTAAATTTTTATCAACCCTAAATCCTAAACCTTAAAGCCCATACCCTAAAAACTAAACCCTAAACCCTAAACCCTAAGAATTTTATAACATTTTAAAAGGCCTTTTGTAATTTTTATTTAAATGTTTATTAAAACAATTTACTATATTGTTATATACCCTAAATCCTCAACCTTAGCCCTAAACCGCATACCCTAAACCCTAAACACTAAGCATTTTATAACATTTTAAATTTTTTTTTGTAATTTTTATTTAAGTGTTTATTAAAAGAGTTTACTAAATTGTTATAAACCATAAATCCTAAGCCCCATAAAATAAACCCTAAAGCCCATACCCTAAACCATGAACCATAGACCCTAAGCATTTTATAACATTTTAAAAAGTGTTTTGTAATTTTTATTTTAAGTGTTTATTAAAAGAATTTACTAAATTGTTATAAACACTAAATCCTAAACCTTAACCCTAAACCCCATACCCTATACCTTGATACAGATTGTGATCCAGATCTCGTGGATATCCCAATTCCAGCCAATGATGATGGTATAGCTTCAATCTAATTGATCCTAAACAGATTAACGTCAGCAATTTGAGAAGGAAGGGCATTAAGGCCAATAACTCAAGGAAATGAAAGGATCAATTACATTTTTCATATGCTCTCCCCTCATAGATAAGGATATGTTCTATAGAATTTTGTTATTTTGTTATTTGATCCTATCTAGTTCTGGATAATAATATTTGGGATACTTAACTTAGTCCCAGGTCTTTTATAAGGATAAAAGGAATTTGCTTACCCTATCCACTCCCTTCCCTGCCAAAGCCCATACCCTAAGCCCTAAACCGTAAACCCTTAGTGTTTTATAACGTTTTAAAATGTGTTTTGTAATTTTTAGTTAAGTGTTTATTAAAAGAATTTACTAAATTGTCATAAACCGTAAACCCTAAACCTTAACCCTAAACCCCGTACCCTAAAACCTAAATCCCATACCGAAAAACATAAACCCTAAACAACCAGCATTGTAGAACATTTTAAAAAGTGTTTTGTAATTTTTATTTAAGAGTTTATTAAAAGAATTTACTAAATTGTTATAAACCCTAAATCTTAAACCTTAACCCTAAGCCCCATACCCTAAGCCCTCAAGCCCATACCATAAACCCTAAACACTATACCCTAAACTCTAAACCCTAAATCCTGAACCTTAACCTTAAAACCCATACCCTAAAAACTAAATCCCATACCATAAACCCTAAACCCTAAGCATTTTATAACAATTTAAAAAGTGTTTTGTAATTTTTATTTAAGTGTTTATTAAAAGAATTTACTAAATTGTTATAAGCCTAAATCCTAAACCTTAACACTCAACCCCACACCCTAAACCCTAAATCCCATACCCTAAACACTAAACCCTAAGCATTTTATAACATTTTAAAAAGTGTTTTGTAATTTTTACCTAACTATTTATTTAAACAATTTACTAAATTGTTATAAACCCTACATCCTAAACCTTAACCCTAAACACCATACCATAAACACTAAAGCCAATACCCTAAACCCTAAACCTTAAACCCTAAGCATTTTATAACATTTTAAAAAGTGTTTTGTAATTTTTATTTAAGTGTTTATTAAAAGAATTTACTAAATTGTTATAAACCCTAAATCCTAAACCTTAACCCTAAACCCTAAAACCCATACCATAAACCCAAAACCCTAAGCATTTTATAACATTTTAAGAAGTGTTTATTAAAATAATTTACTAAATTGTTATAAACGATAAATCCTAAACCTTAACCCTAAACCCCATACCCTAAACACTAATGCCCATACCAAAAACCCTAAACCCTAAACCCTAAGCATTTTATAATATTTTAAAAAGTATTTTGTAATTTTTATTTAAGTGTTTATTAAAAGAATTTACTAAATTGTTATAAACCATAAATCCTAAACCTTAACACTAAACCCCATACCCTAAACCCTAAAGGCCATACCCTAAACCCTAAACACTAAACACTAAGCATTCTATAACATTTTAAAAAGTGTTCTCTAATTTTTATTTAAGTGTTTATTAAAACAATTTACTAGATTGTTATAAACCCTACGTCCTGAACCTTCACACTAAGCCCCATACCCTAAACACTAAACCCCATACCCTAAACCCTAAACCCTAAGAATTTTATAGCATTTTAAAAAGTGTTTTGTAATTTCTATTTAAGTGTTTATTAAAAGAATTTACTACATTGTTATAAACCCTAAATCCTAAACCTTATCCCTAAACCCCATACCGTAAACCCTAAACCCTAAGCATTTTATAACATTTTAAAAAGTGTTCTGTAATTTTTATTTAAGTGTTTATTAAAAGAAGTAACAATTTTTTATAAACCCTAAATCCTAAACCTTAACCCTAAACCCCATACCCTATACCCTAAAGCCCATACCCTAAACCCTAAGCATTTTACAATATTTTAGAAAGTGTTTTGTATTTTTTATTTAAGTGTTTATTAAAAGAATTTTCTAAATTGTTATAAACCATAAATCCTAACTCTTAACCCTAAAACCCATACCCTAAACCCTAAAGGCCATACACTAAACCGTTAACACTATACCCTAAACCCTAAGCATTTTATAACATTTTAAAAAGTGTTTTGTAATTTTTATTTAAGTGTTTATTAAAACAATTTACTATTTTGTTACAAACCCTAAATCCTCAACCTTAACCCTAAACCCTATACCCTAAACACTAAAGCCCATACCCTAGACCCTAAACCCTAAACCCTAAGAATTTTATAACATTTTAAAAAGTGTTCTGTAATTCTTACTTAATTTTTTATTAAAATAATTTACTAAATTTTTATAAACCGTAAATCCTAAACCTTAACACTAAATGTCGTACCCTAAAACCTAAAGCCCATACTGAAAACCCTAAACCCTAAACCCTCATCATTTTATAACATTTTAAAAAGTGTTTTGCAAATTTTATTTAAGTATTTATTAAAAGAATTTAATAAATAATTATAAACCTAAATCCTAAACCTTAACACACAACCCCACACTCTAAACCCTAAAGCCCATACCCTAAACACTAAACCCTAAGCATTTTATAACATTATAAAATGTTTTTGTAATTTTTATTTAAGTGTTTAATAAATGAATTTACTAAATTGTTATAAACCATAAATCCTAAACCTTAACCGTAAACCCCATACCCTAAACGCTAAATCCCATACCCTAAGCCCTAAACCCTAAACCCTAAGCATTTTATAACATTCTAAAAAGTGTTTTGTAATTTTTATGTAAGTGTTTATTAAAAGAATTTACTAAATTGTTATAAACCCTAAATCCTAAACCTTATCCTTAAACCCCATACCGTAAACCCTAAAGCTCATACCCTAAACCTTAAACCCTAAGCATTTTATAACATTTTAAAAAGTGTTTTGTAATTTTTATTTAACTATTGATTAAAAGAATTTTCTAAATTGTTATAATCCCTAAATCCTAAAAATTAACCCTAAACCACATACCCTAAACCCTAGAGGCCATACCCTAAACCCTAAACCCTAAGAATTTTATAACATTTTAAAAATGTTTTGTAATTTTTATTTAAGTGCTTATTAAAAGAATTTACTAAATTGATACAAACACTAAGTTCTAAACCTTAACCCTAAACCCCATACCCTAAACACTAAAGCTCATACCCTAAACCTTAAACTCTAAACCCATATATTTTTATAACATTTTAAAAAGTGCTTTGGAATTTTTAGTCAAGTTTTTATTAAAAGAATTTACTAAATCGTTATAAACCGTAAATCCTAAACCTTAACCCTAAACCCCACACCCTAAACCCTAAAGCCCATATCCAAAACACTGAACCCTAAACCCTAAGCATTTTATAACATTTTAAAAAGTGTTTTGTAATTTTTATTTAAGTGTTTATTAAAAGAATTTACTAAATTGTTATAAACCATAAATCTTAAACCTTAACCCTAAACCCTAAAGCCCATACCCTAAACCCTAAGCATTTGATAACATTTTAAAAAGTGTTATGTAGTTTTTATTTAAGTGTTTATTAAAAGAATTTACTAAATTGTTATAAACCCTAAACCCTAAATCCTAAACCTTAAGAATTTTATAGCATTTTAAAAATTGTTTTGTAATTTTTATTGAAGGGTTTATTAAAACAATTTACTAAATTGTTATAAATCCTACATCCTGAACCTTAACCCTAAACCCCTTACCCTAAACCCTAAAGCCCATACCCTAAACCGAGAGAATTTTATTTAAGTTTCTATTAAAAGAATTTTCTAAATCATTATAAACCATAAATCGTAAACCTTAACCCTAAACCCTGTACCCTAAACCCTAAAGGCGATACCCTAAATAGTTAACCCTAAACCCTAAGCATTTTATAACTTTTTAAAAAGTGTCTTGTAATTTTTGTTTAAGTGTTTATTAAAACAATTTACTAAATTGTTATAAACCCTAAATTTTGAACCTTAAACCTAAACCCCATACCCTAATCCATTAACCCTAAACCTTAAGCATTTTATAACATTTTAAAAAGTGTTTTGTAATTTTTATTTAAGTGTTCATTAAAAGAATTTACTAAATTGTTATAAACCATAAATCCATACCTTAACCCTAAACCCCATACCCTAAACCTTAAACCCTAAATCCTAAGCACTTTATAACATGTTAAAAAGTGTTTTGTAGTTTTTATTTAAGTGTTTATTAAAAGAATTTACTAAATTGTTATAAACACTTAACCCCATACCATAAACACTAAAGCCCATACCCTAAAATCTAAATCCTAAGCATTTTATAACATTTTAAAAGGTGTATTGTAATTTTTATTTAAGTGTTTATTAAAAGCATTTACTAAATCATTATAATCCCTAAATCCTAAACCTTAACCCTAAACCCCATACCCTATACCGCAAAGCCCATACCCTATACCCTAAACACTAATCCCTAAACCTTAAACCCTAAGAATTTTATAACATTTTAAAAAGTGTTTTGTAATTTTTATTTAAGTGGTTATTAAAAGAATTTACGAAATTGTTACAAACCATAAATCCTAAACCTTAACCCTAAACCCTAAATCCCTAAGAATTTTATAACATTCTAAACCCTAAGCCCTAAACCCTAAGCATTTTATAACATTCTAAAAAGTGTTTTGTAATTTTTATTTAAGTGTTTATTAAAAAAATTACTAGATTGTTATCAACCCTAAATCATAAACCTTAACCCTAAACCCCATACCCTAAACCCTAAAGCCCATACCCTAAACCCTAAACCTTAAGCATTTTATAACATTTTAAAAAGTGTTTTGTAATTTTTATTTAACTATTTATTAAAAGAATTCTCTAAATTGTTATAAACCGTAAATTCTGAACCTTAACATTAAACCCCATACCATAAACAGTAAAGGCCATACCCTAATCCCTAAACGCTAAACTCCTAAACCCTAAACCCTAAGCATTTTATAACATTTTAAAAAGTGTTTTGTAATTTTTATTTAACTATTTATTAAAAGAATTCTCTAAATTGTTATAAACCGTAAATTCTGAACCTTAACATTAAACCCCATACCATAAACAATAAAGGCCATACCCTAATCCCTAAACGCTAAACTCCTAAACCCTAAACCCTAAGCATTTTATAACATTTAAAAAAGTGTTTTGTAATTTTTATTTAAGATTTTATTAAGAGAATTTAATGAATTGTTATAAACCATAAAGACTAAACCTTAACCCTAACCCCCATACCCTAAACCGTAAAGCCCATACCCAAGACCCTAAACCCTAAACCCCAAGAATTTTATAACATTTTAAAAAGTGTTTTGTAATTTTTATGTAAGTTTTTATTAAGAGAATTTACTAAATTATCATAAGCACTAAATCCTAAACCTCAACCCTAAACCCCATACCCTCTACCCTAAACCCCATACCCTCTACCCTAAAGCCCATACCCTAAACCCTAAATCCAAAAAACTAAACCCTAAACCCTAAGCATTTTATAACAATTTAAAATATGTTTTGTAATTTACTAAATTGTTATAAACCATAAATCCTAAACCTTAACCATTAACCACGTACCCTAAAACCTAAATCCCATACAGAAAACCCTAAACCATAAACCCTAAGCATTTTATAACATTTTAAAAAGTGTTTTGTAATTTTTATTTAAGTGTTTATTAAAAGAATTTAATAAATTGTTATAAACCCTAAATCCTAAACCTTAACCCTAAACCCCATACCCTAAAAACTAAAGCACACGCCCTAAACCCTAAACCCTAAGCATTTTATAACATTTCAAAAAGTTTTTTGTAATTTTTATTTAAGTGTTTATTAAAATAATTTACTAAATTGTTATAAACCATAAATCCTAAACATTAACCCTAAACCACATACTCAAACAATAAACCCTAAACCCTAAGCATTTTATAACATTCTAAAAAGTGTTTTTTAATTTTAATTTAAGTGCTTATTAAAAGAATTTACTAAATTGTTATCAACCCTAAATCCTAAACATTAACCCTAAACCCCATACCCTAAAAACTAAAGCACACGCCCTAAACCCTAAACCCTAAGCATTTTATAACATTTCAAAAAGTTTTTTGTAATTTTTATTTAAGTGTTTATTAAAATAATTTACTAAATTGTTATAAACCATAAATCCTAAACATTAACCCTAAACCACATACTCAAACAATAAACCCTAAAACCTAAGCATTTTATAACATTCTAAAAAGTGTTTTTTAATTTTAATTTAAGTGCTTATTAAAAGAATTTACTAAATTGTTATCAACCCTAAATCCTAAACCTTAAACCTAAAACCCATACCCTAAACCCTAAAGCCCATACCCTAAACCCTAAACCCTAAACCCTAAGCATTTTATAACATTTTAAAAAGTTTTTTGTAATTTTTATTCAAGTGTTTATTAGAAGAATTTAATAAATTGTTATCAACCCTAAATACTAAATTTTAACCCTAAAGCCCATACCCTAAACCCTAAGCATTTTATAACATTTTAAAAATTGTTTTGTAATTTTTTTTAAAGTGTTTATTAAAAGAATTTACTATATTGTTATAAACCATAAACCCTAAACCTTAACCCTAAACTTCATACCCTGAAGCCCATACCCTAATCCGTAAACCCTAAACCCTAAACACTAAGCATTTTTTAACATTTTAAAAGTGTTTTGTAATTTTTATTCAAGTGTTTATTAAAAAAATTTACTAAATTGTTATAAACCCTAAATACTAAACCTTAACCCTAAACCCCATACCCTAAACATTAAGGCCCATATCCTAAACCCTAAACCCTAAGCATTTTATAACATTTTAAAAAGTGTTTTCTAATTTTTATTTAAGTGTTTATTAAAACTATTTACTAAAGTTATAAACCTTAAATCGTAAACCTTAACCCTAAACCCTAAGCATTTTATAACATTTTAAAAAGTGTTTTGTAATTTTTATTTAAGTGTTTATTAAAATAACTTACTAAATTGTTATAAACCATAAAACCTAAACCTTAAACCTAACCCTAAGCCTTTTATAACATTTTAAAAAGTGTTTTGTAATTTTTATTTAAGTATTTATTAAGAGAATTTACTAAATTATTATTAACTGTAAATCCTAAACCTTAACCCTAAACCCTAAAACCTAAGCATTTTATAACATTTTAAAATGTGTTTTGTAATTTGTATTTAAGTGTTTATTAAAAAGAAAATCTAAATTTTTATAAACCATAAATCCTAAACCTTAACCCTAAACCACATACCCTAAAACCTAAAACCCATACCGAAAACCATAAACCCTAAACCCTAGCATTTTATAACATTTTAAAAAGTGTTTTGTAATTTTTATTTAAGTGTTTATTAAAATAATTTACTGAATTGTTATAAACCCTAAATCTTAAACCTTAACCCTAAATCTCGAACCTTAACCCTAAACCCCATTCCCTAAAAACTAGATCACATACCCTAAGCATTTTATAACATTCTAAAATGTGTTTTGTAATTTTTATTTAAGTGTTTATTAAAAGAATTTACTAAATTGTTATCAACCCTAAATCCTAAACCTTAACCCTAAACCCCATACCCTAAACTCTGAAGCACATACCCTAAACCCTAAACCCTAAGCATTTTATAACATTTTAAAAAGTTTTTTGTAATTTTTATTTAAGTGTTTATTAGAAGAATTTAATAAATTGTTATCAACCCTAAATCCTAAACGTTAACCCTAAAGCCCATACCCTAAACCCTAAACCCTAAACACTAAGCATTTTATAACATTTTAAAAAGTGTTCTGTTATTTTTATTTAAGTGTTAATTAAAATAATTTACTAAATTGTTATAAACCCTAAATCCCAAAACTTAACAGTAAACCCCATACCCTAAACCATAAACCCTAAACCCTAAGCATTTTATAACATTTTAAAAATGTTTTGTTATTTTTATTTAAATGTTTATTAAAAGAATTTACTAAATTGATACAAACCCTAAATTCTAAACCTTAACTGTAAACCCCATATCCTAAACACTAAAGCTCTTACCCTAAACCCTAAACCGTAAACCCATAGCATTTTATAACATTTTAAAAAGTGCTTTGTAATTTTTATTCAACTTTTTATTAAAAGAATTTACTAAATTGTTATAAACTGTAAATCATAAACCTTAACCCTAAACCCAATTCACTAATCCCTAAACCCTGAACCCTTAGCATTTTATAAAATTTTAAAAAGTGTTTTGTAATTTTTATTTAAGTGTTTATTAAAACAATTTACCAAATTGTTATAAACCCTAAATCCTAAACCTTAACCCTAAACCCCATACCGTAAACCCTAAAGTCCATACCCTAAACCCTAAACCCTAAACCCTAAGCATTTTATAACATTTTATAAAAAGTGTTTATTAATTTTTATTTAAGAGTTTATTAAAAGAATTTACTAGATTGTTATATACCCTAAATCCTAAACCTTAACCCTAAACCCCATACCCTAAACCCAAAAGCCCATACCTAAACCCTAAACACTAAACACTAAACACTAAACCATAAGCATTCTATAACATTTTAAAAAGTGTTTTGTAATTTTTATTTAAGTGTTTATTAAAAGAATTTACTAAATTGTTATAACCTCAAACCCTAAACCCTAAGCATTTTATAACATTTTAAAAAATGTTTATTAAAACAATTTACTAAATTGAAAGAATAACTTCGGCGTAAATGACATGTAGACAGACATTTGTCGACGCGTTTAGCCATTGGTCGATTTAGCCGTTGGAGTCTCTGCTCAAACTATTTAAAATGCTAAGCTGGATCTGTTTCTTCAACTTGTCGTGACGATGAGCCACACTTTTTGGTTCGAAACACGTCGACAAATGTCTGTCTACATGTGATTTACGTCAAAGTTATTCATTCAACTATTATGGATCACAGAAGCCTCAATTCAACAATTTACTAAATTGTTATAAACCCTACATCCTGAACCTTAACACTAAACACCATACCCTAAACACTAAAGCCCATACCCTAAACGCTAAAACCAAAACCCTAATCATTTTATAACATTTTGAAAATTCTTTTGTATTTTTTATTTAAGTGTTTATTAAAAGAATTTACTAAATTGCTATAAATTGTAAATCCTAAACCTTAACCCTAAACCACGTACCCTAAAACCTAAAGCCCATACCGAAAACCCTAAACCCTAAGCCCTAAGTGTTTTATAACATTTTAAAAAGTGTTTTGTAATTTTTATTTAAGTGTTTATGAAAATAATTTATAAAAGTGTGATAAACCATAAATCCTAAAACATAACCCTAAACCCCATACCCTAAACCCTAACTCCCATACCCAAAACCCTAAACCCTAAGCATTTTATAAAATATTAAAAAGTGTTCTGTAATTTTTATTTAAGTGTTTATTAAAAGAATTCACTAAATTGTTATAAATCCTAAATCCAAAACCTTAACCCTAAACCCCATAACCTAAACCCTAAACCCTAAGAATTTTATAACATTTTAAAATGTGTTTTATAATTTTTATTTAAGTGTTTATTAAAAGAATTTACTAAATTGTTATAAACCCTAAACCCTAAACCCTAAACCCTAAACCCTAAACCCTAAACCCTAAACACTAAACCCTAAGCATTCTATAACATTTTAAAAAGTGTTTTGTAATTTTTATTTAAGTGTTTATTAAAACAATTTACTAAATTGTTATAAACCCTAAATCCTCAACCTTAACCCTAAAACCCATACCCTAAAAACTAATGAACATATCCTAAACCCTAAGGATTTTATAACATTTTAAATTTTTTTTGTAATTTTTATTTGTGTTTATTAAAATAATTTACTAAATTGTTATAAACCATAAATCCTAAACCTTAACCCTAAACCCCATACCCTAAACCCTAAGCATTTTATAACATTCTAAAAAGTGTTTTGTAATTTTTATTTAAGTGTTTATTAAAATAATTTACAAAATTGTTATCAACCCTAAATCCTAAACCTCAACCCTAAACCCCATACCCTAAACCCTAAACCCTAAACCCCAAATCCTAAGCATTTTATAACATTTCAAAAAAAAATTTGTAATTTTTTTTAAGTTTTTATTAGAAGAATTTACTAAATTCTTATCAACCCTAAAGCCTAAACCTTAACCCTAAACCCCATACCCTAAACCCTAAAGCCCATACCCTAAACCATAAACCCTAAACTTTAAACACTAAACCCTAAACCTTAACCCTAAACTCTAAACACTAAACCCTAAACCTTAACCCTAAACCAGACACCCTAAACCCTAAATCCCATACCCTAAACCCTAAACCCTAAAATTTAAAACCTAAACCCTATGCATTTTATAACAGTTTAAAAAGTGTTTTGTAATTTTTATTTAAGTGTTTATTAAAAAAATTTACTAAATTTTTATAAACCCTAAATCTTGAACCTTAACCCTAAAACCCATACCCTAAAAACTAAAGCCTATACCCTAAACCCTAAAACCAAGGCATTTTAAAACATTTTAAGAGTTTATTAAAAGAATTTACTAAATTGTTATAAACCTAATTCCTAATCCTTAACCCTCAACCCCACACCGTAAACCCTAAAGCCCATACCCTAAACACTAAACCCTAAACCCTAAGCATTTTATAACATTTTAAAAAGGTTTTTGTAATTTCTATTTTAGTGTTTATTAAAATAATTTACTAAATCGTTATAAACCATAAATCCTAAACCTTAACCCTAAAACCCATACCCTAAACAATAATTCCCATACCCTAAGCCCTAAACCCTAAACCCTAAGCATTTTATAACATTCTAAAAAGTGTTTTGTAATTTTTATTTAAGTGTTTATTAAAATAATTTACTAAATTGTTATCAACCATAAATCCTAAACCTTAACCCTAAACCCCATACCCTAAACCCTAAATCCCATAAGGTAAACCCTAAACCCTAAGCATTTTATAACATTTTAAAAAGTGTTTTGTAATTTTTATTTAAGTGTTTATTAAAAGAATTTTCTAAATTGTTATATACCCTAAATCCTAAAACTTAACCCTAAACCCCATACCCTATACCCTAAACCCTAAATTCTAAACCTTAACCCTAAGCCCCGTACCCTAAACACTAAAACTCATACCATAAACCCTAAACCGTAAACCCATAGCATCTTATAACATTTTTAAAAGTGTTTTTTAATTTTTATTTAAGTGTTTATTAAAAGAATTTACTAAATTGTTATAAACCCTATATCCTAAACCTTAACACTAAACCCCATACCCTAAACACTAAAGCCCATACCCTAAACCCTAAGGATTTTATAACATTTCAAAAGTTGTTTTGTAATTTTTATTTAACTGTTTATTAAAAGAATTTACTAAATTGTTATAAACCCTAAATCCTAAACCTTAACCCTAAACCCCATACCCTAAACCCTAAGCATTTTATAACATTTTAAAAAGTATTTTGTAATTTTTATTTAAGTGTTTATTAAAAGAATGTACTAAATTGTTATAAACCCTAATTCATAAACCTTAACACCAAAGCCCATACCCTATACACTGAAGCTCATAACCTAAACCCTAAACCCTAAACCCTAAGAATTTTATAACATTTTATAAAGTGCTTTGTATTTTTTATTTGAGTCTTTATTAAAACATTTTTCTAAATTGTTATAAACCATAAATCCTAAACCTTAACTCTAAACCCCATACCCTAAACCCTAAAGGCCATACCCTAAACCGTTAACCCTAAACCCTAAGCATTTTATGACATTTTAAAAAGTGTTTTGTAATTTTTATTTAAGTGTTTATTAAAACAATTTACTAAACTGTTACAAACCCTAAATCCTGAACCTTAACCCTAAACCCCATACCCTAAACACTAAAGCCCATTTCTAGACCCTAAACCCTAAGCATTTTATAACATTTAAAATTTTTTTTTGTAATTTTTTCTATGTTTTCTTAAAATAATTCACTAAATTGTCATAAACCATAAATACTAAACCTTAACACTAAACCCCATACCCTAAACCCTAAAGCCCATAACCTAAACCCTAAGCATTTTATAACATTTTAAAATTTGTTTGTGATTTTTATTTAAGTGTTTATTAAAAGAATTTACTAAATTGTTATAAACCCTAAATCCTAAACCTTAACCCTAAACCCCATACCCTATACCCTAAAGCCCATACCCTAAACCCTACACTCTAAACCCTAAACCCTATTTGTGTTATAAAATTATAAAAATTGTTTTGTAATATTTATTTAGGTTTTTATTAAGACAATTTACTAAATTGTTATAAACCCTAAATCCTAAACGTTAAACCTAAACCCCATACCCGAAACGCTAAATCCCATACCCTAAAGCCTAAGCATTTTATAACATTCTAAAAAGTGTTTTGTAATTTTTAGTTAAGTTTTTATTAAAAGAATTTACTAAATTGTAGTCAACCCTAAATCCTAAACCTTAACCCTCAACCCCACACCCTAAACCCTAACCCTAAACCCTAAACCCTAAATCTTAAACCTTAACCCTAAACCCCATATCCTAAATGCTAAACCCTAATCTCTAAACCCTAAACCCTATTTATTTTATAACATTTTAGAAAGTGTTTTGTAATTTTTACTGAAGTGTTTATTAATATAATTTACTAAATTGTTATAAACCCTAAATCCTGAACCTTAACCCTAAACCCCATACCCCAAAAACTAAAGCACATAATCTGAACCCTAAACCCTAAGCATTTTATAACATTTTAAAAAGTTTTTTGTAATTTTTATTTAAGTGTTTATTATAAGAATTTATTAAATTGTTATCAACACTAAATCCTAAACCTTAACCCTAAAGCCCATACCCTAAACCCTAAACCCTAAACCCCAAACCCTAAGCATTTTGTAACATTTTAAAACATTTTTTGTAATTTTTATTTAAGTGTTTATTAGAAGAATTTACTAAATTGTTATCAACCCTCAATCCTAAACATTAACCCTAAACCCTAAAGCCCATACCCTAAAACCTAAGCATTTTATAACATTTTAAAAAGTGTTCTGTAATTTTTTTAACTGTTAATTAAAAGAATTTACTAAATTTTTATAAACCCTAAATTCTAAAACTTATCCCTAAACCCCATACCCTAAACCCTAAAGCCCATAACCTAAACCCTAAGCATTTTATAACATTTTAAAAATGTTTTGTAATTTTTATTTAAGTGTTTATTAAAAGAATTTACTAAATTGTAATAAACCCTAAATCCTAAACCTTAACCCTAAACCCCATACCCTATACTATAAATCCCATACCCTAAACCCTAAACCCTAAAATCTAAACCCTTAACCTTTCTCCATTTTAAAACATTTTAAAAAGTGTTTTGTAATTTTTATTTAGCTGTTTATTAAAACAATTTACTAAATTGTTATAAACCCTAAATCCTAAACCTTAACCCTAAAACCAATACCCTAAACCCTAAATCCCATACCCTATGCCCTAAACCCTAAACCCTAAGCATTTTATAACATTCTAAAAAGTGTTTCGTAATTTTTATTTAAGTGTTTATTAAAAGAATTTACTAAATTGTTATCAACCCTAAATCCTAAACCTTAACCCTAAACCCCATACCCTAAACCCTAAAGCCCATACCCTAAACCTTAAACCCTAAGCATTTTACAACATTAAAAATTGTTTTGTAATTTTTATTTAACTTTTTATTAAAAGAATTTTCTAAATTGTTATAAACCCTAAATCCTAAAACTTAACCCTAAAACCCTTACGCTAAACCCTAAAGCACATACCCTAAACACTAAACCCTAAGCATTCTATAACATTTTAAAAATGTTTTGTAATTTTTATTTAATTGTTTATTAAAAGAATTTACTAAATCGATACAAACCCTAAATTCTAAACCTTAACCCTAAACCCCATACCCTAAACACCAAAGCTCATACCCTAAACACTAAAATGTAAACCAATATCATTTTATAACATTTTAAAAAGTGCTTTGTAATTTTATTCAAATTTTTATTAAAAGAATTTACTAAATTGTTATAAACCCCAAATCCTAAACCATAACCCTAAACCCTAGGCATTTTGTAACATTTTAAATAGTGTTTTGTAATTTTTATTTAAGTGTTTATTAAAACAATTTACCAAATTTATATAAATCTTGAATCCTAAACCTTAACCCTAAACCCCATACCCTATACCCTAAAGACCAAACCCTAAACCCTAAACATTAAACCCTAAACCTTAAACCCTAAGCATTTTATAACATTTTAAAAATTGTTTTGTAATTTTTATTTAAGTGTTTATTAAAATAATTTACTAAATTGTTATAAACCATAAATCCTAAACCTTAACGCTAAACTCCATACCCTAGAGCCCATACCGTAAACCCTAAAAACTAAGCATTTTTTAACATTTTAAAAAGTGTTCTGTAATTTTTACTTAAGTGATTATTAAAACAATTTACTAAATTGTTATAAACCCTAAATCCTGAACATTAAACCTAAAACCCATATCCTAAACATTAAAGCACATATCCTAAACCCTAAACCCTAAGCATTTTATAAATTTTTAAAAGTGTTTAGAAATTTTTATTTACGTGTTTATTAAGAGAATTTACTAAATTATTATAAACAATACATCCTAAACCTTAAACCTAAAGCCCATACCCTCTACCCTAAATCCCACACCCTAAACCCTAAATACTAAACCCTAAACCCTAAACCCAAAGCATTTTATAACATTTTAAAATGTGTTTTGTAATTTTTATTTAAGTGTTTTTAAAAGAACTTACTAAATTGTTATAAACCATAAATCCTAAACCTTAACCCTAAACCACGTACCCTAAAACCTAAAGCCCATACCAAAAACCCTAAACCCTAAACCCCAAGCATTTTATAACATTTTAAAAAGTGTTTTGTAATTTTTATTTAACTGTTTATTAAAAGAATTTACTAAATTGTTATAAACCCTAAATCTTAAACCTTAACCCTAAACCCCATACCCTAAACCCTAAACCCTAAACTCTAAACCCTAATCCCTATCCATTTTATAACATTTTAAAAAGTTTTTTTTTAATTTTTATTTAAGTGTTTATTAAAACAATTTACTAAATTGTTATAAACAATAAATCCTGAACCTTAACCCTAAACCCAATACCCTAAAAACTAAAGAACATACCCTAAGCCCTAAGCATTTTATAACATTTTAAAAAGTTTTTTGTAATTTTTCTTTAAGTGTTTATTAAAATAATTTACTAAATTGTTATAAACCATAAATCGTAAACGTTAACCCTAAACCCCATACCCTAAACCCTAAACCCTAAAGCCTAAACCCTAAGCATTTTATAACATTCTAAAAAGTGTTTTGTAATTTTTATTTAAGTGTTTATTACAAGAATTTAAATTTTTTTTATCAACCCTAAATCCTAAACCTTAACCCTAAACCCCCTAAACCAAACCCTAAAGCCCATACCCTAAACCATAAACCCTAAGAATTTTATAACATTTTAAAAATGTTTTGTAATTTTTATTTAAGTGTTTATTAAAAGAATTTACTAAATTGTTATAAACCCTAAATCCTAACCCTTACCCTAAACCCCATACCCTATACCCTAAAGCCCATACCCTAAACCCTAAACCTAAACTCTAAACCCCAAACCCTGTGCATTTTATAACACTTTGAAAAAGTGTTTTGCAATTTTTATTTAGGTGTTTATTAAGACAATTTACTAAATTGTTATAAACCCTAAATCCTAAACCTTAACCCTAAACGGCATACCTTAAACCCTAAACCGTAAGAATTTTATAACATTCTAAAAAGTGTTTTGTAATTTTTATTTAAGTGTTTATTAGAAGAATTTACTAAATTGTTATCAACCCTAGATCCTAAACCTTAACCCTAAAGCCCATACAGTAAACCCTAAACCCTAAGCATTTTATAACATTTTAAAAAGTGTTATGTTATTTTTATTTAAGTGTTAATTAAAAGAATTTACAAAATGTTATAAACCCTAAATTCTAAAACTTAACCGTAAACCCCATACCCTAAACCCTAAACCCCATACCCTAAACCCTAAATCCTAAGCATTTTATAACATTTTTAAAATGTTTTGTAATTTTTATTTAAGTGTTTATTTAAAGAATTTACTAAATTGATACAAACCCTAAATTCTAAACCTTAACCCTAAACCCCATATCCTAAACACTAAAGCTCTTACCCTAAACCCTAAATCTTAAACCCATAGCATTTTATAACATTTTAAAAAGTGCTTTGTAATTTTTATTCAAGTTTTTATTAAAAGAATTTACTAAACTGTTATAATCCCAAAATCATAAACCTTAACCCTAAACCCCATTCACTAAAACCTAAACCCTAAACCTTAAGCATTTTATAACATTTTAAAAAGTGTTCTGTAATTTTTATTTAAGTGTTTATTAAAACAATTGAGCAAATTGTTATAAACCCTAAATATTAAACCTTAACCCTAAACCCCATACCCTAAAACCTAAATTCCATAGCCTAAACCCTAAACCCTAAAACCTAAGCATTTTATAACACTTTAAAAAGTGCTTATTAATTTTTATTTAAGTGTTTATTAAAAGTATTTACTAAATTATTATAAACACTAAATCCTAAACCTTAACCCTAAACCCCATACCCTAAATGCTAAGCATTTTATAACATTTCAAAAGGTGTTTTGTAATTTTTATTTAAGTGTTTATTAAAAGAATTTTCTAAATTGTTATAAACCATAAATCCTAATCCTTAACCCTAATCCCCATACCCTAAACCCCAAAGCCCATACCCTAAACCCTAAACCCTAAACACTAAACCCTAAGCATTCTATAACATTTTAAAAAGTGTTTTGTAATTTTTAATTAAGTGTTTATTAAAATAATTTACTAAATTGTCATAAACCTTAAACACTAAACCCTAAGCATTTTATAACATTTTAAAAAGTGTTTATTAAAACAATTTACTAAATTGTTATAAACCCTACATCCTAAACCTTAACCCTAAACCCCATACCCTAAACACTAAAGCCCATACCCTAACCCCTAAACCCTAAACCCTAAGCATTTTATAACATTTTGAAAAGTCTTTTGTAATTTTTATTTAAGTGTTTATTAAAAGAATTTACTAAATTGTTATAAACCCTAAATCCTAAACCTTAAACCTAAAACCCATACCCTATAGCCTAAAGCCCATACCTTAACCCTTAAACCCTAAACCCTAAAAATTTTATAAAATTTTAAAATGTGTTTTGTAATTTTCATATAAGTTTTTATTAAAAAAATTTACTAAATTGTTATAAACTGTAAATCCTAAACCTTAACCCTAAACCACGTACCCTTAAACCTAAAGCCCATACCGAAAACCCTAAACCCTAAGCCGTAATCATTTTGTAACATTTTAAAAAGTGTTTTGTAAATTTTATTTAAGTGTTTATTAAAATAATTTACTAAATTGTTATAAACCATAAATCTTAAAAGTTAACCCTAAACCCCATACCCTAAACCGTAAATCCCATAACCAAAACCCTAAACCGTAAGCATTTTATAACATATTAAAAAGTGTTTTGTAATTTTTGTTTAAGTGTTTATTAAAAGAATTTACTAAATCATTTTAAACCTTAAATCCTAAACCTTAACCCTAAACTCCACACCCTAAAGCCCATACCGTAAACTGTAAACCCTAAGCATTTTTTTAACATTTTAAAAAGTGTTCTGTAATTCTTATTTAATTGTTTATTAAAAGAATTTACTAAATTTTTATAAACCCTAAATCCTGAACCTTAACCCTAAACCCCATACCCTATACCCTAAAGCCTATACCATAATTACTAAACCCTAAAACCTAAACCCTAAACCCTAAGCATTTTATAACATTTTAAAATTTGTTTTGTAATTTTTATTTAAGTGTTTATTAAAACAATTTACTAAATTGTTATAAACCCTAAATATTAAAGCTTAACCCTAAACCCCATACCCTAAACCCTATGCATTTTATAACATTTTAAAAAGTGTTTTGTTATTTTTATTTAAGTGTTTATTAAAAGAATTTACTAAATTGTTATAAACCCTAAATCCTAAACCTTAACCCTAAACCCCATACCCTAAAAACTAATGAACATACCCTAAACCTAAACCCTCAGCATTTTATAACATTTAAAAAAGTTTTTTGTAATTTTTATTTGTGTCTATTAAAATAATTTACTAAATTGTTATAAACCATAACTCATAAACCTTAACCCTAAACCCTAAACCCTAAGCATTTTATAACATTCTAAAAAGTGTTTTGTAATTTTTATTTAAGTGTTTATTAAAAGAATTTAGTATATTGTTATCAACCCTAAATCCTAAACCTTAAGCCTAAACCCCATACCCTAAACCCTAAAGCCCATACCCTAATACCTAAACCCTTAACCGTAAACCCCAAGCATTTTATAACATTTTAAAATGTTTTTTGTAATTCTTATTTAAGTGTTTATTAGAACAATTTACTAAATTTTTATCAACCTTAAATCCTAAAACTTAACCCTAAACCCCATACCCTAAACCCTAAAGCCCATACCCTAAACCCTAAACCCTAAACTCTAAACCCTAAACCCTATTCATTTTATAACCTTTTAAAAAGTGTTTTGTAATTTTTATTTAAGTGTTTATTAAACGAGTTTGCTAAATTGCTATAAGCTCTAAATCTTAAACCTTAACCCTAAACCCCATACCCTAAACCTTAAACCCTATGCATTTTGTAACATTTTTAAAAAAAATTGTAATTTTTATTTAAGAGTTTATTAAATTTTTTTACTAAATTGTTATAAACCCTAAATCCTGAACCTTAACCCTAAAACTCATACCCTAAAAAATAAAGCCCATACGTGAGACCCTAAATCCTAGGCATTTTATAACATTTTAAGTGTTTATTAAAAGAATTTACTAAATTGTTATAAACCTAAGTCCTAATCCTTAACCCTCAACGCCACACCCTAAAGCCGATACCCTAAACACTAAACCCTAAACCCTAAGCATTTTATAACATTTTAAAAAGTTTTTTGTAATTTTTATTTAAATGTTTATTAAAATAATTTACTAGATCGTTATAAACCATAAATCCTAAACCTTAACCCTAAACCCCATACCCTAAACCATAAATCCCATACCCTAAGCCCTAAACTGTAAACCCTAAGCATTTTATAACATTTTAAAAAGTGTTTTGTAATTTTTATTTAAGTGTTTATTAAAAAAATGTACTAAATTGTTATCAACACTAAAACCTAAACCTTAACCCTAAAACCCATACCCTATACCCTGAAGCCCAGACCCTAAACCCTAAACCCTAAGCATTTTATAACATTTTAAAAAGTGTTTTGTAATTTTTATTTAAGTGTTTATTAAAAGAATTTACTAAATTGTTATAAACCCTAAATCCTAAAACTTAACCCTAAATCCCATACCCTATACCCTAAACCCTAAGCATTTTATAACATTTTAAAAAGTGTTTTCAAATTTTTATTTAAGTGTTTATTAAAAGAATTTACTAAATTGTTATAAAGCATAAATCCTAAAACTTAAACCTAAACCCCATACCCTAAACCCTAAACCCTAAACCCCAAGAATTTTATAACACTTTAAAAAGTGATTTGTAATTTTTATTTAAGTGTCTATTAAAAGAATTGACTAAAGTGTTATAAACCCTAGATCCTAAACCCTAACCTTAAACCCCATACCCTATACCCTAAACCATAAACCCTAAACCCTTAGTATTTTATAACATTTTAAAAGGTGTTTTGTAATTTTTATTTAAGTGTTTATTAAAAGAATTTACTAAATTGTTATAAACCTGTAAATCCTAAACCTTAACCCTAAACCCCATACCCTAAACCCTAAACCCCAAACCCTAAACCTTCAACCCTAGACGCTAAACCCGATACCCTAAACCCTAAACCCTAAACCTTAAACCCTAAACCCTAAACCATAAACCCTAAGCATTTTATAACATTTTAAAAAGTGTTTTCTAATTTTTATTTAAGTGTTTATTAAAATAATTTTCTAAATTGTTATAAACACTAAATCCTGAACCTTAACCCTAAACCCCATACCCTAAACACTAAAGCCCATACCTTAAACCCTAAACCCTTAGCATTTTATAACATTTTAAAAAGTGTTTTGTAATTTTTATTTAATTGTTTATTAAAAGAATTTACTAAATTGTTATAAACCCTAAATCATAAACCTTAACCTTAAACCCCATACCCTATACCCTAAAGCTGATACCCTAAACCCTAAGCATTTTATAACATTTTAAAAAGTGTTTTGTAATTTTTATTTAAGTTTTTATTAAAAGAATTTACAAAATTGTTATAAACCATAAATCCTAAACCTTAACCGTAAACCCCATACCCTAAACCCTGAAGCCCATACCCTAAACCATAAACCCTAAACACTAAACCCTAAGCATTTTATAACATTTTAAACAGTTCTTTGTAATTTTTGTTCAAGTGTTTATTAAAACAAATTACTAAATTATTATAAACCTAAAATCTCGAATCTTAACCCTAAACACTAAAGCCCATACCCTAAACACTAAACCTGAAACCCTAAACCTGAATCCCTAAACACTAAGCATTTTATAACATTTTAAAAAGTGTTTTTAATTTTTGTTTAAGTGTTTATTAAAAGAATTTACTAAATTGTTATAAACCCTAAATCCGAAACACTAACCCTAAACCGGAAACCCTAAACCCTAAACACTAAGCATTTTATAACATTTTAAAAGGTGTTTTGTAATTTTTATTTAAGTGTTTATTAAAAGAATTTAATAAATTGTTATAAACCCTAAATCATAAACCTTAACCCTAAACCCTATACCCTATACCCTAAAGCCCATACCCTAAACACTAAACCCTAAACCCTAAGCATTTCATAACACTTTGAAAAGTGTTTTGTAATTTTTATTTAAGTGTTTATTAAAATAATTTACTAAATTGTTATAAACCATAAATCCTAAACCTTAAACCTAAGCCCCATACGGTAAACCCTAAAGCCCACACCCAAAACCCAAAACCCTAAACCCTAAACCCTAAGCATTTTATAACATTTTAAAATGTGTTTTGTAATTTTTATTTAAGTGTTTATTAAAGAATTTACTAAATTGTTATAAACCCTAAATCATAAACCTTAACCCTAAAACCCAAACCTTAAATCATAAACCCTAAGCACTTTATAACATTTTAAAAACTGTTTTGTAATTTTTATTTATGTGTTTATTAAAATAATTTACTAAATTTCTATAAACCATAAATCCTAAAATTTAACACTAAACGCCATACCCTAAACCCTCAATCCCATACCTTAAACCCTAAGCCCTAAACCCTAAACCCTAAGCATTTTATGATATTTTAAAAAGTCTTTTGTAATTCATATTTAAGTGTTTATTAAAAGAATTTACTGAATTGTTATAAACCCTAAATCGTAAACCTTAACCCTATACCCTGAATCTGATACCCTAAACCCTGAACCCTAAACATTAAAAATAATCCCAAAACCCTAAGCATTTTATAACATCTTAAAAAGTGTTTTGTAATTTTTATTTAAGTGTTTATTAAAAGAATTTACTAAATTGTTATAAACCCTAAATCCTAAACCTTAACCCTAAACCATATACCCTAAACCTTAAAGCCCATACCCTAAACCCTAAAGTCTAAGCATTTTGTAACATTTTAAAAAGTGTTTTGTAGTTTTTATTTAAGTGTTTATTAAAAGAATTGACTAAATTTTTATATACCCTAAATCCTAATATTTAACCCTAAACCCCATACCTTATACCCTAAAGCCCATGCCCTAAACCCTAAACCCTAAGCATTTTATAACATTTTAAAAAGTATTTTGTATTTTTTTTAAGTGTTTATTGAAGGAACTTACTATATTGTTATAAACACTAAATCCTAAAACTTAACCCTAAAGCCCATACCCTAAACCCTAAACCCTAAACACTAAGCATTTTATAACATTTTAAAAAGTGTTTTGTAATTTTTATTCAAGTGTTTATTAAAAGAATTTACTAAATTGTTATAAACCCTAAATCCTAAACCTTAACCCTAAACCCTATATCCTAAACCCTAAACCCCATACCCTAAACACTAAACCCTAAAACCTAAACCCTAAACCCTAAACCCTAAACCCTAAACCTTAAGCATTTTATAACATTTTAAAAAGTGTTTTGTAATTTTTATTTAAGTGTTTATTAAAACAATTTATTAAATTGTTATAAACCCTAAATCTTGAACCTTAACCCCAAACTGTATACCCTAAACACTTAAGCCCATACACCCAACGCTAACCCTAAGCATTTTATAACATTTTAAGAAGTGTTTTGTAATTTTCATTTAAGTGTTTATTAAAAAAAATTACTAAATTGTTGTAAACACTAAATCCTAAACCTTAACACTAAACCCCATACCCTAAATCACATACCCTAAACGCTAAACCCTAAACCCTAAGCATTTTATAACATTTTAAAAAGTGTTTTGTAATTTTTATTTAAGTGTTATTAAAACAATTTACTAAATTGATATAAACCATAAATCCCAAACCTTAACCCTAAACCCCATATCCAAAACCCTGAACCCCATACCCTAATCCCTAAAGCCCATACCCTAAACCCTAACCCCTAAGCATTTTATAACATTTTAAAAAGTGTTATGTAATTTTTATTTAAGTGTTTATTAAAAGAATTTACTAAATTCTTATAAACACTAAATCCTGAACCTTAACCCTAAAACCCATACCCTAAACACTAAAGCCCATACCCTAAAACCGATACCCTATACCCTAAAGCCCATACCCTAAATTCTAAGCATTTTATAACATTTTGAAAAGTGTTTTGTAATTTTTATTTAAGTGTTTATTAAAATAATTTACTAAATTGTTATAAACGCTAAATCATAAACCTTAACGCTAAACCCCATCCCTAAACCGTAACACCCATACCCTAAACTCTAAACCCTAAATCCCAAACCTTAACACTAAACCCCATATGCTAAACCCTAAAGCCCATACCCTAAACCCTAAACCCCTAAACCCTAAACCCTAGGCATTTTATATCATTTTAAAAAGTGTTTTGTAATTATTATTAATTGTTTATTAAAAAATTTACTAAATTGTTATAAACCTTAAATCCTGAACCTTAACCCTACACACTAAAGCCCATACCCTAAACCCTAAAACCTAAGCATTTTGTAACATTTTAAAAAGTGTTTTGTAATTTTTATTTAAGTGTTTATTAAAAGAATTTACTAAATTGTTATAAACCCTAAATCCTAAACCTTCACCCTAAACCCCATACTCTATACCCAAAAGCCCATACCCTAAACACTAAACCCTAATTAGTAAACCCTAAACCCTAAGCAGTAAACCCTAAAACCCATACCCTAAACCCTAAACCCAGAGCATTTGATAACATTTTAAAAAGTGTTTTGTAATTTTTATTTAAGTGTTTATTAGAAGAATTTACTAATTGTTATATACCCCAAATGCTAAACCTTAACCCTAAACCCCATACCCTAAACACTAAACCCCATACCCTAAACCCTAAAAGTTTAACCCTAAACCCTAAGCATTTTATAACATTTTAAAAAGTGTTGTGTAATTTTTATTGAAGTTTTTATTAAAAGAATATACTAAATTGTTATAAACCCTAAATCCTCAACCTTAACCCTAAACCCCATAAGCTAAACCCTAAAACCCATACCGTAAACCCTAAACCCTAAGCATTTTAAAACATTTTAAAAAGTGTTTTGTAATTTTTATTTAAGTGTTTATTAAGACAATTTACTAAATTGTTATAAACTCTAAATCCCAAACCTTAACACTAAGCCTCATACCCTAAACACTAAAGCCCATACCCTAAACCCTAAACCCTAAGCATTTATAACATTTTAAAAAGTGTTTTGTAATTTTTATTTAAGTGTTTATTAAGACAATTTACTAAATTGTTATAAACTCTAAATCCCAAACCTTAACACTAAGCCTCATACCCTAAACACTAAAGCCCATACCCTAAACCCTAAAACATAAACACTAAACCCTAAGCATTTTATAACATTTTAAAAAGTGTTTTGTAATCTTTATTTAAGAGTTTATTAAAAGAATTTACTAAATTGTTATAAACCCTAAATCATAAACCTTAACCCTAAACCCCATACCCTCTACCCTAAAGCCCATACCCTAAACCATAAACCCTAAACCCTAAACACTAAACGCTAAAGCCTAAGCATTTTATAACATTAAAAAAAGTGTTTTGTAATTTTTATTTAAGTCTTTATTAAAAGAATTTATTAAATTTTAATAAACCCTAAATCCTAAACCTTAACCCTAAACCCCATACCATAAACTTTAAAGCCCATACCCTAAACCCTAAACCCTAAGCATTTTATAACATTTTAAAAAGTGCTTTGTAACTTTTATTTAAGTATTTATTAAAAGAATTTACTAAACTGTTATAAACCCTAAATCCTAAACCTTAACCATAAACCCCATACCCTAAACCCTAAACCCTAAGCATTTTATAACATTTTAAAAAGTGTTTTGTAATTTTTATTTAAGTGTTTATTAAAAGATTTTAATACATTATTATAAACCCTAAATCCTAAACCTTAACCCTAAACCCCATACCCTACATTCTTGTTGTGGGGAAAAGTGTCTATTCAGAACGACCCTATCCCACTAAGGTGTGACAGTGCCTTAGCAACAAACAGAGAAAACTACTTTTGTATTCTTCTTTATGAACTATAAACGAATAGGAATAGGATGAACCAACCTGTGTCTTGCGCTAGTCCTTTGATCCAATCTCTCTCCCCTTTGACGGCTTCCAGCTACCTGCTCCCTTACTTTCCCAGCTTCACCAAGTTCCTGTAAGATCACAGAAGAAGAAAACCACACAAAGGCATGGATTTATATTCACAAATAGCTTAGGATCAGATTTAAGCTAAACATACAAATGTAACAAACATCAATGATACACAAGCATGTAGGAGAAACTCAAATAGTTTTATTGATATAACAAGAAGATCCAGGAGGAGATACAACCAATGATTCCCGATCCAGCATCAACCTCCCAGCAAAGGAATCCCTTCTTCACCTCCAACAAAGCATAAATCACCCGATACTCTGAAATCAATCTCAAAACCAACAACAATTCTCTGCAATGTACAAAATTCCAGCCTCCGGATCTCTAGGATGAGGGATCCATATATAGATGTATGCAAAGAGGATGAGTCAGCTTGTCATCTGACTAGTGTCTTCTCTCTATCAATTCTTGCTTCCACTTGGAGACTGAGAGCCTCTTACTCATCCTTGGTCGAACTCAGTGAGGCAAGTGTCATAGGGAAAGATTCTGGAAGCTTCCATTGTCTTTCCACCTCGCAGAATGGCACTGCCATTTGTCATTTCCCGCTCAACGCACCCTGGTAGTGCATTTAGGTGCGTTGCAACACACCCAGCTAGTGTACTTGGGTGCTATGCAACGCAGGTAGCTAGTGGAGCAGCTGAAATGATCCTGATTTGACTGATTCTGAGCAGTTTCTGGTGGAGAAGTTCTGGGAGAAGCTGTAATTTGTTGACCTTGTTCCTTTAGGGGCAGGAACAACACTTTTAGGGACTTAGGATCCCTTGGTTTATGGACATTTCATGCTTAGAGCTGTAAGGCACAAAAATGTCTATAACAGTTGCCCCCTAAAGTATGAGGCCGTTTATCGGGTGAAATGCTTTATTAGGAGGATCCGAAGTTCTTTCAATGCTGGGAGGAGACCTGTAATAAGATACAATACAATACATTATCTTCATACTATTTTTCATGATCTAGCTGAGGCGGGCATTCCCATGCTCAGCTTTATAAATTCATTTTCATGTACATAGGACAGACAATCGTCTGTTGGTAGACTGATGATTCTGATAGAGCCATCATCCTTTTGGTAGGATGATTATCTGTGCTGCAATGCTGTACATTTCAATGTCTTTATTTTCTCGAATATATATCGCAGCCCGGATGGATGAAACTAGATCTGGGGTCTTCAATCTCGTCCGATCTTCACTCGAAGTACAAGTCGATCCATGTGAGAAATGTTTTGAAGTCGAACATGGAAAGACATCGCTTGCTTACCAGTCAATGATGTAAACTGTTAACAAGCGCGAGAGGAATCACCGATAATGATGATGACCCTCAAGGTACTGCAGTACAATTCACGTGGTGTGAATAAAGGACTTGGCGTCAAACACCACGCAAAATATTTCGGTCGAAGGTCATTGATGTATACCTGTCGCCGGAAGTGAGAAACTTGCCATTGAGGCATGCAAGCTTCAAAGTACTGAAGGGGGTGTTCCTAGATCATCTTCTTGGATAATGAGCTGATGTCGACAAGAAGTGATCCGTCAAAGGAGGGCCTTAATGAATCCCACATCAATGACATGGAACGGAGCAAATGATTTTGATGGAGGTGAAAACGATCTGATGATACATGGTTCAGGATGGCGGTCATGAAAGAATGAAGTATAATGTATGGTAGTGGATGGGACACAGGTGACTTCTCTGGATGACTTCTCTTGAACATATCGGCGACACTTATGTGATGGATTGGTAGCATTTACCCCAAATGTGGATGGTATGGCGTGACCATGGTGATGTGACCGGTGAATGAAACAACCCAACCCGACTCAGGCACGGAATGGAAGTGTCATGTTCAAGAGCGACTTGCTACCAATAAAGATTCTTTGAGTTTTTCCCAATTTTTCCCCAGTCATTGCTGACCAGTACCTCTTTATTTTTTTCAAGCTTGAGGAGGATAACATATGCTTGTTCTATAATTTTCCCTTCGGGCAAACCCATCGCTATGTTTTAACGAGCCTAGCGATAGTGAAACTCGTTCTCGTCTAAAGACAAGTTTGTCGCTATTAATCTTTTTAACGAGTCTAACGACAAAGATAACTCGGTCCTTTTCATTTTTAGAGAGTCTGAAAAGGTACGTAAAGTTAACTCCGAAATTCCTTTTTCGTCATCTAATCCCTTAAGCCCGAAAAAGTATAAAACAATACAGAAGGGATGAATTTTCGATAATTTTAACGAGCCGAACAAAACAAGCGCTCGATCTTTTTGTGCAATAATCCCTCAGGTCCAAAAAGATTAAAATCTAGAGGAGGGATAACACTTCGTGTCGCTTTAACAAGCTGGAAGGCCAAAACTCGGCAATCTTTTCATATTTTACGAGTCAGATGAAAAGAGCTTAAAGAAGACTCGTCTTTTGAGGAACGAGTGATAAAATGGGTAGCAGCTGATTCCAGGTAAGGTTTGGAATTTTCCAATCACGGCAGTGTCACAAGGATGGCTAGTGAAATCACTCTTCGCAGCTGTTCCTCAAAATGGGTAAAAAATCAAATGGAGGTGAATGATCGGCCAATGGAAAAGTGGAGGTGACGGTGCAAACACGACCAAGGCTTTAATGGCTGAAGTACTATATTCACGATGGTTATTTACCAGAGGATAGTTCATTTTTTAATGAGCTTAAACGCGGATTGAAACACTTGCTCATGTCTTATGTTTATTTTTTAACGAGCTTGAACTATGTGCTAAAACTGCTCGATAATCCAGTCATATGATAATAATGTCTCATATAAAACTGTAACTTTTAGATTTTTGCCCCACATCCTTCCTTTATGCAAGTTAGGAAACGACTAATCCAAAAAACAGATAAATAACCGCTCTTTGCTTACACTCCAAAAGGTTTGCATGCCCCCAGTTATAAAATATGGTTTCAAGGTTACCCCTCAATTTGCAGACAAAACATTTGTTCTATCAGGAAAGGCCTACCTCTTACAGGTTACCAAAGATTGCTCTATTCGCGGTGCAAATAAAACACTTCCTCGGCGATGTTTACCGAGATAAACAAAGGTGAGCAACGATGTGCGCCACTCACATAACTTTGACAAGAGAATCTTATTCTAGAATAACCCCTCTTCCACCGATGGACGGGGTACAAACTAGTCATATTCTCCCGCGGAAACCTACCCTATACCCGAAGTTTTCCTGCCGAAGCAGACCAGGACGCATGCCCCCTGGGTTTCAGTCATATCCCTCCGAATTACTTGCGCTCATCGGGAGGACGGACTGGGGGTTGAGACATTTCTTGCATGAAGAGACCATTTAGGGATGGTATATGACTATTTGCTATGCGTGATCCAGGAAATGAAAGCTGGTCCACGAGCTTGACCACTCTTCCTTCGTGCGGAAAACACATTACTCTAAAGAGTGAGGAGACGATGGCTCCCATGCAATAAATATAGTCTCGTCCAAGGAGTAGGTTATAATCCAAGGGTCCTTGAACTACCATTACGTTCATTTGAACTATCTTCCCTCTCAATGTTATGGGCACATTGGGAAGGATCCCTAAAGGTCGACTAGTTCCTTTATCAAAGCCTGTCAGATTTCTCATCTCAGGCAAAAGCGATGGCGAACCAAGCGCTTTCCAAGCAGTAGAGGAAAGGATACTCACAGAAGCCCCTTCATTTATGATGGTACCAGCCATGACCATTCTATATATTTGGACGATAATTCGGAATGGTATGCTTGCTGGTAAACGGGGTCTGCCTAGTTGATTCCAGTCGAAGGAGACAACTAGGTTGCTTGGAGGTGGGACCGAGTATGGCTCTGACGAAATTCCTTCCTGCGGTAAAGGAATGGGTAGATTGCCCCCATGTTCGTCGGAGTCTGTGTTGATGAAGAGAATTTGGACGGTGTCATCCTTGTTTTCTTCAGTGACTGTATCATCCGAAGATAAAACCTCTGAAGGCAAGACCAGGTCAACTGCTGCCTCGACCCTTTGACTTTCGTCTGGTATGGATTCAGCTGGTTTATCTTCAATGATAGGCACTTCAACTGACCACTTGAGTGGGCCAACTGGATTCTCAACTAACGATGGACTCGGCAAGAGTTTTTTATATCCAGGAGGAAGTCGTAACGGTGAAACCGGATGATCATCCAAAACTCTTTTAGCTTCGTCTAAGAAGGGACAACGGTGGATGGCATGATTGCCTTCACATAGTTTACAGGGAAATCTAGCTTTCCCATTTTGTCCTGGGGCTTCACTTTCGCTAGTTGACGGTGTGCTTTCAACATGATCACCAGAGGTTGACGACACCGGATTGTGCAAACGGGGAGACCAGTCCCTTAGTATCCGGGGGATGCAAGGACAATCTCTGTGAAAGTGGTCTCCCTTGCAAATGACACATGGCGATTTAGGCCTGGTCGGTGCAGTGTGTGGATTTTCGTTAGACGACACTTGTTTCCCTCCATTCGCCTTTGGCTCCTTCTTCTTCTTCTCTCTCTTCTTCTTTTCCTTCTTCTCCTTAGGAACTTGACTTTTGGCTTTTCCAGCCCCATCAAGTGAAGAGGTAGGAGGAGAAGAAGAATTAGAGGAAGTAGAAGGTTGGTGGGTAACTCTGGATTCGTCTAATTACCGATTCAATTGTTCAGGAATAGTGGTGTTTTGAACGACATTGGTTGAGAAGAGCCATACTGGCAAGCCAATTGTCAGTCCTGGAAGCGACAATGTGGCCATATGGGGTGCACCAACATCTCCCCAAGAGGAGAAGGGACTAGGATTTCCACCAAGGGGAATTCCTTGGTTGGTAGACTCCATTTTCTCAACCTAAGATCAACGTAGGAAAAGGGTAAAAAATATTCTGTTTAAAATAAATTTTTAGACGCTTTAGACACAACTTGTTTTTTCAATTTTAAAGAGTCAAGAAAAAACAAAAGATGACTCTAGTATCCTTCGATTTTTAATGAGCCTGAAGTGACAAGTGCTCAGATGGACCTTTTCCATTAAGGAGTCTGAAAAGGAACGAAAGGGACTGCTCTGGAGATCTAGGTAGAGGGAGTACCAAACCAATCACAAAACTGCAGAATACGTTTTACGGTACGGCAGTCAATCTTCCCGAATGCTGTGTTCGGTGCATTGCAATCAGTAGGGCGGCCGACACGGCTTCCTATGGATAAAAGGTTTTAAGCCTATAGGGGTCTCCCAATATATACTCAACGGTACGTGGGAGCACAAGTCCATACTGGCACTTATCGTCTCACAGTGGAGGAATCACCCAACCATCAGTGAGGACAACAGTTACCAGGCTTTACGACGCCGGAACACGTCTCTAGCCTAGACCTCTATGTTGTGCGTTAAGTTCCAAAGCGTTGTTAGATTCATTCAATTTATGTTAAGTTGATCTTTCTTATGAAGTTTGCCTTTTGGGTTCACCACGAGATGTAGATGTAATTCCTAAATGCAATCTAAAGATGATAAGCAAATCTTTTATCTCTTTTCAATAATGAAAATCCTAGCTACAAGGGGAAAAGAAAGACACAATCTTTTCTCAAAGAGCAAAGAGCACACTGTAAATGCACTTTTCCTAAATCAAGCCATACAAACTATCAATATGCAAATGCACATGTGCATGTATTTGTTTTTCACTTTCTTAATATTGATGCCTAAAAAGAAAGTTGATGTACAAATCTGAATTCGCTTTCAAATGAAAAACACAAACAAGCTTCTTTTCGAAATCAAAAGGTAGAGATGATTACGACACTTTACGATTTTCGAAATAAATACTCGTTTCGACACTAGAAAGTCACAAATTCAAACCAAAGGCAAAAGTAAAAGCATAATCGACTGTCAACAGCAAATAAACTTTCTCCTAAGACCAAAATCGACAGTTACGACAAATCTAAATCAAAGGACGACAGTGTGACTATTCTACTTTTGCAATGGAAAACTGTAAATGATGCCACAAACACACAAAAACACCTACAATCTTTTTGTACAAAGGAGGCGGAATTAAGTCAAAGAAAAGGAGTTTTCAGACAGGTACACACACTGATCACTGGCTGCAAAAATCAGAGACAAAACTGGAAAAAATGAAGCAAAGAACCTCAGCTGCACAGGGCAAGGCTGATCAGCGCACCTGTTACACAGAGAAACTGAATTGCAGCGCAGGTAGCCCTCTCGGGACCTGCGTTGAAATGCAGAACCTCTTCACAGAGCCTGCGCTGGGGCAGAAATGAGAATTCTGTCCGGGTTCTGGTCACGGTTTGCAGTTTAATCTATGGTTTTTGGCCGAGTAAAAGCAATCAGTAATGCACAATCAGAGGGATGATTTAAAGGAGGTCTAAGAGCTATCACAAAGGGCAATCAGATCATTTGTGAATCAGCTGTTCAAATCATAAACAGATCCAGTGAATGGATTGAAGTAGCAGATGTCTACTTTGCATTTGTAAATGGCAAATGCAGTTCGATTGCTACTTCTAAGTCTATGAAACAAACAACAAGAGAAACACAAATAAACTAATTAGACACGTTCCCCAGCGGAGTCGCCATTTTGTTGTGGGGAAAAGTGTCTATTCAGAACGACCCTATCCCACTAAGGTGTGACAGTGCCTTAGCAACAAACAGAGAAAACTACTTTTGTATTCTTCTTTATGAACTATAAACGAAGAGGAATAGGATGAACCAACCTGTGTCTTGCGCTAGTCCTTTGATCCAATCTCTCTCCCCTTTGACAGCTTCCAGCTACCTGCTCCCTTACTTGCCCAGCTTCACCAAGTTCCTGTAAGATCACAGAAGAAGAAAACCACACAAAGGCATGGATTTATATTCACAAATAGCTTAGGATCAGATTTAAGCTAAACATACAAATGTAACAAACATCAATGATACACAAGCATGTAGGAGAAACTCAAATAGTTTTATTGATATAACAAGAAGATCCAGGAGGAGATACAACCAATGATTCCCGATCCAGCATCAACCTCCCAGCAAAGGAATCCCTTCTTCACCTCCAACAAAGCATAAATCACCCAATACTTTGAAATCAATCTCAAAACCAACAACAATTCTCTGCAATGTACAAAATTCCAGCCTCTGGATCTCTGGGATGAGGGATCCATATATAGATGTATGCAAAGAGGATGAGTCAGCTTGTCATCTGACTAGTGTCTTCTCTCTATCAGTTCTTGCTTCCACTTGGAGACTGAGAGCCTCTTACTCATCCTTGGTCGAACTCAGTGAGGCAAGTGTCATAGGGGAAGATTCTGGAAGCTTCCATTGTCTTTCCACCTCGCGGAATGGCACTGCCATTTGTCATTTCCCGCTCAACGCACCCTGGTAGTGCATTTAGGTGTGTTGCAACGCACCCAACTAGTGTACTTGGGTGCTATGCAACGCAGGTAGCTAGTGGAGCAGCTGAAATGATCCTGATTTGAATGATTCTGAGCAGTTTCTGGTGGAGAACTTTTGGGAGAAGCTGTAATTTGTTGACCTTGTTCCTTTAGGGGCAGGAACAACACTTTTAGGGACTTAGGATCCCTTGGTTTATGGACATTTCATGCTTAGAGCTGTAAGGCACAAAAATGTCTATAACAATTCTAGATCCCATACCCTAAACCCTAAACCCTAAGCATTTTATAACATTTTAAAAAGACTTTTGTAATTTTTATTTAAGTGTTTATTGAAAGAATTTACTAAATTGTTATAAAACCTAAATCGTGGACCTTAACCCTAAACCAAATACACTAAATTATAAAACCCATACCGTAAACCCTAAACCCTAATCATTTTATAACATTTTAAAAAGTGTTTTGTAATTTTTATTTAAGTGTTTATTAAAAGAATATACTAAATTGTTATAAACCCTAAATCATAAACCTTAACAGTAAACACCATACCCTAAACCCTAAACCCTAAGCATTTTGTAACATTTTAAAAAGTGTTTTGCAATTTTGATTTAAGTGATTATTAAAAGAATTTACTAAATTGCTATAAACCCTAAATCCTAAACGTTAACCCTAAATCCCATACCCTATACCCTAAATCCCATACACTAAACCATAAACCCTAAACCCTAAATCGTAAGCCTTGACCCTAAACTCCATACCCTAAACCCTAAAGCCCATGTCCTAAACCCTAAACCCTAAGCATTTTGTTACATATTAAAAAGTGTTTTGTAATTTTTATTTAAGTGTTTTTTAAAAGAATTTACTAAATTCTTATAAACCCTAAATCCTAAACCTTAACGCTAAACCACATACCCTATACCCTAAAGCCCATACCCTAAATCCTAAACCCTAAACTCTAAATACTTAACCCTAAACTCTAAATACTTAAAACTTAACACTAAACCACATACCCTAAACCCTAAAGCCCATACCCTAAACCCTAAGCATTTTATAACATTTTAAAAATGTTTTGTAATTTTTATTCCAGTGTTTATTAAAAGAATTTACTAAGATGATACAAACCCAAAATTCTAAACCTTAACCCTAATCCACATACCCTAAACACTAAAGCTCGTACCCTAAACCCTAAATCTTAAACCCATAGCATTTTATAACATTTTAAAAACTGCTTTGTAATTTTTATTCAAGTTTTTATTAAAAGAATTTACTAAATTGTTATAAACTCTAAATCCTAAACCTTAACCCTAAATCCTAAACCTTAACCCTAAACCCGATTCACTAAACCCTAAACCCTAAGCATTTAACATTATAAAAAGTGTTTTGTAATTTTTATTTAAGTGTTTATTAAAACAATTTACCAAATTGTTATAAACCCTAAATCCTACTCCTTAACTCTAAACCCCATACCCTAAACCTAAAGTCCATACGCTAAACCCTAAACCCTAAACCCCATACCTTAAACCCTAAAGCCCATACCCTAAACCCTAACCATTTTATAACATTTCAAAAGGTGTTTTGTAATTTTTATTTAACTGTTTATTAAAAGAATTTAATAAATTTTTATAAACCCTAAATCCTAAACCTTAACCCTAAACCCCATTCCCTAAACTCTAAATCCCATACCCTAAACCCTAAACCTTAAACCGTAGCATTTTATAACATTTTAAAATGTGTTTTGCAATTTTTATTTAAGTGTTTATTGAAAGTGTTTTGTAATTTTTATTTAAGTGTTTATTAAAACAATTTTCTAAATTGTTATAAACCCTAAATCCTAAACCTTAACCGTAAACCCCATACCCTATACCCTAAAGCCCATACCCTAAACCCTAAACCCTAAACCCTAAGCATTTTATAACATTTTAAAAAGTTGTAATTTTTGTTTAAGTGTTTACTAAAACAATTTACTAAATTGTTATAAACCCTAAATCTTTAACCTTAACCCTAAACCCCATACCCTAAACACTAAAGCCCATACCCTAAACCTTAAGCATTTTATAACGTTTTAAAAAGTGCTTTGTAATTTTTATTTAAGAGTTTATTAAAAGAATTTACTAAATTGTTATAAACCCTAAATACTAAACCTTAACCCTAAACCCCATAAACTATACCCTAAAGCCCATACCCTAAACCCCATACCCTAAACCCTAAACCCTAAATCCTAAACCCTAAACCCTAATCCCCAAGCATTTTATAACATTTTAAAAAGTGTTTTGTAATTTTTATTTAAGTGTTTATTAAAATAATTTACTAAATTGTTATAAACCATAAATCCTAAACCTCAACCCTAAACACTAAAGCCCATACCCTAAACCTTCAACATTTTATAACATTTTAAAAACTGTTCTGTAATTTTCACTTAAGTGTTTATTAAAAGAATTTGATAAATTGTTATAAACCCTAAATCATAAACCTTAACCCTAAACACTAAAGCCCATACCCTAAACCCTAAAACCTAAGAATTTTATGACATTTTAAAAAGTGTTTTGTAATTTTTATTTAAGTCTTTATTAAAAGAATTTACTAAATTTTATAAACACTAAATCCTAAACCTTAACGCTACACCCCATAACCTAAATCGTAAAGCCCGTACCCTGAACCCTAAGCATTTTATAACATTTTAAAAAGTGTTTTGTAATTTTTATTTAAGTGTTTATTAAAAGAATTTACTAAATTGTTATAAACCATAAATCCTAAACCTTAACCCTAAACCCTAAACTCTAAGCATTTTATAACATTTTAAAAAGTGTTTTGTAATTTTTATTTAAGTGTTTATTAAAACAATTTACTAAATTTTTATAAACCCTAAATCCTGAACCTTAATCCTTAACCCGATACCCTAAACACTAAAGTACATACCTTAAACCCTAAACCCGAAACCCTAAACCCTAAGCATTTTATAACATTTTAAAAAGTGTTTTGTAATTTTTATTTAAGTGTTTATTGAAAAAATTTACTAAATTTTCATAAACCCTAAATCCTGAACCTTAACCCTTAACCCCATACCCTAAACACTAAAGCCCATACCTTAAACCCTAAACCCTAACCCCTAAAACCTAAGCATTTTATAACATTTTAAAAAGTGTTTTTTAAATTTTATTCAAGTTTTTATTAAAGGCATTTACTAAATTGTTATATACCATAAATCCTAAACCATAACCCTAAACCCCATACCTTAAACCCTAAAGCCCATACTCAAAACCGTAAACACTAAACCCTAAGAACCCCAAATCCTAAACCTTAACCCTAAACCCCATACCGTAAACCCTAAAGTCCATTCACTACACCCTAAACCCTATACCCTAAGCATTTTATAACATTTTAGAAAGTGTTTTGAAATTTTTATTTAAGTCTTTATTAAAACAATTTACTAAATTGTTATAAACCCTAAATCCTTAACCTTAACCGTAAACCCCATAGCCTAAACACTAAATCCCATACCCTAAACGTTAAACCCTAAGCATTTTATAACATTTTAAAAAGTGTTTTGTAATTTTTATTTAAGTGTTTATTAAAAGAATTTTCCAAATTGTTATAAACCCTAAATCCTAAACCTTAACCTTAAACCCCATACCTTATACCCTAAACCCTAAACCCTAAGCATTTTATAACATTTTAAAAAGTGTTTTGTAATTTTTATGTAAGTCTTTATTAAAATAACTTACTAAATTGTTATAAACACTAAATTCTAAACCTTAATGCTACACCCCATATCCTAAACCGTAAAGCCCGTACCCTAAATCTTGAACCCTAAGAATTTTATAACATCTTAAAAAGTGTTTTGTAATTTTTATTTAAGTGTTTATTAAAAAAATTTACTAAATTGTTATAAACCTGAAATCCTAAACCTTAACCTTATACCCCATACCCTAAACACTAAAGCCCATACCCTAAACCCTAAACCCTAAGCATTTTATAACATTTTAAAAGTTGTTCTGTAATTTTCATTTAAGTGTTTATTAAAATAATTTACTAAATTGTTATAAACCCTAAATCCTAAACCTTAACCCTAAAACCCATACCCTATACACTAAAAGCCCATACCCTAAACCCTAAACCCTAAACCCTAAGCATTTTATAACATTTTAAAAAGTGTTTTGTAATTTTTATTTAAGTGATTATTAAAAGAATTTACTAGATTTTTATAAACCATAAATCCTAAACGTTAACCCTAAACCCCATACCCTAAACCCTAAAGCCCATACCCAAAAACCTAAACCCTAAACCCTAAACTCTAAGCATTTTATAACATTTTAAAAAGTGTTTTGTAATTTTTATTTAAGTGTTTACCAAAACAATTTAAATAAATTGTTATAAACCCTAAATCCTGAACCTTAACCCTTAACCCTGTACCCTAAACACTAAAGCCCATACCTTAAACCCTAAACCCTAAGCATTTTATAACAGTTTAAAAAGAGTTTTGTAATTTTTATTAAGTGTTTATTAAAAAAATTTACTAAATTGTTATAAACCCTAAATCCTCAACATTAACCCTTAACCCCATACCCTAAACACTAAAGCCCATACCTTAAACCCTAAACCCTAACCCCTAAACCCTAAGCATTTTATAAAATTTTAAAAAGTGCTTTTTAATTTTCATTTAAGTGTTTATTAAAAGAATTTACTAAATTGTTATAAACCATGAATCCTAAACCATAACCCTAAACCACGTACCCTAAACCCTAAAGCCCATACCCAAAACCGTAAACCCTAAACCCTAAAATCTAAGCACTTTATAACATTTTAAAAAGTGTTTCGTAATTTTTATTTAAGTGTTTATTAAAAGAATTTACTAAATTTTTATAAACCCTAAATCCTAAACCTTAACCCCAAACTCTAAACCCTAAAGCCCATACCCTAAACGCTAAACCCTAAACCCTAAAGCCTAAGCATTTTATAACATTTTAAAATGTGTTTTGTAATTTCTAATTAAGTGTTTATTAAAACAATGTACCAAATTGTTATAAACCCTAAATCCTAAACCTTAACCCTAAACCCCATACCCTAAACATTAAGGCCCATAACCTAAACCCTAAACACTAAGCTTTTTATAGCATTTTAAAAAGTGTTTTGTAATTTTTATTTAAGTGTTTAGTAAAAGAATTTACAAAATTGTTATAAAACCTAAATCCTAAACCTTAACCATAAAACCCATACCCTATACCCTAAACCCCATACCCTAAATCCTAAACCCTAAGCATTTTATAACATTTTAAAAAGTGTTTTTAAATTTTCAGTTAAATGTTTATAAAAAGAATTTACTAAATCGTTATAAACACTAAACCCCATACCCTAAACCCTAAATCGTGTACTCAAAACCCCAAAACCCAAACCTAAAACCCCAAGCATTTTATAACATTTTAAAAAGTGTTTTGTAATTTATATTTAAGTGTTTATTAAAAGAATTTACTAAATTATTATAAACCCTAAATCCTAAACCTTAACCTTAAACCCCATACCCTATACCTAAAGCCCATACCCTAAACCCTAAACCCTAAGCATTTTATAACTTTTTAAAAAGTGTATTGCAATTTTTATTTAGGTGTTTATTAGAATAATTTATTAAATTGTTATAAAACTGTAAATCCTAAACCTTAACCCTAAAGCCCATACCCTAAACCATAAATCCTAAACCTTAACCCTAAAGCCCATACCCTAAACCATAAATCCTAAACCTTAACCCTAAAGCCCATACCCTAAACCCTAAAGCCCATACCCCAAACCCTAAACCTTAAACCATAAACCCTAAGCCCTAAACCTAAACCCTAATCCTTAAACCCTAAACCCCATACTAAACCCGAAACCTTAAACCCTAAACACTAAACCATAAACCCTAAGCATTTTATAGCATTTTAAAAAGTGTTTTCTAATTTTTATTTAAGTGTTTATTAAAATAATTTACTATATCATTATAAACTCTAAATCCTGAACCTTAAACACTAAGCATTTTATAACATTTTAAAAAGTGTTTTGTAATTTTTATTTAAGTGTTTATTAAAAGAATTTACTAAATTGTTACAAACCCTAAATCCTAAACATTAACCCTAAACCCTAAACCCTAACCATTTTATAACATTTTAGAAAGTGTTTTGTAATCTTTATTTTAGTGTTTATTAAAAGAATTTAATAAATTGTTATAAACCCTAAATCCTAAACCTTAACCCTAAACCCCATACCCTATACCCTAAAGCCCATACCCTAAACCCTAAACCCTAAGCATTTTATAACAATTTAAAAGTGCTTTGTAATTTTTCTTTAAGTGTTTATTAAAAAATTTTACTAAATTGTTATAAACCCTAAATCTTGAACCTTAAGCCTAAACACCATACCCTAAACACTAAAGCCCATACCCTAAACCCTAAAACCTAAACCCTAAGCATTTTATAACATTTTGAAAAATGTTTTGTAATTTTTATTTAAGTGTTTATTAAAAAAATTTACTAAATTGTTATAAACCCTAAATCCTACACCTTAACCCTAAACCCCATACCCTATACCCTAAACCCTAAACCCTAAGAACTTTATAAAATTTTAAAAAGACTTTTGTAATTTTTATTTAAGTGTATATTAAAAGAATTTACTAAATTGTTATAAACCATAAATCCTAAACCTTAACCCTAAAGCCCCATACCCTAAACCCTAAACCCTAAACCCTAAACCCTCAGCATTTTATAGCATTTTAAAAAGTGTTTTGTAATTTTTATTTAAGTGCTTATTAAATTAATTTAATAAATTGGTATAAACCCTAAATCCTGATCCTTAACCCTAAACCCCATACCCTAAACACTAAATCCCATACCCTAAACCCTAAACCTGAAACCCTAAATCCTAAACCTTAACGCTAAAACCCATACCCTAAACTGTGAAGCCCATACCCTAAACACTAAAGCCCATACCCTAAACCCTAAACCCTAAACCATAAAACCTAACCCCTAAACCCTAAGCATTTTATAACATTTCAAAAAGTTTTTTGTAATTTTCATTTAAGTGCTTATTAAAAGAATTTACTAAATTGTTATAAACCATAAATCGTAAACCTTAAGCCTAAACCCCATACCCTAAACCGTGAAGCCCATACCATAAACAATAAATCCCATACCCTAAACCCTAATCCCTAAGCATTTTATAGCATCTTAAAAAGTGTTTTGTAATTTTTATTTAATTGTTTATTAAAAGAATTTACTAAATTGTTATAAACCCTAAATCTTAAACCTTAACCCGTAACACCATACCCTCTAGCCTAAATCCCATACCCTAAACCATAAACCCTAAAGCCTAAGAATTTTATAACATTTTAAAAAGTGTTTTGTAATTTTTATTTAAGTGTTTATTAAAACAATTTACTAAATTGTTATAAACCATAAATCCTGAACCTTATCACTAAACCCGATACCCTAAACCCTAAAGCCCATACCCAAAACCCTAAACCCTAAGAATTTTATAACATTTTAAAAAGTGTTTTGTAATTATTATTTAAGTGTTTATTAAAAGAATTTACTAAATTTTTATAAACCATAAATCCTAAACCTTAACCCTAAACCCCATACACTAAACCCTAAAGCCCATACCCTAAACCCTAAGCATTTTATAACATTTTAAAAAGTGTTTTGTAATTTTTATTTAACTGTTTATTAAAACAATTTACTAAATTGTTATAAACCATGAATCCTAAACATTAACCCTAAGCCCCATTCCCTAAACCCTAAACCCCATACCCTAAACACTAAACCCTAAACCCTAAGCATTTCATAACATTTTAAAAAGTGTTTTGTAATTTTTATTTAAGTGTTTATAAAACAATTTACTAAATTGTTATAAACCCTAAATCTTGAACCTTAACCCTAAACCCTAAACCCTAAACCCTAACCATAAACATTTTATAAAATTCTAAAAAGTGTTTTGGAATTTTTATTCAAGTGTTTATTAAAAGGATTTACTAAATTTTTATAAACACTAAATCCTAAACCTTAAACCTAAACCCCATACCCTATACCCTAAAGCCCACACACTCGACCCTAAACCCTAAACCCTAAACCCTAAACCCTAAGTAGTTTATAACATTTAAAAAAGTGTTGTGTAATTTTTATTTAAGTGTTTATTAAAAGAATTTACTAAATTGTTATAAACCCTAAATCCTAAAACTTAACCCTAAACCCCATAACCTAAACCCTAAACCTTAAACCCTAAGCATTTTATAACATTTTAAAAAGACGTTTGTAATTTTTACTTAAGTCTTTATTAAAAGAATTTACTAAATTGTTATAAACACTAAATCCTGAACCTTAACCCTAAACCCCATACCCTAAACATTAAAGCCCATACCCTAAACCCTGAACCCTAAGCATTCTATAACATTTTAAAAAGTGTTTTGTAATTTTTATATATGTTCTTATTAAAAGAATTTACTAAATTGTTATAAACCCTAAATCCTAAACCTTGACCCTAAACCCCATACCCTATACCCTAATGCCCATACCCTAAATTGTTAACCGTAAACCCTAAACCCTAAGCATTTTATAACATTTTAAAAAGTGTTTTGTAATTTTTATTTAAGTGTTTATTAAAACAATTTACTAAATTGTTACAAACCCTAAATCTTGAAACTTAACCCTAAACCCCATACCCTAAACAATAAAGACCATACCCTAAACCCTAAGCATTTTATAACATTTTAAAAAGTGTTTTGTAATTTTTTTTGAAGTGTTTATTAAAAGAATTTACTAAATTGTTACAAACCCTAAATCCTAAACCTTAACCCTAAACCCCATACCCTAAACCCTAAAGAACATACCCTAAACACTAAACCCTAAACCATAAACTCTAAAACCTAAGAATTTTATAACATTTTAAAAAGTGTTTTCTAATTTTTATTTAAGTGTTTATTAAAATAATTTACTAAATTGTAACAAACCCTAAAACCTTGAAACTTAACCCTAAACCCCATACCCTAAACCCTAAACCCTAAACCCTGAACCCTAAGCATTTTATAACATTTTAAAAAGTGTTTTGTAATTTTTATTTAAGTGTTTATTAAAAGAAATTACTAAATTGTTATAAACCCTAAATCCTAAACCTTAACCTTACACACCATACCCTATAACCTAAAGCCCATACCCTAAACCCTAAACCCTAAACCCTAAGAATTTTATAACATTTTAAAAAGTGTTTTGTAATTTTTATTTAAATGTTTATTAAAAGAATGTACTAAGTTGTTATAAACCCTAAATCCTAAACCTTAACGCTACAACCCATAACCCAAACCGTAAAGCCCTTACCCTAAACCCTAAACCCTAAGCATTTTATAACATCTTAAAAAGTGTTTTGTAATTTTTATTTAAGTGTTTATTAAGACAATTTACTAAATTGTTATAAACCTTAAATCGTGAACCTTAACCTTATACCCCATACTATAAACACTAAAGCCCATACCCTAAATCCTAAACCCTAAACCCTAAGCACTTTATAACATGTTAAAAATTGTTCTGTAATTTTCATTTAAGTTTTTATTAAAAGAAATTACTAAATCATTATACACCCTAAATCCTAAACCTTAACCCTAAACCCCATACCCTATATCCTAAAGCCCGTACACTAAACCCTAAACCCTAAACCCTAAGCATTTTATAACATTTTAAAAAGTTTTTTGTAATTTTTATTTAAGTGTTTATTAAAAGAATTTACTAAATTGTTATAAACTATAAATGCTAAACCTTAACCCTAAACCCCATACCCTAAACACTAAATCCCATACCCTAAACCCTAAACCCTAATCATTTTATAACATTTTAAAAAGTGTTTTGTAACTCTTATTTAAGTGTTTATTAAAAGAAATTACTAAATTGTTATAAACCCTAAATCCTAAACCTTAACCGTAAACCCCATACCCTAAACCCTAAACCCTAAACCCTAAACCCTAAGCATTTTATAAAATTTTAAAAAGTGTTTTGTAATTTTTATTTAAGTGTTTATTAAAATAATTTACTAAATTGTTATAAACCATAAATCCTAAACCTTAACACTAAAGCCCCATACCCTAAACCCTCAGCATTTTATAGCATTTTAAAAAGTGTTTTGTAATTTTTATTTAAGTGTTTATTAAAACAATTTACTAAATTGGTATAAACCCTAAATCCTGATCCTTAACCCTAAACCCCATACCATAAACACTAAAGCCCATACCCTAAACCCTAAAACTGAAACCCTAAATCCTAAACCTTAACGCTAAACCCCATACACTAAACCGTGAAACCCATACCCTAAACACTAAAGCCCATACCATAGACCTTAAACCCTAAACCCTAATACCTAACCCCTAAACCCTAAGCATTTTATAACATTTCAAAAAGTGTTTTGTAATTTTTATTTAAGTGCTTATTAAAAGAATTTACTAAATTGTTATAAACCATAAATCGTAAACCTTAAGTCTAAACCCCATACCCTAAACCGTGAAGCCCATAACCCAAACACTAAAGCCCATACCCTAAACCCTAATCCCTAAGCATTTTATAACATCTTAAAAAGTGTTTTGTAATTTTTATTTAAGTGTTTTGTTGTGGATGTAAATCCCCTCTGCGGACAGAGGCAATCCCTACTAGCTCAAATGGGGTCTAGCAACAATCAAACAACGCTAACACGCGGGTTCCTAATTGAAAATTAAAGACCGATGATGAGGACCTACTTGGATTCCAATGCTATTACTTGTAGAAGAGTCGTCACTCACGTTCCTTTGCTCCGGCTGGTCACAATCCCCATGATCCTCGTGAACGGACACCTGCACATGCAAAGAACGACACAAACACAAGCATAAAATCCAATAGATGCAACTATATATCAGTCAGAAAGGATATAACTCAATCATCATTACAAAGAAAATAAGAGTGGAACCATAATGATAGTAGTCTATTATTGATAAAAAAAGAAGAATACAACCATAGTTCTGACGTCAAATCCTTCTCAAGAGGGTCCAGCTAGCAAGTTCCTCAAGCATTCACCCTTGAAGATAGATCTCCCAAGACAAAACTCTCTCACTCACAAGTTTCACACAAGATCAAAGCACTTCACAACCTTCCTCAAGCTCTCAAATAATCCCACACTTGTCACACCAGCTACCTATCAAGCTCACAACACTATCAGCAACACTCCAAAGACTAAGAATTCCAAACTAGCAGCTCATAGCAATGGTGAAGGCTTAAATAGGAGAAGGAGTCTCCATGAATGGTGGGAAGATGAGCTTATCTCCAAGGAAGGTAGCTCAAATGATGGAAAAATCATGCCAGAGAAGGGAGGACGACATAAACAAGGCCAAAAACCAGGTCTGGAGTCATTTGGAAGGCCGGCTATTAGAACAAACTCGCCCAGACTGGATCATCGCGGGTACATAACTGTACTGGAGACCTGACATCGCTACTGCATAACGGATAAGGTCATGTCATCGTGATCACATATAAGCAACAGTCGCGATGTCTCATGAAATCCGACCATCGCGGGAATCACATGTACTTCCACGATGGCAGCACGTATTGTCTGTTTTGGAGCGCTCATCAGCTCATTTATTTTGACAACAGTCGCGATGATGCAGAAACTTTGGCAAAGTGGGTCATTTGGCAACATCAGAGAGCATGAGCATGAATGATTTGGACTCAGGACACAGTAGGAAGACTGGGATGAAGGCAATGACAAATTACTGTGTAACAGATGCCTCCTAAAGTATGAAGCCCGAGAGAGTGGGAGGGGTGAAATGCTTTACGAAACTGACTGAACTGGAACACCATCGGAAGAACCTGCACGCAAGTACAACTGATATCTCTGATAATGAATTACATGTAGTCTAGGCATGGGTGCAACCATCCAAAAGACATACGAAATAGGTCTGTGGTATGGATGCAGCCACCCAGCTAATGAGACCATGATGATAATAAAGGTATGGTCGCAGCCATCCATGAAGGCTCAGGTATGGTCGCAGCCATACATCAATGAGTCATGTAATCATAAAAACAATCAACGCAGCCCGAACACGTGTAAGCTAAGTTCGGGGTCTTGAACCCATCCGATCATAGTACAAATCCTACCATGCGAATAGAGGTGCTGAGGTCGAGCATGATAGAATATCGCTTGATTACCGGTCAATGATGAAAACCGTTAACAAGCGCGAGAGAAACCACCAATAATGCCAATGGATCTCAAGGTACTATCCAGTACAATCCACGAAGTGTGAAAAAGGGAGCTGAAGTCGAACACTCATGGAATCACCCAATCGACGACCAATGATGAAAGCCAACCGTTAGGTGCGAAGAACTTGCCATTGAGGCATGCAAGCTCTAAGGTACCAAAAGGGTTCTCTAGGTCAAACTCCTAGATAATGAGCTGATGTTGACAGAAAGTGACCTTGATCAAAGGTGGGCCATAATGTTTCCCACATCATCGACATGAGACAAAGAAGGATAAGATGTTTTGTGTGAGGTATCAGAGGGAGGTTGAGTATTCTCCAGAGGTCAACTTCTCTTGAACATACTGGCGGCACGATAGTGGATTTGGAAGTATTTGACATCAAATGATCAAGGGTCATGGTGACAGGGCAATGAGCAGATGAGAGGTCGAACAGGATAACCCAAACTAATGGAGGCAAGTGTAAAAACAAGATGAGATGTCCCCACCCAGACACGAATGCGGACAAGTGCCATGTTCAAGAGCGACATACTGCTGACACGACAATGATTGTGGTTCCATTTTCCCCACCATTGCTGGCAAGTACCCCGGTTATTTTTTGATGACAAGCTTGACAGGGATAGCATATGCTTGAAAGGCGTCATTTCGACGGAACCTGATGTCATTAAGTTTTAACGAGGCTAACAAAGGAAGAACTCGACGCCTTTTCATGTTTAGAGAGTCTGAAAAGACAGCAGAAAAGTAAACTCCAGGGGGGTCCTTTTTCGTAGAGTTGTGTCTCTCGAGCCCAAAAAAGTATAAAACAATGCTCGAAAAAACCGCCCGACCAATATGATCGAGGAGTACTTTTCGTAAGTAGTAACTTCGACCCGAAAAAGTAAAAAATCGGTCAGAAGCACGTCGTTTCGTAGCCAATAACGAGTCTGAAATGACAAAATCCCGACGATCCTTTTAAGTTTAAATGGTCGAAAAAAGAGCTTAAAGGCGACCGCCTCTCGCTTTTTTTAACGAGTTGAGAGGGAAACTCGGCTATCTTTTCATGTTTCACGTCAGAAAAGAGCTTAAAGACGACTTTTCGGGACCAAGTGCATATAAAATTGTCGTAATTCCACCATCTGAGATCCTGCACAAAGAACTCTGCACACGTAAACCCGTTCAAGGTAATATAAACAATGCGCATAAAAACATAGTGAAAAACCATATTTCGACCATGCATATAGTAAAAACCATGATAAAAACCAACATTTATGGAAAATAATATTTAATTTTACCATAAATAGGGGTGGTTAAACCATATTTTTTACCATTGCTACCATTGAGCCTTTGTGGAGCGACTTAGAGCATTGAGGTTGGCGAACGAAATTCGGCCCTGTACGTGCATCATTCATCCCGAAACCAGTCCCAGGTAGACACACATTGCCCTACGCTCTGTTTTGATGTCTTTTTACTGCATTTTGACGGTGGGATGTGGTTATTTGGGCGGTTTTTGAATTTGCATTCCGCTCTCGGTCATCACGGGTTTCGCTATCGGGTCCGCGATGACCGATAAAAATTTCCACAGGCCGCGCCCGGATCAGCACGGAAAAGTGATGTACTTCCACGCTGACCCAGGAAAAATAACACAGGCGCCCATTATCAGCGTGACTGTTTTAAAAACAGTTGCGATGACGCCGCGCGACAAGTTTTTAATAAAATTTATGTTTGAAACTTTGCAAGCAAGGCGCTAATGAGATTTTTGGTCATGCAGGGTTATAATGGCGTTCGTCTGGCAAGAACGCGGTCATGATAACGATGATATAACGGCTTTTGCTAATGCCGAGTGCCGAAACGCATTGTGGGGGTGCGGATTACTCAAATTTTTCTTAACTCCACGCTTACGGGCACAACCTGACCTTCTGGAGCTACTGATCAGGGCCTGGAATCCCATGGATGGGAAATTTGTTATCCGAGGCCAGGATATTGAGTTCGATTCTACAGATATCTATTTTTTGACCAGGCTGTCTCGTCGAGGTGAGATGCCCATTCTGGAGGGGCAGCGACCTGGGGGTGATACTTTAGATATGCTGATGGCTCAGGTGTGCCCACAGGCACGCAAGTTGAGGAGTGGAAAGGTGGAAATCCCAACGGTGGAGGACATAAACCTTCGTGCGATGCTTTTCATGGTGACACGGGTAGCGAGCTCCTAGGCCCAACATGAGGCCTCGAAGACTCATCTCCGACTGGCCCTCGAATGCCTAAATCCCACCATGTTTAACTGGACAGGGGAAGTAGCGGCAAACATGAAGAGGCAACTGACCAACTGTCATTGCGGTGAGATGAAACAGTTTGGTTATGGATCGATCTTACTCTTGCTCATGCTGGAGCAGGTGCCGGCACTGCAGTTGCAGGACATGGTTTTGGACCCACCCAGGCCATGCGAGACGAGGGCCACACGATGGGCCCATGTCTTGCCACGAGGAGGTGGCAGCCGACCAGTGGCATGGGGGACATATTTCCGAGAGTGGTTGGAGCAACAGACGATCTTCATGGAGGATTGGTCGTATGCCGGCCTGCACTTCCGCGGAGATCCTAACATGCAGCTACCTGCTGGAGAGCAATGGGATGATGGTGGTAAGACACTTGATCTCATTTTTTGATTTTTTTATTTTTATGATGTTCTTGGTTTTTTCATGTACATGTCCTAATGACGAACGCTATGGTATGCAGATGTAGGACCGGCGAGACCCCTTGGACTGGCTCCAGAGGCACGGAGGGATGCGCAGGGCATTGGAGCTCTAGCCCTAGCTCCTCCGGGAGATGACACGATGGAGACAGTGATCCGGAACCTTAAGGGCCTGATAACAGGGATTCCAGACTACATGGGGATAGAGGAGGTCCCCATAGCATCCCAGATCCATACAGTAGGAGTAGAACCTAGGATGCATCGCCTATTGAGGCGGGTGGCACGAGCAGTTGTGCAGTATAAGGAGCACAACCCGCCACAGTAGATACCTAGGTCTTTATTTCCTACTGGTGATTTTTTGATAGACATGTGTCTCAGATGTACAGAGAAAACAAGCTCTATTTAGACATGTACACTTATTTTTGAGCTATGTGATGCACGTTGTGCAAACTTTTTGACACACACACACACACACACACACATATATATATATGCCTATTTTGGATGGATCTTTTACATGTGATGATGTTTTTATATGCTATGCAGATGTCTAACACAAATGTAATCTAATGTATCAGTTGCATAACAAACGACCCAATGCGAAATATATTTAATCACATATTTTATTTTTACACAAGCTTAAAGCACACATGACAACACATATGCAAACTATGCTTGGAAATGGATTTTATTTTTATGCAAGCTTAAAATAACACACACACAACACACCTGCTAGAAGCACACGTATGTACAAAAATAGAGTGCACGCATGATACTTGTTCAAGTCAAGACCATTTCAGGACTTACCCTATTGCATTGCTGTGTGACCGGCCTAGATAGTGTAGGCATCGTCTCCACCTGTTTTGTAAAATGATCAATGGCACCGATGATCTTCCCATGCCCCCCGGTCGAGCGAGAGTTACCGGCTAGATAATCAATGCCCCCTTTTTAAAAGGGGCCGAGGGTAGCAATAGTGTGCAATGGGGAATCAGAACGAGTAGAAATCAAACTGATTGAGGCAAGATTCGGAGGTGGGAGTGAGAAGACACCCATGAGGGTAGGGTATTTAAAGAGCCCGACTCCCACACTCTCTACGGGAATGGAGGAATGCTCCACAAAAGGCACGTTACCTTCGGAAGAGGAAGCGAATAAGGAGAGCTGGTCTACCGTGACAATTTTCCCCTAATGAGGGAAACGAATGACACAAAAGAGAGAGGAAGCCACGGCATGCATGGCATATGTCCAGCTCTGGCCAAAAAGGAGGTTGTAAGTGAGGTTAGCATCGACAACTTCAACTTCCACTTCAACGGTCTTTCCTTCCAAAGTAATCGGCAATCATTGGAGGATACCATAAGGGCGAGATTCTCTCCCATCGAAGGCTTCCAGTGTCGTTGGAGACTGACTCAAAGTCAGAGACCCAATAGCCTTCCAACAAGCAACAGACATAATGCAAGTTGACGCCCTTCATCAATAACTGTACGATGAATAATTTTTGAATTGATGATGACTTGAATGAGGAAGGCAATCTGGTGAGGCAATCTTGGTACATGGCTCTCAAGATCAAACGTGATCAAATCCAAGTCAGCCGGGTCGATTCCACCAATGGCCGATAGCAAGGACTTCCTCTGGGGGGTAGTTCTGGAGAACTTCTAAAGCGGACATAGCTGATGGAGCTTGAGATAAGTCCTCAACGATGCTGTAGTGTTGGGCAGCACGAGCATTAGGGTTGTAAGATGATCTCCAGAGTACACCTTTAGGAAGGGGTCGAATAGGTGTCTCAGTGCTAGGTCTCTTGATATGGAGGGGACCAGAACTGGACGGAGGAGAGCTTGAGGGGACCTCAGGCTCCTTCCTGGCGGATGACGGATATTCCTTTGCTCGAGTCGTAATATGAACGGGAATCATTCTAGCCATGAACACTTGGGAACCAAAGGGAGAAGAAGACGAGGATGGGTCAGCCACCATTTGCGTTTACTGTGAGGGGAAAGGTTCTTTCAGAACCGCAGGAATCCCAGGAGTGCCTTTCAATAAACGACTAAATTCAGATCGCCTTGGGCAGTCTTTGGTATAGTGATCCTCATCACAGATAAGACAAGGATACTTCGGTTTACGTTTGGCTCCTTCCGCGGGTGGAGGTTTAGGGGAGTCCTGTCTGGGTTGCTCAGATTTATCCTTTGCTTTCCCCTTCTTTTTTCCTTTCGAGGTTTTATCCGTCGTGGTGGACTGAATGGCATTGACCACGGAAGTATTTCCGGAATTAGATAGATCCTGAGAAGTGTTTTCGTTTGAAGCATTCGATTTTTGCTTCCCAGGGTTCGCGGATTATTTCTTCGAAGACGAATTTATAGAGCCAATAACACCGTCAACAGATGGCTTTGGCAGAGTTTTGGATGTTCCGGGTCTCGGGGCATCAGGTAAATAATCATATAAGGTACCTGACTGAGAATAAACTAAGTCAAGGTACTGAGCACGCGCGATAGCTTGCTCTTCAGTTACACAAGCTCCCATAGCAATGTCTCGCGCGATTGCAGGGACAAAGGAGGTTGTAAACCAATCGGTCAAGAGCTGATCAGGAATCCAGAACTTAATCAAATGACGACGCCATCTCCATTCATGTATATGATCAGATATGTGCATGGCCTTGTCCTGTTTAAGAGACATGAGGAGATGCGTTCTCGTCTCATACCGAATGGGCAACTCAAAGTGAGTTAGAAATGCCATTGCCAACAAGTTGAAATCTTGAAAGGATCTGCGATTCAACTCAATGTACCACTTAGCGGCCGAGCCGATGAGAGTCCTTTGGAAAAGGCGGAGCCGGATGGAATCGTCAAGCCACAAATTTGACGAACACCAAAGGTGATAAGTCATAACGTCGGCTTGAGGGTCTTCTCTAGCTTTGCCATCGAATTTGGGACAATCACCGAGTATCTTGGTTGGAACTGGTGGCCAGAATGGATTATGAAGGATAGGATCATTAGTCAATTTGGACACATCCGGCAGTTCCAATGTTGCTAAGAAAGGTAACTGAGGATTGAAGGACATCTGTGGCCGTGGATAAGAGGTAATACCAGAGTTCCAACCAGTTGGTGGTTGTCCCCATGGACTTTGTCCGGATGGGCCTGGCCCATAAGGGTTCTGTCCGTAGGGATTTTGTCCATAGGGGTTGTAGCCATAACCGGACGGTTGACTCTGGATTTGCCCCCCAGCACCCCGTTGATTACCAACTTGTCCCGCAGGAGCAACATACTGTTGCTGGTAATTCTAATAAGGAGCGACCTACATTTGTTGATAATTTTGGTATGGGGCCAACTGAGCTTGCCCCTGGGGTTGCTGGGAACCATATGGTTGCTGAGCTCCATACTGAGCCTGGGGACCTGGCCGCGCTTGGTAAGAAGGTTGGGATTGAAACCCTCCTTGCATCTGAAGACCAGTTTGAATCTGGGGCGCAGCCTGGGGCTGAAAACCGGGTTGAGCTTGAGAAGCAACCACCATTTGAGTGCTCGGTTGAGTAGGCCCAGAAGGATGTCCTTGAAAGGATGGAGATTGGGCCACCTGGCTGGAAGGTTGCCCTGGTTGAGTTTGGGATGGATCTACTTGCCCAGAAGGTTGAGCTTGCTTGGTGTTAGGTTGTCCTTGTACAACCGAGGGTTGTCCTTGCGGAACAGATGGCTAAGCGGGCTAGACGGTTGGTTGACACTGAGGTTGACCAACTTGTCCAGATGGTTGACTAGGCTGGGCAATGGGTTGGCCTTGCTGTACGTAAGGTTGACCACCCTGCCCAGAAGGGTACCCTTGCTGGATTCTAGGTTGCATATAAGGTTGTCCCGCTTGTCCAGATGGGTAACCTTGCTAGACACCAAGTTGACCTTGTTGGATGTAAGTTTGTCCTAGATTACCAGAAGGTTGAGCAAAATAAGTAAAGGATGGACCACCAGAGGCTGAAGGTTGTCCCTGAAAGGGTTGTCCTTATGGGCCCCCAGGTTGCCCTGGATAAGACTGCCCGTAATACTGCTGCCCTTGAGAGGTTTTCATGTAAGACGGTTGGCCTTGATTAGGCGGTCCTTGAGGCTGTGCAGGCATTGCTTGGCCACCATGATAAGTGGTGGCACCCCAAGCAATGGATAATGGCACCGAGACCTCAACAACAGGCTGAGATGGCAAGGGTCTGGAAAGATAAAGGTACTGTCCTATGGAATCGTAGTAATAGAATGGACCTTATGAGCTCGGATCCTGGACAGCTTGCAAATACCGATCATATGCCCCCCCCGTTGGAGTGGGACCAGAAGAAGGTGGGGCACTAAGTGCAGGATGAACAACTCTGGGTGTATGTGCTGGCTGGCCACTATTTAATAGGCCGTGAGACGGACCAGCAACGGTAGTTACAGTCGAAGATGTCGTGACGGCACTAACAATCGGTGTTGAATACGCTGTTAACACCCAGGTTGTTCCCTATGACTCCCAAGGGAATACGGCCGGGGGAACCACTAACCAATCTTTGGATTACAGTTCCTAGCCAAACTGTAATCAGAGAGGGCTCTCTCCTTATGATTTGTCTCTGTTTTGTTTAAGGTTTCAGGCTAGTTATTATGCTCAGGTTTTGTTTTTTGTATTTTGGTTGGAAGACTTCTTCTCAATACTTAAGATGTAATGTTCAAACAGTTGAATATCATTGGGCAATGGAGTCTGAAGGTATGAAGTATGTGAAATGTTTCGAAGTGGATGTTTAGCCTGCAGGGCCTATTGGGTATCTAACAAGAACAATTAAAACTTAGAGTGATGAAATGTGAACAACCCATGGAGAGCATTTAAGAATTCCCCATTAATGCTGGTGATGTGAAAGTGAAATATTTTTCCAGAAGTAGAGTTGAATTCCTGAAAACCATGATCATAGTGAAAGATATATCCTGAAAGTGTAGCAATTAAGAATTACACTTATACAGATTTTACCTGAAGAAAAATATTCATTAACAACACAGATTGAGCCCAGGGTATTCTATGAATAAATCCTGAAAGCTATTCTTTTTCTCTGATGTTAAACCTTTAGAAATTAGAAACAGATATGGGTTGCAAGAGATTCAAACATATAACAAAGAGATACAAAAAACTTATTGTATTGTAAGATGCACAGGGATCCTGCAGTATTCAACAAACATCAGAATGCATTCAGACAGCTTCAGTCTTTGAGAAACTCCATCACTTTCCTTTATTAACTCTGAGAGATTACAACAGAAGAACTTCTTCAAGAGAAATCAATAACAATCAACCAACCCCTCAAACTAGTGCGAGAGGCATATATATACAAATCGTATTACAAAATATCTAAGGCGTTGAGTCATCTGAGAAATAAATGTTTCACCAACTTTGTACAAAATGGCAGATCAGAAGTTATTGCAGTCTTTAATACAACATAAATGCTCTTATCAATCAGTCAGAAGATATTTTGGCTTTTGGGGGCCAACAAGTCGGTTGAAACGATCTACATCAATGCTGGAAAACACGCTTTAGGAGCTGCTCTGCTGTAGCTTCCTGGTCTGGACACCTGTAGCCTTTCATTTTGCATTTTTGGCCATAAGCTTTGCTGAGTTGGCTCAGCTTTCATCTTTAATATATGCTGACTCTAATGAACTGTCCTGTGCATGACAATTCAGATTTCTGTAACCAAAATTTGGTGAACGGCTTCCTGTTTATAAAATCATTTGAATTGCCTTGGTCCACCAGTCCTGTGTAGGTAATTGATGCCTGAGAATGGCATCCATAGTCTCCTCTGCCTCTGTGTATTTATAAAAATTCGGGGCCACATCGAACAAGTGCGTGATTTCATTCATTATAAAAAATAGACTTTCTACCTTATTGTAGAGAATCTGTCCTGTAATTGGCCTTGTTTCTTCTGAAGTGCTGGCCTTCTCATTGATCTGAGTTGAGGCAAAAGCATTTACTCTTTTGGCATACTGTTCATGTGTGAATAATTTCCCTCCGTTGTTCAGTAAGCTAGGGAGTCCTCTGCTTTGTAACACCTGAAATTTATCCATGAACCTGTTTACTTTAGTTTGCATATCCTGGGTTCTTCTTTCCAATGTCTGCACTAGATTTCTCAGAGTAACAACCCTCTTGATCATTTGAATAGTCTCAGTTCTGTTTGTAATTCCCATGGTAGCTAATTGAGAACTTGTTCTATTGTTAAGTACATTAATCATTCTGGTGGCCACTTCAGGCATATTGCTTAATAAAGCTCTTGATCTTTGAACCTCCTTCTGTGCCTTTGGGATGAGCTCTAATTGCTCATGGATTGTCTCAATATATTGCCATTGATGGGTAATAGATTGGCCAATATTGGACCATAGCACTATCCTAATTTCAGCCACAATTTTATCTAATTTGAGCTCATTTTCCAGCTCTTTGATCTTGTCTTTAAGGGCTTTAATTTCCCTGCCCTTTTCTGCCACCTCTCACTTTGATTTGTCATGTCTGTCATTGACTTTGGCCAATTTCTCCCTAATCTCATTTAACTCTGTCATTTGAGCTTCCAGGGCTTGGATTTCATTCTTCAGCTTTTGCATATCCAAGCTTTGGGCCTGCTCTGTGGTTGTTGGTGCTGCTGAAGTAGATGTTGTTGTCTGTTCAGTGTGCTGAGGAGGAGGAGTAGTAATAGGAGCAGCTTCCTCAAGATTAATGATTAGAGGAGGAGGCTGAGAGGTCTGACCCTCTTCTCTTTGTTTCAATGCTGCTTGTAGGGCTACTTGTGCAGCCTCTGATTCTCCCAATTTTTCTTGTGCTTGAACAAGCTGCTTATAAAGGGAAATCAGCAAGGCTGTGGTATCCTGCTCATGCCTTTGTTGAGCTACCTCATCTGTCTAAGGGTGAATGGTGGCTGGGAGTTTGATCTTTTTCCTCAAGGCAGCCATATCAGCATCCCTCAACTTCAATATCTCCTGTATTCCTTTGATGCCTTTGGGATCATGCCCAATCTCAATGATTATATCTTCTAAGGACCTTATTCTGTTGTCCTTAGCCAGGGATGATGCCCTCTCCAACTCCAGTTGAGAGGCTGTATTATTGAGGCTAGTCTCTAGCTTGTAATTCTCTAATGTTTTGTCTGCCAAGGAGGCATACACCATTTCACCAGTTTGTTTGTGCAATTCAATTTTGTCCATTGGGTGTATGTCCTTGGCAAGGACCTCAAGGTTGGTCCTCAAGTAGTCAGAGGCAGATTGAGGCTGCAGTGCTGTTGGCATAAAATGACTCATGATCATTTTGCCTTCTTGGACATCAAATGCAGACATGAGTCTTTGTTGATTGGTGGGAGCCATTTTCAATAAATAGTTGTACAGCTGTATCTTTATAGGGTCACTCCTCCTCTTGATCTCTATGAACTGTTGCTTAATGCCCATTTCTCCTTCTCTTTGCTGGCTGGAGGAGCTGACCTCTCCTCCCATAGTTCTGTCCTGTTCCTGCTGGAAGGAACTGGCGGATGCTTCTCTGCTGGGTGGGCCCATGCCCAATGCTTGCCTTATTGCTATGTCTTCTTCAGAAAAATCATTCAACCTTTGCCTTTTCTCTCCCTGGTTTATAGATGATGTCAGGGGAGTTTCTCTGTCCCTTTTTCTGGTTATGTCCTCCTTTTGTGGCGTTTGGAGGACCGAGGCTTCAATGGTAACTTCTGGCCTAGGAGGCACTATGTTTTGAGCCTATTGCTCAGTGAAAATTGGAGTATCAACTACTCTTTCTTGCTGTAGGGGCTGCTGTAGGGGTTGTTCTCTGACATGTTGCCCTTCTTCTTGTTGCAATTCCTGCTGCTGTTGTTGCTCTGCCTGCTGCTGCACCTCTTTATATACCTGTTCTTGAGTCATTGGAGGTGGCTGCTCCTTGTCATGAAGTGATTGTTCTGTCTCCATTTCCTTTTCTTTGCCTTTGCTAGATATATTTTCAGTGGCCTTAGTAGTGTGCTGTTTGGCAGTTGAGGAGGATGCAACTGCTCCCACTTGTGTGCTTGGAAGTGTATGCACCTGTGAACAAAGTTCAAGGTCAACCATCTTCTTTAGATTCTTTAGTGCCCTCTGATTTAACTCTTCTTGTGTAACAGGCTCTTCTAAGGTCCCTCTCCTCCATTTGTCTTGGTTTGCATGTTTTTCAATGTGAGGGATGCTAACATGATCATAGGTAGACAACTTGTATTTGAGCCTCCTCATAGTTATAAAGTGATTAGGGTCATAGGGTTTCCACAGGAAACTGGTTTGAAGGCCAAGGGACTCAAGCATTCTATCTGCTTCCTTCCAACCTTCATCCCTCTGGTTATAGATAAAATGGCCAAGTTGGCTCTTGACCTTCAGCTGTGCTTTCTTGCCTTTACCTGAAAAGTGAAGCACATCAACATGGCCGAACTGCCTGAAGTACTCTAGGGAAAATTAACCCTAAACACTAAACCCTAAGCATTTTATAAAATTTTAATAAGTGTTCTGTAATTTTTATTTAAGTGTTTATTAAAACTATTTACTAAATTGTTATAAACCCTACATCCTGAACCTTAACACTAAGCCCCATACCCTAAACATTAAAGCCCATACCCTAAACCCTGAGAATTTTATAACATTTTAAAAAGTGTTTTGTAATTTTTAGTTAAGTGTTTATTAAAAGAATTTACTAAATTGTTATAAACCCTAAATCCTAAACCTTAACCCTAAACCCCACACCCTATAACCTAAATCCCATACCCTAAACCCTAAGCATTTTATAACATTTTAAAATGTGTTTTGTAATTTTTATTCAAGTGTTTATTAAAAGAATTTACTAAATTGTTATAAACCATAAATCCTAAACCTTAAGCCTAAACTCCGTACCCTAAAACCTAAAGCCCATACCAAAAACCCTAAACCCTAATCCCTCAGCCTTTTATAACATTTTAAAAAGTGTTTTGCAATTTTTATTTTAGTACTTATTAAAACAATTTATTAAATTGTTATAAACCGTAAATCTTAAACCTTAACCCTAAACCCCACACCCTAAACCATAAATCCCATACCCTAAACCCTAAACCCTAAACCCTAAACCCTATGCATTTTATAACATTTTAAAAAGTGTTTTGTAATTTTTATTTAAGTGTTTATTAAAACAACTTACTAAATCGTTATAAACCCTAAATCCTGAACCTTAACCCTAAAACCCATACTCTAAAAACTAAAGCCCATGCCCTAAACCCTAAACCCTAAGCATTTTATAACATTTTAAAAAGTGTTTTGTAATTTTTATTTAAGTGCTTATCAAAAGAATTTACAAAATTGATATAAACCTAAATCCTAAACCTTAACACTCAACCCCACACTCTAAACCCCAAAGCCCATACCCTAAAAACTAAACCTAAGCATTTTATAACATTTTAAAAAGTGTTTCGTAATTTTTATTTAAGTGTTTATTAAAAGAATTTACTAAATTGTTATAAACCATAAATCCTAAAACTTAACCCTAAACCCCATACCCACAACTCTAAATCCCATACCCTAAACCCTAAACCCTAAGCATTTTATAACATTCTAAAAATCGTTTTGTAATTTTTATGTATCTTTTTATTAAAAGAATTTACTAAATTGTTATAAACCCTAAATCCTAAACCTTAATCCTAAACCCCATACCCTAAACCCTAAAGCCCATACCCTAAACCCTAAACCCTAAGCATTTTATAACATTTTAAAAAGTGTTTTGTAATTTTTATTTAAGTATTTATTAAAAGAATTTTCTAAATTGTTATAAACCCTAAATCCTAAAACTTAACCCTAAATCCCATACCTAAACCCTAGAGGCCATACCCTAAACCATAAGCCCTAAACCCTAAGCATTTTATAACATTTTAAAAATGTTTTGTAATTTTTATTTAAGTGTTTATTAAAAGAATATACTAAATTGATACAAACCCTAAACCCCATTCACTAAACCCTCAACCCTAAGCCCTAGGCATTTTATAACATTTTAAAAACTATTTTGTAATTTTTATTTAAGTGTTTATTAAAACAATCTACCAAATTGTTATAAACCCTAAATCCTAAACATTAACCCTAAACCCTAAACCCTAAGCATTTTATAACATTTTAAAAAGTGTTTATTAATTTTATTTAAGTGTTTATTAAAAGAATTTACTAAATTGTTATAAACCATAAATCATAAACCTTAACGATAAACCCCATACCCTAAACCCTAAATACCATACCCTAAACCCTAATCATTTTCTAACATTTTAAAAAGTGTTTTGTAATTTTAATTTAAGTGTTTGTTAAAAGAATTTACTAAATTGATATAAACCATAAATCCTAAACCTTAACCCCAAGCCCCATACACTAAACCCTAAAGACCATACCCTAAACCTTAAGCATTTTATAACATTTCAAAAGGTTTTTTGTAATTTTTATTTAACTGTTTATTAAAAGAATATACTAAATTGTTATAAGCCCTAAATCCTAAACCTTATCCCTAAACCCCATACCCTAAACCCTAAAGCCCATACCGTAAATCCTAAACCCTAAGAATTTTATAACATTTTAAAAAGTGTTTTGTAATTTTTAATTAATTGTTTATTAAAAGAATTTTCTAAATCGTTATAAACCCTAAATCCTAAACCTTAACCCTAAACCCCATACCCTATATGCTAAATTCCATACCCTAAACACTAATCACTAAACCCTAAGCATTTTATAACATTTTGAAAAGTGTTTTGTATTTTTTATTTAAATGTTTATAAAAGAATTTTCTAAATTGTTGTAAACCATAAATCTTAAAACTTAACCCTAAACCCTAAAGGCCATACCCTAAACTGTTAACCCTAAACCCTAAACACTAAGCATTTTATAACATTTTAAAAAGTGTTTTGTAATTTTTATTTAAGTGCTTATTGAAACATTTTACTAAATTCTTATAAACCCTAAATCGTGAACCCTAACTCTAAACCCCATACCCTAAAAACTAAAGCCCATAAACTAAACCCTAAACCCTAAACCCTCAACATTTTATAACATTTTAATTTTTTTTTTGTAATTTCTATTTAAGTGTTTATTAAAAGAGTTTGCTAAATTGTTATAAACCATAAATCCTAAAGCTTAACCCTAAACCCCATACCCTGAAGCCCATACCCTAAACTGTAAACCCTAAACCCTAGTTCCTCGGCATTTTATAACATTTTTAAAAGTGTTCTGAAAGTTTTATTTAAGTCTTTATTAAAATAATTTACTAAATTAACCTTAAATCCTGAACCTTAACCCTAAACCCGATACCCTAAACACTAAATCCCATATCCTAAACCCTAAACCCTAAGAATTTTATAACATTTTAAAAAGTGTTTTGTAATTCTTATTTACGTGTTTATTAAAATTATTTACTAAATTGTTATAAACCTTAGATCATAAACCTTAACCCTAAACCCCATACCTTATACCCTAAAGCCCATACCCAAAACCGTAAACCCTAAGCATTTTATAACATTTTGAAAAGTGCTTTGCAATTTTTATTTAAGTGTTTATTAAAATATTTTACTAAATTTTTATAAACCATAAATCTTGAACCTTAACCCTAAACCCTAAAGCCCATACCAAAAACCCTAAGCATTTTATAACATTTTAAAATTTTTTTCTAATTTTTATTTAAGTGTTTATTAAAATAATTTACTAAATTGCTTTAAACCCTAAATCCTAAACCTTAACCCTAAAGCCCATACCCTATACCTTAAAGACCATTCCCTAAACCCTAAACCCTAAGCATTTTATAACATTTTAAAATGTGTTTGGTAATTTTTATTTAACTATTTATTAAAAGAATTTAAAATTGTTATAAATCCTAAATCTTAAACCTTAAATCTAAACCCCATACCCTAAACCCTAAAGCCCATACCATAAACCCTAAACTCTAAACCCTAAACGCTATACATTTTATAACATTTTAAAAAGTGTTTTGTAATTTTTCTTTAAGTGTTTATTAAAACAATTTACTAAACTGTTATAAACCCTAAATCGTGAACCTTAACCCTAAACCCAATACCCCAAAAACTAAAGCACATACCATAAACCCTAAACCCTGAGCATTTTATAATATTTTCAAAAGTTTTTTTGTAATTTTTATTTAAGTGTTTATTAAAAGAATTTATTAAATTGTTATCAAGCATAAATCCTAAACCTTAACCCTAAACCCCATACACTAAACCCTAAAGCCCATACCCTAAACCCTAAAGCCTAAACCCCAAACCCTAGGCATTTTGTAACATTTAAAAAAAACAATTGTAATTTTTATTTAAGTGTTTATTAGAAGAATTTTCTAAATTGTTATCAACCCTAAATCCTAAACCTTAACCCTAAACCCCATATCCTAAACCCTAAAGCCCATACCCTAAACCTTAAACCCTTAGCATTTTATCTCATTTTAAAAAGTGTTCTGTCATTTTTATTTAAGTGTTAATTAAAAGAATTTACTAAATTTTTATAAAAACTAAATCCTAAAAATTATCCCTAAATCCCATACCCTAAAGCCCATAACCTAAACAGCAAACCCTAAACCCTAAGCATGTTATAACATTTTAAAAATGTTTTGTAATTTTTATTTAAGTGTTTATTAAAAGAATTTACTAAATTGTTATAAACCCTAAATCCTAAACCTTAACCCTAAACCCCATACCCTATACCCTAAAGCCCATACCCTAAACCCTAAATCCTAAACCTTAACCCTAAACTCCATACCCTATACCCTAAAGCCCATACCCTAAACCCTATGCATTTTATAACATATTAAAAAATGTCTTGTATTTTTTATATAAGTGTTTATTAAAAGAATTTTCTAAATCGTTATAAACCATAAATCATAAACCTTAACCCTAAACTCCATACCCTAAACCCTAAAGGCCATAACATAAATAGTTAACCCTAAACCCTAAGCATTTGATAACATTTTCAAAAGTGTTTTGTAATTTTTATGTAAGTGTTTATTAAAACAATTTACTAAATTGTTATAAACCTCAATCCTAAACCTTAACACTCAACCGCACACCCTAAACCCTAAAACCTAAACCCTAAGCATTTTATAAAACTTTAGAAAGTGTTTTGTAATTTTAATGTAAGTGTTTATCAAAATAATTTACTAAATTGTTATAAACCATCAATCCATACCTTAACCCTAAACCCCATACCCTAAACCCTAAGCATTTTATAAAATTTTAAAAAGTGTTTTGTAATTTTATTTAAGTGTTTATTTCAAAAATTTACTAAATTGTTATAAACCCAAAACCCCATACCATAAACACTGGGGCCCATCCCTAAACTCTAAACCCTAAGCATTTTATAACATTTTAAAAATTGTTTTGTAATTTTTATTTAAGTGTTTATTAAAAGAATTTACTAAATTGTTATAAACCATAAATCCTAAACCTTAACCCTAAACTCCATACCCTGAAGCCCATACCCTAAACCGTAAACCATAAACCCTAAACACTAAGCATTTTTTAACATTTTAAAAGTGTTCTGTAATTTTTATTCAAGTGTTTATTAAAATAATTTACTAAATTGTTATAAACCCTATATACTCAACCTTAACCCTAAACCCCATACCCTAAGCACTAAGGCCCATATCCTAAACCGTAAACCCTAAGCATTTTATAACATGTTAAAAAGTGTTTTGTAATTTTTATTTAAGTGTTTATTAAAACTATTTACTAAATTGTTATAAACCTTAAATCCTAAACCTTAACCCTAAACCCCATACCTTATACCCTAAAGCCCATACACTAAACCCTAAACCCTAAACCCTAAGCATTTTATAACATTTTAAAAAGTGTTTTGTAATTTTTATTTAAGTGTTTATTAAAATAACTTACTAAATTGTTATAAACCATAAAACCTAAACCTTAAACCTAAACCCTAAGCCTTTTATAACATTTTAAAAAGTGTTTTGTAATTTTTATTTAAGTATTTACAAAGAGAATTTACTAAACTATTATAAACCGTAAATCCTAAACCTTCACCCTAAACCCCAAATCCTAAACCCTAAAACCTAAGCATTTTATAACATTTTAAAAAGTGTTTTGTAATTTTTATTTAACTGTTATTTAAAAAAAAATTCTAAATTTTTATAAACCATAAATCCTAAACCTTAACCCTAAACCACATACCCTAAAACCTAAAACCCATATCGAAAACCATAAACCCTAAACCCTAGCATTTTATAACATTTTAAAAAGTGTTTTGTAATTTTTATTTAAGTGTTTATTAAAAGAATTTAATGAATTGTTATAAACCCTAAATCTTAAACCTTAACCCTAAATCCCAAACCTTGACCCTAAACCCCATTCCCTAAAAACTAAATCACATACCCTAAGCATTTTATAACATTCTAAAAAGTGTTTTGTAATTTTTATTTAAGTGTTTATTAAAATAATTTACTAAATTCTTATAAACCCTAAATCATAAACCTTAACCCTAAACCGTAAAGCCCATACCCTAAAACCTAAGCATTTTATAGCATTTTAAAAAGTTTTTTGTAATTGTTATTTAAGAGTTTTTTAGGAGAATTTACTAAATTGTTATCAACCCTAAAACCTAAACCTTAACCCTAAAGCCCATACCCTAAACCCTAAACCCTGAACCCTAAGCATTTTATAACATTTTAAAAAGTGTTATGTTATTTTTATTTAAGTGTTAATTAGAAGAATTTACTAAATTGTTATAAACCCTAAATCCTAAAACTTAATTGTAAACCCCATACCCTAAACATTAAACCCTAAACCCTAAGCATTTTATAACATTTTAAAAATGTTTTGTAATTTTAATTTAAGTTTTTATTAAAAGAATTTACTAAAAATATACAAACCCTAAATTCTAAGCCTTAACCCTAAACCCCATATCCTAAAGACTAAAGCTCTTACCCTAAACCCTAAACTGTAAACCCATAGCATTTTATAACATTTTAAAAAGTGCTTTGTAATTTTTATTCAAGTTTTTATTAAAATAATTTACTAAATTGTTATAAACCCTAAATCCTAAACCTTAACCCTAAACCCATTCACTAAACCATAAACCCTAAACCCTAAGCATTTTATAACATTTTAAAAACTGTTTTGTAATTTTTATTTAAGTGTTTATTAAAACAATTTACCAAATTGTTGTAAACCCTAAATCCTAAACATTAATCCTAAACCCCATACCCTAAACCCTAAATTCCATACCCTAAACCTTAAACCCTAAACCCTAAGCATTTTATAACATTTTAAAAAGTGTTTATTAATTTTTTTTAAGTGTTTATTAAAATAATTTACTAAATTTTTATAAACCCTAGATCCTAAACCTTAACCGTAAACCCCATACCCTAAACCCTAAGCATCTTATAAAATTTCAAAAGGTGTTTTGTAATTTTTATTTTATTGTTTATTTAAAGAATTTTCTAAATTGTTATAAACCATAAATCCTAGTCCTTAACCCTAAACCCCATACCCTTAACCCCAAATCCCATACCCTAAACCCTAAACTCTAAACTCTAAACCCTAAGCATTATATAACATTTTAAAAAGTGTTTTGGACTTTTTATTTAAGTGTTTATTAAAGAATTTACTAAATTGTTATAAACCTTAAATGCTAAACCCTAAGCATTTTATAACATTTTATAAACCCTAAATCCTAAACCTTAACCCTAAACCCCATACCCTATACCCTAAAGCCCATACCCGAAACCCTAAGCATTTTATAACATCTTAAAATGTGTTTTGTAATTTTTATTTAAGTGTTTATTAAAAGCATTTACTAAACTGTTATAAACCCTAAATCTTAAACCTTAACCCTAAACCCCATACCCTAAAACCTAAACCCTAAACCTTATGCATTCTATAACATTTTAAAAAGTGTTTTGTAATTTTCATTTAAGTGTTTATTAAAACAATTTACTATAGTTGTTATAAACCCTAAATCGTGAACCTTAACCCTAAACCCCATACCCTAAAAACTAATGAACATACCCTAAACCCTAAGCATTTTATAACATTTAAAAAAAAAAATTGTAACCTTTATTTGTGTTTATTTAAATAATTTACTAAATTGTTATAAACCATAAATCCTAAACCTTAACCCTAAACCCCATAGCCTAAACCCTAAACCCTAAGAATTTTATAACATTCTAAAAAGTGTTTTGTAATTTTTATTTAATTTTTTATTAAAAGAATTTAGTAAATTGTTATCCACCCTAAATCCTAAACCTTAACCCTAAACCCCATACCCTAAACCCTAAACCACATACCCTAAACCCTAAACCCAAAGTCCTAAACCCTAAGCATTTTATAACATTTAAAAAAGTTTTTTGTAATTTTTATTTAAGTATTTATTAGAAGTATTTACTAAATTGTTATCAACCCTAAACCCGGTACCCTAAACCCTAAAGCACATACCCCAAACCCTAAACCCTAAACTTTAAACCCTAAACCCTATGCATTTTATAACATTTTAAAAAGTGTTTTGTAATTTTTATTTAAATGTTTATTAAAAGAATTTACTAAAGTGTTATGAGACCTAAATCTTAAAGCTTAACCCTAAAACCCATACTCTAAACACTAAGGCCCATACCCTAAACCCTAGACCCCATGCATTTTATAACATTTTAAAAACTGTTTTGTTATTTTTATTTAAGTGTTAAAAAAATTTACTAAATTGTTATAAACCCTAAATCCTGGACCTTAACCCTAAAACCCATACCTTAAAAACTAAATCCCATACCCAAAACCCTAAAACCTAGGAATTTTATAAGATTTGAAGTGTTTATTAAAAGAATTTACTAAGTTTTTATAAACCTAAATCCTAATCCTTAACCCTCAACCCCACACCCTAAATCCTAAAGCCCATACCCTAAACATTAAATCCTAAACTCTAAGCATTTTATAACATTTTAAAAAGTTTTTTGTAATTTTTATTTAAGTGTTTATTAAAATAATGTACTAAATAGTTATAAAACACAAATCCTAAACCTTAACCCTAAACCCCATACCCTAAACCATAAATCACGTACTAGAACCCCAAAACTCTAAAGCCTAAACCCTAAGAATTTTATAACATTTTAAAAAGTGTTTTGTAATTCTTATTTAATTGTTTATTACAAGAATTTACTAAATTGTTATAAACCCTAAACCCCATACCCTAAACTCTAAACCCTAAGCATTTGATAACATTTTAAAAAGGGTTTTGTAATTTTTTTATAAGTGTCTATTAAAATCATGTAATAAATTGTTATAAACCCTAAATCCTAAACCTTAACCCTAAACCCCATACCCTCTACCCTAAACCCTAAACACTAATCCCTAAACCTTAAACCCTAAGCATTTTATATCATTTTAGAAGTGTTTTGTAATTTTTATTTAAGTGTTTCTTAAAACAACATACTAAATTGACATTAACCATAAATCATAAACCTTAACCTTAAACCCCATACCTTGAAGCCCATAGCCTAAACCGTAAACCATAAACCCTAAGCATTTTATAACATTTTAGAAAGTGTTATGTAATTTTTATATAAGTGTTTATTAAAACAATTTACTGAATTGTTATAAACCATAAATCCTGAACCTTAACCCTAAACCCCATACACTAAAAACTAAAGCCCATATCGTAAACCTTAAACCCTAAGCATTTTATAAAATTTTAAAAAGTGTTTTCTAATTTTTATTTAAGTGTTTATTAAAAGAATTTACTAAATTGTTATAAACCCTAAATCCTAAACCCCGTACCCTATACCCTAAAGACAATACCATAAACCAAAAACCCTAAACCATAAACCCTAAGCATTTTATAACATTTTAAAATGTGTTTTGTAATTTTTATTTAAGTGTTTATTAAAAGAATTTACTAAATTGTTATAAACCATAAATCCTAACCCTTAACCCTAAACCACGTACCATAAAACCTAAAGCCCATACCGAAAACCCTAAATCCTAAACCCTAAGCATTTTATAACATTTTAAAAAGTGTTTTGTAATTTTTATTTAATTGTTTATTAAAAGAATTTACTAAATTTTTATAAACCCTAAATCTTAAACCTTAACCCTACACACCATACCATAAACCCTAAAGCCCATACCCTAAACCCTAAGCCCTAAACTCTAAACCCTAAACCCTATGCATTTTATAAAATTTTTAAAAGTGTTTTGTAATTTTTATTTATGTGTTTATTAAAAGAATTTATGAAACTTTTATAAACCCTAAATCTTGAACCTTAACCCTAAACTCCATACCCTAAAGCCTAAACCCTAAGCATTTTATAACATTTTAAAAAGTTTTTTGTAATTTTTATTTAAGTGTTTATTAAAATAATTTACTAAATTGTTATAAATTATAAATCCTAAACCTTAACCCTAAACGCCATACCGTAAACCCTAAATCCCAAACCCTAAGCATTTTATAACATTCTAAAAAGTGTTTTGTAATTTTTGTTTAAGTGTTTATTAAAAGGATTTACTAAATTGTTATCAATCCTAAATCCTAAACCTTAACCCTAAACCATAAAGCCCATACCCTAAAACCTAAACCTAATCACTTTATAACATTTTAAAAAGTTTTTTGTAATTTTTATTTAAGTGCTCATTAGAAGAATTTAGTAAATTTTTATCAACCCTAAATCCTAAACCTTAACCCTAAACCTTAAAGCCCATACCCTAAAACCTAAACCCTAAACCCTAAACCCTAAGAATTTTATAACATTTTAAAAGGTCTTTTGTAATTTTTATTTAAATGTTTATTAAAACAATTTACTATATTGTTATAAACCCTAAATCCTCAACCTTAGCCCTAAACCGCATACCCTAAACCCTAAACACTAAGCATTTTATAACATTTTAAAAAGTTTTTTGTAATTTTTATTTAAGTGTTTATTAAAAGAGTTTACTAAATTGTTATAAACCATAAATCCTAAGCCCCATAAACTAAACCCTAAAGCCCATACCCTAAACCATGAACCATAGACACTAAGCATTTTATAACATTTGAAAAAGTGTTTTGTAATTTTTATTTTAAGCGTTTATTAAAAGAATTTACTAAATTGTTATAAACACTAAATCCTAAACCTTAACCCTAAACCCCATACCCTATACCTTGATACAGATTGTGATCCAGATCTCGTGGATATCCCAATTCCAGCTAATGATGATGGTATAGCTTCAATCTAATTGATCCTAAACAGATTAACGTCAGCAATTTGAGAAGGAAGGGCATTAAGGCCAATAACTCAAGGAAATGAAAGGATCAATTACATTTTTCATATGCTCTCCCCTCATAGATAAGGATATGTTCTATAGAATTTTGTTATTTTCTTATTTGATCCTATCTAGTTCTGGATAATAATATTTGGGATACTTAACTTAGTCCCAGGTCTTTTATAAGGATAGAAGGAATTTGCTTACCCTATCCACTCCCTTCCCTGCCAAAGCCCATACCCTAAGCCCTAAACCGTAAACCCTTAGCGTTTTATAACGTTTTAAAATATGTTTTGTAAATTTTAGTTAAGTGTTTATTAAAAGAATTTACTAAATTGTCATAAACCGTAAACCGTAAACCTTAACCCTAAACCCCGTACCCTAAAACCTAAATCCCATACCGAAAAACATAAACCCTAAACAACCAGCATTGTAGAACATTTTAAAAAGTGTTTTGTAATTTTTATTTAAGTGTTTATTAAAAGAATTTACTAAATTGTTATAAACCCTAAATCTTAAACCTTAACCCTAAACCCCATACCCTAAGCCCTCAAGCCCATACCATAAACCCTAAACCCTAAACACTATACCCTAAACTCTAAACCCTAAATCCTGAACCTTAACCCTAAAACCCATACCCTAAAAACTAAAGCCCATACCATAAACCCTAAACCCTAAGCATTTTATAACAATTTAAAAAGTGTTTTGTAATTTTTATTTAAGTGTTTATTAAAAGAATTTACTAAATTGTTATAAGCCGAAATCCTAAACCTTAACACTCAACCCCACACCCTAAACCCTAAATCCCATACCCTAAACACTAAACCCTAAGCATTTTATAACATTTTAAAAAGTGTTTTGTAATTTTTACCTAACTATTTATTTAAACAATTTACTAAATTGTTATAAACCCTACATCCTAAACCTTAACCCTAAACACCATACCATAAACACTAAAGCCAATACCCTAAACCCTAAACCTTAAACCCTAAGCATTTTATAACATTTTAAAAAGTGTTTTGTAATTTTTATTTAAGTGTTTATTAAAAGAATTTACTAAATTGTTATAAACCCTAAATCCTAAACCTTAACCCTAAACCCTAAAACCCATACCATAAACCCTAAACCCTAAGCATTTTATAACATTTTAAGAAGTGTTTATTAAAGTAATTTACTAAATTGTTATAAACGATAAATCCTAAACCTTAACCCTAAACCCCATACCCTAAACCCTAAAACCCATACCAAAAACCCTAAACCCTAAGCATTTTATAATATTTTAAAAAGTATTTTGTAATTTTTATTTAAGTGTTTATTAAAAGAATTTACTAAATTGTTATAAACCATAAATCCTAAACCTTAACACTAAACCCCATACCCTAAACCCTAAACACTAAACACTAAGCATTCTATAACATTTTAAAAAGTGTTCTCTAATTTTTATTTAAGTGTTTATTAAAACAATTTACTAGATTGTTATAAACCCTACATCCTGAACCTTCACTCTAAGCCCCATACCCTAAACACTAAACCCCATACCCTAAACCCTAAACCCTAAACCCTAAGAATTTTATAGCATTTTAAAAAGTGTTTTGTAATTTCTATTTAAGTGTTTATTAAAAGAATTTACTACATTGTTATAAACCCTAAATCCTAAACCTTATCCCTAAACCCCATACCCTAAACCCTAAACCCTAAGCATTTTATAACATTTTAAAAAGTGTTCTGTAATTTTTATTTAAGTGTTTATTAAAAGAAGTAACAATTTTTTATAAACCCTAAATCCTAAACCTTAACCCTAAACCCCATACCCTATACCCTAAAGCCCATACCCTAAACCCTAATTCCTAAACCCTAAGCATTTTACAATATTTTAAAAAGTGTTTTGTATTTTTTATTTAAGTGTTTATTAAAAGAATTTTCTAAATTGTTATAAACCATAAATCCTAACTCTTAACCCTAAAACCCATACCCTAAACCCTAAAGGCCATACACTAAACCGTTAACACTATACCCTAAACCCTAAGCATTTTATAACATTTTAAAAAGTGTTTTGTAATTTTTATTTAAGTGTTTATTAAAAAAATTTACTATTTTGTTACAAACCCTAAATCCTCAACCTTAACCCTAAACCCTATACCCTAAACACTAAAGCCCATACCCTAGACCCTAAACCCTAAACCCTAAGAATTTTATAACATTTTAAAAAGTGTTTTGTAATTCTTACTTAATTTTTTATTAAAATAATTTACTAAATTTTTATAAACCATAAATCCTAAACCTTAACACTAAATGTCGTACCCTAAAACCTAAAACCCATACTGAGAACCCCAAACCCTAAACCCTCATCATTTTATAACTTTTTAAAAAGTCCTTTGGAATTTTTAGTCAAGTTTTTATTAAAAGAATTTACTAAATCGTTATAAACCGTAAATCCTAAACCTTAACCCTAAACCCCACACCCTAACCCTAAAGCCCATATCCAAAACACTGAACCCTAAACCCTAAGCATTTTATAACATTTTAAAAAGTGTTTTGTAATTTTTATTTAAGTGTTTATTAAAAGAATTTACTAAATTGTTATAAACCATAAATCTTAAACCTTAACCCTAAACCCTAAAGCCCATACCCTAAACCCTAAGCATTTGATAACATTTTAAAAAGTGTTATGTAGTTTTTATTTAAGTGTTTATTAAAAGAATTTACTAAATTGTTATAAACCCTAAACCCTAAATCCTAAACCTTAAGAATTTTATAGCATTTTAAAAATTGTTTTGTAATTTTTATTGAAGGGTTTATTAAAACAATTTACTAAATTGTTATAAATCCTACATCCTGAACCTTAACCCTAAACCCCTTACCCTAAACCCTAAAGCCCATACCCTAAACCGAGAGCATTTTATTTAAGTTTCTATTAAAAGAATTTTCTAAATCATTATAAACCATAAATCGTAAACCTTAACCCTAAACCCTAAAGGCGATACCCTAAATAGTTAACCCTAAACCCTAAGCATTTTATAACTTTTTAAAAAGTGTCTTGTAATTTTTGTTTAAGTGTTTATTAAAACAATTTACTAAATTGTTATAAACCCTAAATTTTGAACCTTAAACCTAAACCCCATACCCTAATCCATTAACCCTAAACCTTAAGCATTTTATAACATTTTAAAAAGTGCTTTGTAATTTTTATTTAAGTGTTCATTAAAAGAATTTACTAAATTGTTATAAACCATAAATCCATACCTTAACCCTAAACCCCATACCCTAAACCTTAAACCCTAAATCCTAAGCACTTTATAACATGTTAAAAAGTGTTTTGTAGTTTTTATTTAAGTGTTTATTAAAAGAATTTACTAAATTGTTATAAACACTTAACCCCATACCATAAACACTAAAGCCCATACCCTAAAATCTAAATCCTAAGCATTTTATAACATTTTAAAAGGTGTATTGTAATTTTTATTTAAGTGTTTATTAAAAGCATTTACTAAATCGTTATAATCCCTAAATCCTAAACCTTAACCCTAAACCCCATACCCTATACCGCAAAGCCCATACCCTATACCCTAAACACTAACCCTAAACCTTAAACCCTAAGAATTTTATAACATTTTAAAAAGTGTTTTGTAATTTTTATTTAAGTGGTTATTAAAAGAATTTACGAAATTGTTACAAACCATAAATCCTAAACCTTAACCCTAAACCCTAAATCCCTAAGAATTTTATAACATTCTAAACCCTAAGCCCTAAACCCTAAACCCTAAGCATTTTATAACATTCTAAAAAGTGTTTTGTAATTTTTATTTAAGTGTTTATTAAAAAAATTTACTAGATTGTTATCAACCCTAAATCATAAACCTTAACCCTAAACCCCATACCCTAAACCCTAAAGCCCGTACCCTAAACCCTAAGCCTTAAGCATTTTATAACATTTTAAAAAGTGTTTTGTAATTTTTATTTAACTATTTATTAAAAGAATTCTCTAAATTGTTATAAACCATAAATTCTGAACCTTAACATTAAACCCCATACCATAAACAGTAAAGGCCATACCCTAATCCCTAAACGCTAAACTCCTAAACCCTAAACCCTAAGCATTTTATAACATTTAAAAAAGTGTTTTGTAATTTTTATTTAAGATTTTATTAAGAGAATTTAATGAATTGTTATAAACCATAAAGACTAAACCTTAACCCTAACCCCCATACCCTAAACCGTAAAGCCCATACCCAAGACCCTAAACCCTAAACCCCAAAATTTTATAACATTTTAAAAAGTGTTTTGTAATTTTTATGTAAGTTTTTATTAAGAGAATTTACTAAATTATCATAAGCCCTAAATCCTAAACCTCAACCCTAAACCCCATACCCTCTACCCTAAATCCTAAATCCAAAAAACTAAACCCTAAACCCTAAGCATTTTATAACAATTTAAAATATGTTTTGTAATTTACTAAATTGTTATAAACCATAAATCCTAAACCTTAACCCTAAACCACGTAACCTAAAACCTAAAGCCCATACAGAAAACCCTAAACCATAAACCCTAAGCATTTTATAACATTTTAAAAAGTGTTTTGTAATTTTTATTTAAGTGTTTATTAAAAGAATTTAATAAATTGTTATAAACCCTAAATCCTAAACCTTAACCCTAAACCCCATACCCTAAAAACTAAAGCACACACCCTAAACCCTAAACCCTAAGCATTTTATAACATTTCAAAAAGTTTTTTGTAATTTTCATTTAAGTGTTTATTAAAATAATTTACTAAATTGTTATAAACCATAAATCCTAAACATTAACCCTAAACCACATACTCAAACAATAAACCCTAAACCCTAAGCATTTTATAACATTCTAAAAAGTGTTTTTTAATTTTAATTTAAGTGCTTATTAAAAGAATTTACTAAATTGTTATCAACCCTAAATCCTAAACCTTAACCCTAAACCCCATACCCTAAAAACTAAAGCACACGCCCTAAACCCTAAACCCTAAGCATTTTATAACATTTCAAAAAGTTTTTTGTAATTTTTATTTAAGTGTTTATTAAAATAATTTACTAAATTGTTATAAACCATAAATCCAAAACATTAACCCTAAACCACATACTCAAACAATAAACCCTAAAACCTAAGCATTTTATAACATTCTAAAAAGTGTTTTTTAATTTTAATTTAAGTGCTTATTAAAAGAAATTACTAAATTCCTATCAACCCTAAATCCTAAACCTTAAACCTAAAACCCATACCCTAAACCCTAAAGCCCATACCCTAAACCCTAAACCCTAAGCATTTTATAACATTTTAAAAAGTTTTTTGTAATTTTTATTCAAGTGTTTATTAGAAGAATTTAATAAATTGTTATCAACCCTAAATACTAAATTTTAACCCTAAACCCCATACCCTAAACCCCATACCCTAATCATTAAGGCCCATATCCTAAACCCTAAACCCTAAGCATTTTATAACATTTTAAAAAGTGTTTTCTAATTTTTATTTAAGTGTTTATTAAAACTATTTACTAAAGTTATAAACCTTAAATCGTAAACCTTTACCCTAAACCCCATACCTTATACCCTAAATCCCATACACTAAACCATAAACCCTAAACCCTAAGCATTTTATAACATTTTAAAAAGTGTTTTGTAATTTTTATTTAAGTGTTTATTAAAATAACTTACTAAATTGTTATAAACCATAAAACCTAAACCTTAAACCTAACCCTAAGCCTTTTATAACATTTTAAAAAGTGTTTTGTAATTTTTATTTAACTATTTATTAAGAGAATTTACTAAATTATTATTAACTGTAAATCCTAAACCTTAACCCTAAACCCCAAATTCTAAACCCTAAACCCTAAAACCTAAGCATTTTATAACATTTTAAAATGTGTTTTGTAATTTTTATTTAAGTGTTTATTAAAAAGAAAATCTAAATTTTTATAAACCATAAATCCTAAACCTTAACCCTAAACCACATACCCTAAAACCTAAAACCCATACCGAAAACCATAAACCCTAAACCCTAGCGTTTTATAACATTTTAAAAAGTGTTTTGTAATTTTTATTTAAGTGTTTATTAAAAGAATTTACTGAATTGTTATAAACCCTAAATCTTAAACCTTAACCCTAAATCTCGAACCTTAACCCTAAACCCCATTCCCTAAAAACTAGATCACATACCCTAAGCATTTTATAACATTCTAAAAAGTGTTTTGTAATTTTTATTTAAGTGTTTATTAAAAGAATTTACTAAATTGTTATCAACCCTAAATCCTAAACCTTAATCCTAAACCCCATACCCTAAACCCTAAACCCTAAGCATTTTATAACATTTTAAAAAGTTTTTTGTAATTTTTATTTAAGTGTTTATTAGAAGAATTTAATAAATTGTTATCAACCCTAAATCCTAAACGTTAACCCTAAAGCCCATACCCTAAACCCTAAACCCAAAACACTAAGCATTTTATAACATTTTAAAAAGTGTTCTATTATTTTTATTTAAGTGTTAATTAAAATAATTTACTAAATTGTTATAAACCCTAAATCCCAAAACTTAACAGTAAACCCCATACCCTAAACCATAAACCCTAAACCCTAAGCATTTTATAACATTTTAAAAATGTTTTGTTATTTTTATTTAAATGTTTATTAAAATAATTTACTAAATTGATACAAACCCTAAATTCTAAACCTTAACTGTAAACCCCATATCCTAAACACTAAAGCTCTTACCCTAAACCCTAAACCGTAAACCCATAGCATTTTATAACATTTTAAAAAGTGCTTTGTAATTTTTATTCAACTTTTTATTAAAAGAATTTACTAAATTGTTATAAACTGTAAATCCTAAACCTTAACCCTAAACCCAATTCACTAATCCCTAAACCCTGAACCCTTAGCATTTTATAAAATTTTAAAAAGTGTTTTGTAATTTTTATTTAAGTGTTTATTAAAACAATTTACCAAATTGTTATAAACCCTAAATCCTAAACCTTAACCCTAAACCCCATACCGTAAACCCTAAAGTCCATACCCTAAACCCTAAACCCTAAGCATTTTATAACATTTTAAAAAGTGTTTATTAATTTTTATTTAAGAGTTTATTAAAAGAATTTACTAGATTGTTATATACCCTAAATCCTAAACCTTAACCCTAAACCCCATACCCTAAACCCTAAGCATTTTATAACATTTCAAAAGGTGTTTTGTAATTTTTATTTAAGTGTTTATTAAAAGAATTTTCTAAATTATTACAAAACAATAATTCCTAATCCTTAACCATAAACCCCATACCCTAAACCCAAAAGCCCATACCTAAACCCTAAACACTAAACCATAAGCATTCTATAACATTTTAAAAAGTGTTTTGTAATTTTTATTTAAGTGTTTATTAAAAGAATTTACTAAACTGTTATAACCTTAAACCCTAAACCCTAAGCATTTTATAACATTTTAAAAAATGTTTATTAAAACAATTTACTAAATTGAAAGAATAACTTCGGCGTAAATCACCTGTAGACAGGCATTTGTCGACGCGTTTAGCCATTGGTCGATTTAGCCGTTGGAGTCTCTGCTCAAACTATTTAAAATGCTAAGCTGGATCTGTTTCTTCAACTTGTCGTGACGATGAATCACACTTGTTGGTTCGAAACACGTCAACAAATGTCTATCTACATGTGATTTACGCCGAAGTTATTCATTCAACTATTATGGATCACAGAAGCCTCAATTCAACAATTTACTAAATTGTTATAAACCCTACATCCTGAACCTTAACACTAAACACCATACCCTAAACACTAAAGCCCATACCCTAAACGCTAAACCCAAAACCCTAATCATTTTATAACATTTTGAAAATTCTTTTGTATTTTTTATTTAAGTGTTTATTAAAAGAATTTACTAAATTGCTATAAACTGTAAATCCTAAACCTTAACCCTAAACCACGTACCCTAAAACCTAAAGCCCATACCGAAAACCCTAAACCCTAAGCCCTAAGTGTTTTATAACATTTTAAAAAGTGTTTTGTAATTTTTATTTAAGTGTTTATGAAAATAATTTACAAAAGTGTTATAAACCATAAATCCTAAAACATAACCCTAAACCCCATACCCTAAACCCTAACTCCCATACCCAAAACCATAAACCCTAAGCATTTTATAAAATATTAAAAAGTGTTCTGTAATTTTTATTTAAGTGTTTATTAAAAGAATTCACTAAATTGTTATAAATCCTAAATCCAAAACCTTAACCCTAAACCCCATACCCTAAACCCTAAACCCTAAGAATTTTATAACATTTTAAAATGTGTTTTATAATTTTTATTTAAGTGTTTATTAAAAGAATTTACTAAATTGTTATAAACCCTAAATCTTAAACCATAACCCTAAACTCCATACCCTAAACCCTAAACCCTATGCATTCTATAACATTTTAAAAAGTGTTTTGTAATTTTTATTTAAGTGTTTATTAAAACAATTTACTAAATTGTTATAAACCCTAAATCCTCAACCTTAACCCTAAAACCCATACCCTAAAAACTAATGAACATACCCTAAACCCTAAGGATTTTATAACATTTTAAATTTTTTTTGTAATTTTTATTTGTGTTTATTAAAATAATTTACTAAATTGTTATAAACCATAAATCCTAAACCTTAACCCTAAACCCCATACCCTAAACCCTAAGCATTTTATAACATTCTAAAAAGTGTTTTGTAATTTTTATTTAAGTGTTTATTAGAAGAATTTACTAAATTCTTATCAACCCTAAAGCCTAAACCTTAACCCTAAACCAGACACCCTAAACCCTAAATCCCATACCCTAAACCCTAAACCCTAAAATCTAAAACCTAAACCCTATGCATTTTATAACAGTTTAAAAAGTGTTTTGTAATTTTTATTTAAGTGTTTATTAAAAAAATTTACTAAATTTTTATAAACCCTAAATCTTGAACCTTAACCCTAAAACCCATACCCTAAAAACTAAAGCCTATACCCTAAACCCTAAAACCAAGGCATTTTAAAACATTTTAAGAGTTTATTAAAAGAATTTACTAATTTGTTATAAACCTAATTCCTAATCCTTAACCCTCAACCCCATACCGTAAACCCTAAAGCCCATACCCTAAACACTAAACCCTAAACCCTAAGCATTTTATAACATTTTAAAAAGTTTTTTGTAATTTCTATTTAAGTGTTTATTAAAATAATTTACTAAATCGTTATAAACCATAAATCCTAAACCTTAACCCTAAAACCCATACCCTAAACAATAATTCCCATACCCTAAGCCCTAAACCCTAAACCCTAAGCATTTTATAACATTCTAAAAAGTGTTTTGTAATTTTTATTTAAGTGTTTATTAAAAGAATTTACTAAATTGTTATCAACCATAAATCCTAAACCTTAACCCTAAACCCCATACCCTAAACCCTAAATCCCATAAGGTAAACCCTAAACCCTAAGCATTTTATAACATTTTAAAAAGTGTTTTGTAATTTTTATTTAAGTGTTTATTAAAAGAATTTTCTAAATTGTTATATACCCTAAATCCTAAAACTTAACCCTAAACCCCATACCCTATACCCTAAACCCTAAATTCTAAACCTTAACCCTAAGCCCCGTACCCTAAACACTAAAACTCATACCATAAACCCTAAACCGTAAACCCATAGCATCTTATAACATTTTTAAAAGTGTTTTTTAATTTTTATTTAAGTGTTTATTAAAAGAATTTACTAAATTGTTATAAACCCTATATCCTAAACCTTAACACTAAACCCCATACCCTAAACACTAAAGCCCATACCCTAAACCCTAAGGATTTCATAACATTTCAAAAGTTGTTTTGTAATTTTTATTTAACTGTTTATTAAAAGAATTTACTAAATTGTTATAAACCCTAAATCCTAAACCTTAACCCTAAACCCTAAGCATTTTATAACATTTTAAAAAGTATTTTGTAATTTTTATTTAAGTGTTTATTAAAAGAATGTACTAAATTGTTATAAACCCTAATTCATAAACCTTAACACCAAAGCCCATACCCTATACACTGAAGCTCATAACCTAAACCCTAAACCCTAAACCCTAAGAATTTTATAACATTTTATAAAGTGCTTTGTATTTTTTATTTGAGTCTTTATTAAAACATTTTTCTAAATTGTTATAAACCATAAATCTTAAACCTTAACTCTAAACCCCATACCCTAAACCCTAAAGGCCATACCCTAAACCATTAACCCTAAACCCTAAGCATTTTATGACATTTTAAAAAGTGTTTTGTAATTTTTATTTAAGTGTTTATTAAAACAATTTACTAAACTGTTACAGACCCTAAATCCTGAACCTTAACCCTAAACCCCATACCCTAAACACTAAAGCCCATTTCTAGACCCTAAACCCTAAGCATTTTATAACATTTTAAAAAGTTTTTTGTAATTTTTTCTATGTTTTCTTAAAATAATTCACTAAATTGTCATAAACCATAAATACTAAACCTTAACACTAAACCCCATACCCTAAACCCTAAAGCCCATAACCTAAACCCTAAGCATTTTATAACATTTTAAAATTTGTTTGTGATTTTTATTTAAGTGTTTATTAAAAGAATTTACTAAATTGTTATAAACCCTAAATCCTAAACCTTAACCCTAAACCCCATACCCTATACCCTAAAGCCCATACCCTAAACCCTACACTCTAAACCCTAAACCCTATTTGTGTTATAAAATTATAAAAATTGTTTTTTAATATTTATTTAGGTTTTTATTAAGACAATTTACTAAATTGTTATAAACCCTAAATCCTAAACGTTAAACCTAAACCCCATACCCGAAACGCTAAATCCCACACCCTAAAGCCTAAGCATTTTATAACATTCTAAAAAGTCTTTTGTAATTTTTAGTTAAGTTTTTATTAAAAGAATTTACTAAATTGTAGTCAACCCTAAATCCTAAACCTTAACCCTCAACCCCACACCCTAAACCCTAACCCTAAACCCTAAACCCTAAATCTTAAACCTTAACCCTAAACCCCATATCCTAAATGCTAAACCCTAATCTCTAAACCCTAAACCCTATTTATTTTATAACATTTTAGAAAGTGTTTTGTAATTTTACTGAAGTGTTTATTAATATAATTTACTAAATTGTTATAAACCCTAAATCCTGAACCTTAACCCTAAACCCCATACCCCAAAAACTAAAGCACATAATCTGAACCCTAAACCCTAAGCATTTTATAACATTTTAAAAAGTTTTTTGTAATTTTTATTTAAGTGTTTATTATAATAATTTATTAAATTGTTATCAACACTAAATCCTAAACCTTAACCCTAAAGCCCATACCCTAAACCCTAAACCCTAAACCCCAAACCCTAAGCATTTTGTAACATTTTAAAACATTTTTTGTAATTTTTATTTAAGTGTTTATTAGAAGAATTTACTAAATTGTTATCAACCCTAAATCCTAAACATTAACCCTAAACCCCATACCCTAAACCCTAAAGCCCATACCCTAAACCCTAAAACCTAAGCATTTTATAACATTTTAAAAAGTGTTCTGTAATTTTTTTAACTGTTAATTAAAAGAATTTACTAAATTGTTATAAACCCTAAATTCTAAAACTTATCCCTAAACCCCATACCCTAAACCCTAAAGCCCATAACCTAAACCCTAAACCCTAAGCATTTATAACATTTTAAAAATGTTTTGTAATTTTTATTTAAGTGTTTATTAAAAGAATTTACTAAATTGTAATAAACCCTAAATCCTAAACCTTAACCCTAAACCCCATACCCTATACTATAAATCCCATACCCTAAACCCTAAACCCTAAAATCTAAACCCTTAACCTTTCTCCATTTTAAAACATTTTAAAAAGTGTTTTGTAATTTTTATTTAGCTGTTTATTAAAACAATTTACTAAATTGTTATAAACCCTAAATCCTAAACCTTAACCCTAAAACCAATACCTTAAACCCTAAATCCCATACCCCATGCCCTAAACCCTAAACCCTAAGCATTTTATAACATTCTAAAAAGTGTTTTGTAATTTTTATTTAAGTGTTTATTAAAAGAATTTACTAAATTGTTATCAACCCTAAATCCTAAACCTTAACCCTAAACCCCATACCCTAAACCCTAAAGCCCATACCCTAAACCTTAAACCCTAAGCATTTTACAACATTAAAAATTGTTTTGTAATTTTTATTTAACTTTTTATTAAAAGAATTTTCTAAATTGTTATAAACCCTAAATCCTAAAACTTAACCCTAAAACCCTTACGCTAAACCCTAAAGCACATACCCTAAACACTAAACCCTAAGCATTCTATAACATTTTAAAAATGTTTTGTAATTTTTATTTAATTGTTTATTAAAAGAATTTACTAAATCGATACAAACCCTAAATTCTAAACCTTAACCCTAAACCCCATACCCTAAACACTAAAATGTAAACCAATATCATTTTATAACATTTTAAAAAGTGCTTTGTAATTTTATTCAAATTTTTATTAAAAGAATTTACTAAATTGTTATAAACCCCAAATCCTAAACCATAACCCTAAACCCTAGGCATTTTGTAACATTTTAAATAGTGTTTTGTAATTTTTATTTAAGTGTTTATTAAAACAATTTACCAAATTTATATAAATCCTGAATCCTAAACCTTAACCCCAAACCCCATACCCTATACCCTAAAGACCAAACCCTAAACCCTAAACATTAAACCCTAAACCTTAAACCCTAAGCATTTTATAACATTTTAAAAATTCTTTTGTAATTTTTATTTAAGTGTTTATTAAAATAATTTACAAAATTGTTATAAACCATAAATCCTAAACCTTAACGCTAAACTCCATACCCTAGAGCCCATACCGTAAACCCTAAAAACTAAGCATTTTATAAATTTTTAAAAGTGTTTAGAAATTTTTATTTACGTGTTTATTAAGAGAATTTACTAAATTATTATAAACAATACATCCTAAACCTTAAACCTAAAGCCCATACCCTCTACCCTAAATCCCATACCCTAAACCCTAAATACTAAACCCTAAACCCTAAACCCAAAGCATTTTATAACATTTTAAAATGTGTTTTGTAATTTTTATTTAAGTGTTTTTAAAAGAACTTACTAAATTGTTATAAACCATAAATCCTAAACCTTAACCCTAAACCACGTACCCTAAAACCTAAAGCCCATACCAAAAGCCCTAAACCCTAAACCCCAAGCATTTTATAACATTTTAAAAAGTGTTTTGTAATTTTTATTTAACTGTTTATTAAAAGAATTTACTAAATTGTTATAAACCCTAAATCTTAAACCTTAACCCTAAACCCCATACCCTAAACCCTAAACCCTAAACTCTAAACCCTAATCCCTATCCATTTTATAACATTTTAAAAAGTTTTTTTAATTTTTATTTAAGTGTTTATTAAAACAATTTACTAAATTGTTATAAACAATAAATCCTGAACCTTAACCCTAAACCCAATACCCTAAAAACTAAAGAACATACCCTAAGCCCTAAGCATTTTATAACATTTTAAAACGTTTTTTGTAATTTTTCTTTAAGTGTTTATTAAAATAATTTACTAAATTGTTATAAACCATAAATCGTAAACGTTAACCCTAAACCCCATACCCTAAACCCTAAACCCTAAAGCCTAAACCCTAAGCATTTTATAACATTCTAAAAAGTGTTTTGTAATTTTTATTTAAGTGTTTATTACAAGAATTTAAATTTTTTTTATCAACCCTAAATCCTAAACCTTAACCCTAAACCCCCTAAACCAAACCCTAAATCCCATACCCTAAACCATAAACCCTAAGAATTTTATAACATTTTAAAAATGTTTTGTAATTTTTATTTAAGTGTTTATTAAAAGAATTTACTAAATTGTTATAAACCCTAAATCCTAACCCTTACCCTAAACCCCATACCCTATACCCTAAAGCCCATACCCTAAACCCTAAACCTAAACTCTAAACCCCAAACCCTGTGCATTTTATAACACTTTGAAAAAGTGTTTTGCAATTTTTATTTAGGTGTTTATTAAGACAATTTACTAAATTGTTATAAACCCTAAATCCTAAACCTTAACCCTAAACGGCATACCTTAAACCCTAAACCGTAAGAATTTTATAACATTCTAAAAAGTGTTTTGTAATTTTTATTTAAGTGTTTATTAGAAGAATTTACTAAATTGTTATCAACCCTAGATCCTAAACCTTAACCCTAAAGCCCATACAGTAAACCCTAAACCCTAAGCATTTTATAACATTTTAAAAAGTGTTATGTTATTTTTATTTAAGTGTTAATTAAAAGAATTTACAAAATGTTATAAACCCTAAATTCTAAAACTTAACCGTAAACCCCATACCCTAAACCCTAAACCCCATACCCTAAACCCTAAATCCTAAGCATTTTATAACATTTTTAAAATGTTTTGTAATTTTTATTTAAGTGTTTATTTAAAGAATTTACTAAATTGATACAAACCCTAAATTCTAAACCTTAACCCTAAACCCCATATCCTAAACACTAAAGCTCTTACCCTAAACCCTAAATCTTAAACCCATAGCATTTTATAACATTTTAAAAAGTGCTTTGTAATTTTTATTCAAGTTTTTATTAAAAGAATTTACTAAACTGTTATAATCCCAAAATCATAAACCTTAACCCTAAACCCCATTCACTAAAACCTAAACCCTAAACCTTAAGCATTTTATAACATTTTAAAAAGTGTTCTGTAATTTTTATTTAAGTGTTTATTAAAACAATTGAGCAAATTGTTATAAACCCTAAATATTAAACCTTAACCCTAAACCCCATACCCTAAAACCTAAATTCCATAGCCTAAACCCTAAACCCTAAAACCTAAGCATTTTATAACACTTTAAAAAGTGCTTATTAATTTTTATTTAAGTGTTTATTAAAAGTATTTACTAAATTATTATAAACACTAAATCCTAAACCTTAACCCTAAACCCCATACCCTAAATGCTAAGCATTTTATAACATTTCAAAAGGTGTTTTGTAATTTTTATTTAAGTGTTTATTAAAAGAATTTTCTAAATTGTTATAAACCATAAATCCTAATCCTTAACCCTAATCCCCATACCCTAAACCCCAAAGCCCATACCCTAAACCCTAAACCCTAAACACTAAACCCTAAGCATTCTATAACATTTTAAAAAGTGTTTTGTAATTTTTAATTAAGTGTTTATTAAAATAATTTACTAAATTGTCATAAACCTTAAACACTAAACCCTAAGCATTTTATAACATTTTAAAAAGTGTTTATTAAAACAATTTACTAAATTGTTATAAACCCTACATCCTAAACCTTAACCCTAAACCCCATACCCTAAACACTAAAGCCCATACCCTAACCCCTAAACCCTAAACCCTAAGCATTTTATAACATTTTGAAAAGTCTTTTGTAATTTTTATTTAAGTGTTTATTAAAAGAATTTACTAAATTGTTATAAACCCTAAATCCTAAACCTTAAACCTAAAACCCATACCCTATAGCCTAAAGCCCATACCTTAACCCTTAAACCCTAAACCCTAAAAATTTTATAAAATTTTAAAATGTGTTTTGTAATTTTCATATAAGTTTTTATTAAAAAAATTTACTAAATTGTTATAAACTGTAAATCCTAAACCTTAACCCTAAACCACGTACCCTTAAACCTAAAGCCCATACCGAAAACCCTAAACCCTAAGCCGTAATCATTTTGTAACATTTTAAAAAGTGTTTTGTAAATTTTATTTAAGTGTTTATTAAAATAATTTACTAAATTGTTATAAACCATAAATCTTAAAAGTTAACCCTAAACCCCATACCCTAAACCGTAAATCCCATAACCAAAACCCTAAACCGTAAGCATTTTATAACATATTAAAAAGTGTTTTGTAATTTTTGTTTAAGTGTTTATTAAAAGAATTTACTAAATCATTTTAAACCTTAAATCCTAAACCTTAACCCTAAACTCCACACCCTAAAGCCCATACCGTAAACTGTAAACCCTAAGCATTTTTTTAACATTTTAAAAAGTGTTCTGTAATTCTTATTTAATTGTTTATTAAAAGAATTTACTAAATTTTTATAAACCCTAAATCCTGAACCTTAACCCTAAACCCCATACCCTATACCCTAAAGCCTATACCATAAACACTAAACCCTAAAACCTAAACCCTAAACCCTAAGCATTTTATAACATTTTAAAATTTGTTTTGTAATTTTTATTTAAGTGTTTATTAAAACAATTTACTAAATTGTTATAAACCCTAAATATTAAAGCTTAACCCTAAACCCCATACCCTAAACCCTATGCATTTTATAACATTTTAAAAAGTGTTTTGTTATTTTTATTTAAGTGTTTATTAAAAGAATTTACTAAATTGTTATAAACCCTAAATCCTAAACCTTAACCCTAAACCCCATACCCTAAAAACTAATGAACATACCCTAAACCCTAAACCCTCAGCATTTTATAACATTTAAAAAAGTTTTTTGTAATTTTTATTTGTGTCTATTAAAATAATTTACTAAATTGTTATAAACCATAACTCATAAACCTTAACCCTAAACCCTAAACCCTAAGCATTTTATAACATTCTAAAAAGTGTTTTGTAATTTTTATTTAAGTGTTTATTAAAAGAATTTAGTATATTGTTATCAACCCTAAATCCTAAACCTTAAGCCTAAACCCCATACCCTAAACCCTAAAGCCCATACCCTAATACCTAAACCCTTAACCGTAAACCCCAAGCATTTTATAACATTTTAAAATGTTTTTTGTAATTCTTATTTAAGTGTTTATTAGAACAATTTACTAAATTTTTATCAACCTTAAATCCTAAAACTTAACCCTAAACCCCATACCCTAAACCCTAAAGCCCATACCCTAAACCCTAAACCCTAAACTCTAAACCCTAAACCCTATTCATTTTATAACATTTTAAAAAGTGTTTTGTAATTTTTATTTAAGTGTTTATTAAACGAGTTTGCTAAATTGCTATAAGCTCTAAATCTTAAACCTTAACCCTAAACCCTATACCCTAAACCCCATACCCTAAACCCTAAACCCTATGCATTTTGTAACATTTTTAAAAAAAATTGTAATTTTTATTTAAGAGTTTATTAAATTTTTTTACTAAATTGTTATAAACCCTAAATCCTGAACCTTAACCCTAAAACTCATACCCTAAAAAATAAAGCCCATACGTGAGACCCTAAATCCTAGGCATTTTATAACATTTTAAGTGTTTATTAAAAGAATTTACTAAATTGTTATAAACCTAAATCCTAATCCTTAACCCTCAACCCCACACCCTAAAGCCCATACCCTAAACACTAAACCCTAAACCCTAAGCATTTTATAACATTTTAAAAAGTTTTTTGTAATTTTTATTTAAATGTTTATTAAAATAATTTACTAGATCGTTATAAACCATAAATCCTAAACCTTAACCCTAAACCCCATACCCTAAACCATAAATCCCATACCCTAAGCCCTAAACTGTAAACCCTAAGCATTTTATAACATTTTAAAAAGTGTTTTGTAATTTTTATTTAAGTGTTTATTAAAAAAATGTACTAAATTGTTATCAACACTAAAACCTAAACCTTAACCCTAAAACCCATACCCTATACCCTGAAGCCCAGACCCTAAACCCTAAACCCTAAGCATTTTATAACATTTTAAAAAGTGTTTTGTAATTTTTATTTAAGTGTTTATTAAAAGAATTTACTAAATTGTTATAAACCCTAAATCCTAAAACTTAACCCTAAATCCCATACCCTATACCCTAAACCCTAAGCATTTTATAACATTTTAAAAAGTGTTTTCAAATTTTTATTTAAGTGTTTATTAAAAGAATTTACTAAATTGTTATAAAGCATAAATCCTAAAACTTAAACCTAAACCCCATACCCTAAACCCTAAACCCTAAACCCCAAGAATTTTATAACACTTTAAAAAGTGATTTGTAATTTTTATTTAAGTGTCTATTAAAAGAATTGACTAAAGTGTTATAAACCCTAGATCCTAAACCCTAACCTTAAACCCCATACCCTATACCCTAAACCATAAACCCTAAACCCTTAGTATTTTATAACATTTTAAAAGGTGTTTTGTAATTTTTATTTAAGTGTTTATTAAAAGAATTTACTAAATTGTTATAAACCTGTAAATCCTAAACCTTAACCCTAAACCCCATACCCTAAACCCTAAACCCAAAACCCTAAACCTTCAACCCTAGACGCTAAATCTAATACCCTAAACCCTAAACCCTAAACCTTAAACCCTAAACCCTAAACAATAAACCCTAAGCATTTTATAACATTTTAAAAAGTGTTTTCTAATTTTTATTTAAGTGTTTATTAAAATAATTTTCTAAATTGTTATAAACACTAAATCCCGAACCTTAACCCTAAACCCCATACCCTAAACACTAAAGCCCATACCTTAAACCCTAAACCCTTAGCATTTTATAACATTTTAAAAAGTGTTTTGTAATTTTTATTTAATTGTTTATTAAAAGAATTTACTAAATTGTTATAAACCCTAAATCATAAACCTTAACCTTAAACCCCATACCCTATACCCTAAAGCTGATACCCTAAACCCTAATCATTTTATAACATTTTAAAAAGTGTTTTGTAATTTTTATTTAAGTTTTTATTAAAAGAATTTACAAAATTGTTATAAACCATAAATCCTAAAACTTAACCGTAAACCCCATACCCTAAACCCTGAAGCCCATACCCTAAACCATAAACCCTAAACACTAAACCCTAAGCATTTTATAACATTTTAAACAGTTCTTTGTAATTTTTGTTCAAGTGTTTATTAAAACAAATTACTAAATTATTATAAACCTAAAATCTCGAATCTTAACCCTAAACACTAAAGCCCATACCCTAAACACTAAACCTGAAACCCTAAACCTGAATCCCTAAACACTAAGCATTTTATAACATTTTAAAAAGTGTTTTTAATTTTTGTTTAAGTGTTTATTAAAAGAATTTACTAAATTGTTATAAACCCTAAATCCGAAACACTAACCCTAAACCGGAAACCCTAAACCCTAAACACTAAGCATTTTATAACATTTTAAAAGGTGTTTTGTAATTTTTATTTAAGTGTTTATTAAAAGAATTTAATAAATTGTTATAAACCCTAAATCATAAACCTTAACCCTATACCCTATACCCTATACCCTAAAGCCCATACCCTAAACACTAAACCCTAAACCCTAAGCATTTCATAACACTTTGAAAAGTGTTTTGTAATTTTTATTTAAGTGTTTATTAAAATAATTTACTAAATTGTTATAAACCATAAATCCTAAACCTTAAACCTAAGCCCCATACGGTAAACCCTAAAGCCCACACCCAAAACCCAAAACCCAAAACCCTAAACCCTAAGCATTTTATAACATTTTAAAATGTGTTTTGTAATTTTTATTTAAGTGTTTATTAAAGAATTTACTAAATTGTTATAAACCCTAAATCATAAACCTTAACCCTAAAACCCAAACCTTAAATCATAAACCCTAAGCACTTTATAACATTTTAAAAACTGTTTTGTAATTTTTATTTATGTGTTTATTAAAATAATTTACTAAATTTCTATAAACCATAAATCCTAAAATTTAACACTAAACGCCATACCCTAAACCCTCAATCCCATACCTTAAACCCTAAGCCCTAAACCCTAAACCCTAAGCATTTTATGATATTTTAAAAAGTCTTTTGTAATTCATATTTAAGTGTTTATTAAAAGAATTTACTGAATTGTTATAAACCCTAAATCGTAAACCTTAACCCTATACCCTGAATCTGATACCCTAAACCCTGAACCCTAAACATTAAAAATAATCCCAAAACCCTAAGCATTTTATAACATCTTAAAAAGTGTTTTGTAATTTTTATTTAAGTGTTTATTAAAAGAATTTACTAAATTGTTATAAACCCTAAATCCTAAACCTTAACCCTAAACCATATACCCTAAACCTTAAAGCCCATACCCTAAACCCTAAAGTCTAAGCATTTTGTAACATTTTAAAAAGTGTTTTGTAGTTTTTATTTAAGTGTTTATTAAAAGAATTGACTAAATTTTTATATACCCTAAATCCTAATATTTAACCCTAAACCCCATACCTTATACCCTAAAGCCCATGCCCTAAACCCTAAACCCTAAGCATTTTATAACATTTTAAAAAGTATTTTGTATTTTTTTTTAAGTGTTTATTGAAGGAACTTACTATATTGTTATAAACACTAAATCCTAAAACTTAACCCTAAAGCCCATACCCTAAACCCTAAAGCCCATACCCTAAACCCTAAACCCTAAACACTAAGCATTTTATAACATTTTAAAAAGTGTTTTGTAATTTTTATTCAAGTGTTTATTAAAAGAATTTACTAAATTGTTATAAACCCTAAATCCTAAACCTTAACCCTAAACCCTAAACCCTAAACCCCATACCCTAAACACTAAACCCTAAAACCTAAACCCTAAACCCTAAACCTTAAGCATTTTATAACATTTTAAAAAGTGTTTTGTAATTTTTATTTAAGTGTTTATTAAAACAATTTATTAAATTGTTATAAACCCTAAATCTTGAACCTTAACCCCAAACTGTATACCCTAAACACTTAAGCCCATACACCCAACGCTAACCCTAAGCATTTTATAACATTTTAAGAAGTGTTTTGTAATTTTCATTTAAGTGTTTATTAAAAAAAATTACTAAATTGTTGTAAACACTAAATCCTAAACCTTAACACTAAACCCCATACCCTAAATCACATACCCTAAACGCTAAACCCTAAACCCTAAGCATTTTATAACATTTTAAAAAGTGTTTTGTAATTTTTATTTAAGTGTTATTAAAACAATTTACTAAATTGATATAAACCATAAATCCCAAACCTTAACCCTAAACCCCATATCCAAAACCCTGAACCCCATACCCTAATCCCTAAAGCCCATACCCTAAACCCTAACCCTTAAGCATTTTATAACATTTTAAAAAGTGTTATGTAATTTTTATTTAAGTGTTTATTAAAAGAATTTACTAAATTCTTATAAACACTAAATCCTGAACCTTAACCCTAAAACCCATACCCTAAACACTAAAGCCCATACCCTAAAACCGATACCCTATACCCTAAAGCCCATACCCTAAATTCTAAGCATTTTATAACATTTTGAAAAGTGTTTTGTAATTTTTATTTAAGTGTTTATTAAAATAATTTACTAAATTGTTATAAACGCTAAATCATTAACCTTAACGCTAAACCCCATCCCTAAACCGTAACACCCATACCCTAAACTCTAAACCCTAAATCCCAAACCTTAACACTAAACCCCATATGCTAAACCCTAAAGCCCATACCCTAAACCCTAAACCCCTAAACCCTAAACCCTAGGCATTTTATATCATTTTAAAAAGTGTTTTGTAATTATTATTAATTGTTTATTAAAAAATTTACTAAAGGTTTATAAACCTTAAATCCTGAACCTTAACCCTACACACTAAAGCCCATACCCTAAACCCTAAAACCTAAGCATTTTGTAACATTTTAAAAAGTGTTTTGTAATTTTTATTTAAGTGTTTATTAAAAGAATTTACTAAATTGTTATAAACCCTAAATCCTAAACCTTCACCCTAAACCCCATACTCTATACCCAAAAGCCCATACCCTAAACACTAAACCCTAATTAGTAAACCCTAAACCCTAAGCAGTAAACCCTAAAACCCATACCCTAAACCCTAAACCCAGAGCATTTGATAACATTTTAAAAAGTGTTTTGTAATTTTTATTTAAGTGTTTATTAGAAGAATTTACTAATTGTTATATACCCCAAATGCTAAACCTTAACCCTAAACCCCATACCCTAAACACTAAACCCCATACCCTAAACCCTAAAAGTTTAACCCTAAACCCTAAGCATTTTATAACATTTTAAAAAGTGTTGTGTAATTTTTATTGAAGTTTTTATTAAAAGAATATACTAAATTGTTATAAACCCTAAATCCTCAACCTTAACCCTAAACCCCATAAGCTAAACCCTAAAACCCATACCTAAACCCTAAACCCTAAGCATTTTATAACATTTTAAAAAGTGTTGTGTAATTTTTATTGAAGTTTTTATTAAAAGAATATACTAAATTGTTATAAACCCTAAATCCTCAACCTTAACCCTAAACCCCATAAGCTAAACCCTAAAACCCATACCGTAAACCCTAAACCCTAAGCATTTTAAAACATTTTAAAAAGTGTTTTGTAATTTTTATTTAAGTGTTTATTAAGACAATTTACTAAATTGTTATAAACTCTAAATCCCAAACCTTAACACTAAGCCTCATACCCTAAACACTAAAGCCCATACCCTAAACCCTAAACCCTAAGCATTTATAACATTTTAAAAAGTGTTTTGTAATTTTTATTTAAGTGTTTATTAAGACAATTTACTAAATTGTTATAAACTCTAAATCCCAAACCTTAACACTAAGCCTCATACCCTAAACACTAAAGCCCATACCCTAAACCCTAAAACATAAACACTAAACCCTAAGCATTTTATAACATTTTAAAAAGTGTTTTGTAATCTTTATTTAAGAGTTTATTAAAAGAATTTACTAAATTGTTATAAACCCTAAATCATAAACCTTAACCCTAAACCCCATACCCTCTACCCTAAAGCCCATACCCTAAACCATAAACCCTAAACCCTAAACCCTAAACACTAAACGCTAAAGCCTAAGCATTTTATAACATTAAAAAAAGTGTTTTGTAATTTTTATTTAAGTCTTTATTAAAAGAATTTATTAAATTTTAATAAACCCTAAATCCTAAACCTTAACCCTAAACCCCATACCATAAACTTTAAAGCCCATACCCTAAACCCTAAACCCTAAGCATTTTATAACATTTTAAAAAGTGCTTTGTAACTTTTATTTAAGTATTTATTAAAAGAATTTACTAAACTGTTATAAACCCTAAATCCTAAACCTTAACCATAAACCCCATACCCTAAACCCTAAACCCTAAGCATTTTATAACATTTTAAAAAGTGTTTTGTAATTTTTATTTAAGTGTTTATTAAAAGATTTTAATACATTATTATAAACCCTAAATCCTAAACCTTAACCCTAAACCCCATACCCTACATTCTTGTTGTGGGGAAAAGTGTCTATTCAGAACGACCCTATCCCACTAAGGTGTGACAGTGCCTTAGCAACAAACAGAGAAAACTACTTTTGTATTCTTCTTTATGAACTATAAACGAATAGGAATAGGATGAACCAACCTGTGTCTTGCGCTAGTCCTTTGATCCAATCTCTCTCCCCTTTGACGGCTTCCAGCTACCTGCTCCCTTACTTTCCCAGCTTCACCAAGTTCCTGTAAGATCACAGAAGAAGAAAACCACACAAAGGCATGGATTTATATTCACAAATAGCTTAGGATCAGATTTAAGCTAAACATACAAATGTAACAAACATCAATGATACACAAGCATGTAGGAGAAACTCAAATAGTTTTATTGATATAACAAGAAGATCCAGGAGGAGATACAACCAATGATTCCCGATCCAGCATCAACCTCCCAGCAAAGGAATCCCTTCTTCACCTCCAACAAAGCATAAATCACCCGATACTCTGAAATCAATCTCAAAACCAACAACAATTCTCTGCAATGTACAAAATTCCAGCCTCCGGATCTCTAGGATGAGGGATCCATATATAGATGTATGCAAAGAGGATGAGTCAGCTTGTCATCTGACTAGTGTCTTCTCTCTGTCAATTCTTGCTTCCACTTGGAGACTGAGAGCCTCTTACTCATCCTTGGTCGAACTCAGTGAGGCAAGTGTCATAGGGGAAGATTCTGGAAGCTTCCATTGTCTTTCCACCTCGCAGAATGGCACTGCCATTTGTCATTTCCCGCTCAACGCACCCTCGTAGTGCATTTAGGTGCGTTGCAACGCACCCAGCTAGTGTACTTGGGTGCTATGCAACGCAGGTAGCTAGTGGAGCAGCTGAAATGATCCTGATTTGACTGATTCTGAGCAGTTTCTGGTGGAGAAGTTCTGGGAGAAGCTGTAATTTGTTGACCTTGTTCCTTTAGGGGCAGGAACAACACTTTTAGGGACTTAGGATCCCTTGGTTTATGGACATTTCATGCTTAGAGCTGTAAGGCACAAAAATGTCTATAACAGTTGCCCCCTAAAGTATGAGGCCGTTTATCGGGTGAAATGCTTTATTAGGAGGATCCGAAGTTCTTTCAATGCTGGGAGGAGACCTGTAATAAGATACAATACAATACATTATCTTCATACTATTTTTCATGATCTAGCTGAGGCGGGCATTCCCATGCTCAGCTTTATAAATTCATTTTCATGTACATAGGACAGACAATCGTCTGTTGGTAGACTGATGATTCTGATAGAGCCATCATCCTTTTGGTAGGATGATTATCTGTGCTGCAATGCTGTACATTTCAATGTCTTTATTTTCTCGAATATATATCGCAGCCCGGATGGATGAAACTAGATCTGGGGTCTTCAATCTCGTCCGATCTTCACTCGAAGTACAAGTCGATCCATGTGAGAAATGTTTTGAAGTCGAACATGGAAAGACATCGCTTGCTTACCAGTCAATGATGTAAACTGTTAACAAGCGCGAGAGGAATCACCGATAATGATGATGACCCTCAAGGTACTGCAGTACAATTCACGTGGTGTGAATAAAGGACTTGGCGTCAAACACCACGCAAAATATTTCGGTCGAAGGTCATTGATGTATACCTGTTGCCGGAAGTGAGAAACTTGCCATTGAGGCATGCAAGCTTCAAAGTACTGAAGGGGGTGTTCCTAGATCATCTTCTTGGATAATGAGCTGATGTCGACAAGAAGTGATCCGTCAAAGGAGGGCCTTAATGAATCCCACATCAATGACATGGAACGGAACAAATGATGTTGATGGAGGTGAAAACGATCTGATGATACATGGTTCAGGATGGCGGTCATGAAAGAATGAAGTATAATGTATGGTAGTGGATGGGACACAGGTGACTTCTCTCGATGACTTCTCTTGAACATATCGGCGACACTTATGTGATGGATTGGTAGCATTTACCCCAAATGTGGATGGTATGGCGTGACCATGGTGATGTGACCGGTGAATGAAACAACCCAACCCGACTCAGGCACGGAATGGAAGTGTCATGTTCAAGAGCGACTTGCTACCAATAAAGATTCTTTGAGTTTTTCCCAATTTTTCCCCAGTCATTGCTGACCAGTACCTCTTTATTTTTTTCAAGCTTGAGGAGGATAACATATGCTTGTTCTATAATTTTCCCTTCGAGCAAACCCATCGCTATGTTTTAACGAGCCTAGCGATAGTGAAACTCGTTCTCGTCTAAAGACAAGTTTGTCGCTATTAATCTTTTTAACGAGTCTAACGACAAAGATAACTCGGTCCTTTTCATTTTTAGAGAGTCTGAAAAGGTACGTAAAGTTAACTCCGAAATTCCTTTTTCGTCATCTAATCCCTTAAGCCCGAAAAAGTATAAAACAATACAGAAGGGATGAATTTTCGATAATTTTAACGAGCCGAACAAAACAAGCGCTCGATCTTTTTGTGCAATAATCCCTCAGGTCCAAAAAGATTAAAATCTAGAGGAGGGATAACACTTCGTGTCGCTTTAACAAGCTGGAAGGCCAAAACTCGGCAATCTTTTCATATTTTACGAGTCAGATGAAAAGAGCTTAAAGAAGACTCGTCTTTTGAGGAACGAGTGATAAAATGGGTAGCAGCTGATTCCAGGTAAGGTTTGGAATTTTCCAATCACGGCAGTGTCACAAGGATGGCTAGTGAAATCACTCTTCGCAGCTGTTCCTCAAAATGGGTAAAAAATCAAATGGAGGTGAATGATCGGCCAATGGAAAAGTGGAGGTGACGGTGCAAACACGACCAAGGCTTTAATGGCTGAAGTACTATATTCACGATGGTTATTTACCAGAGGATAGTTCATTTTTTAATGAGCTTAAACGCGGATTGAAACACTTGCTCATGTCTTATGTTTATTTTTTAACGAGCTTGAACTATGTGCTAAAACTGCTCGATAATCCAGTCATATGATAATAATGTCTCATATAAAACTGTAACTTTTAGATTTTTGCCCCACATCCTTCCTTTATGCAAGTTAGGAAACGACTAATCCAAAAAACAGATAAATAACCGCTCTTTGCTTACACTCCAAAAGGTTTGCATGCCCCCAGTTATAAAATATGGTTTCAAGGTTACCCCTCAATTTGCAGACAAAACATTTGTTCTATCAGGAAAGGCCTACCTCTTACAGGTTACCAAAGATTGCTCTATTCGCGGTGCAAATAAAACACTTCCTCGGCGATGTTTACCGAGATAAACAAAGGTGAGCAACGATGTGCGCCACTCACATAACTTTGACAAGAGAATCTTATTCTAGAATAACCCCTCTTCCACCGATGGACGGGGTACAAACTAGTCATATTCTCCCGCGGAAACCTACCCTATACCCGAAGTTTTCCTGCCGAAGCAGACCAGGACGCATGCCCCCTGGGTTTCAGTCATATCCCTCCGAATTACTTGCGCTCATCGGGAGGACGGACTGGGGGTTGAGACATTTCTTGCATGAAGAGACCATTTAGGGATGGTATATGACTATTTGCTATGCGTGATCCAGGAAATGAAAGTTGGTCCACGAGCTTGACCACTCTTCCTTCGTGCGGAAAACACATTACTCTAAAGAGTGAGGAGACGATGGCTCCCATGCAATAAATATAGTCTCGTCCAAGGAGTAGGTTATAATCCAAGGGTCCTTGAACTACCATTACATTCATTTGAACTATCTTCCCTCTCAATGTTATGGGCACATTGGGAAGGATCCCTAAAGGTCGACTAGTTCCTTTATCAAAGCCTGTCAGATTTCTCATCTCAGGCAAAAGCGATGGCGAACCAAGCGCTTTCCAAGCAGTAGAGGAAAGGATACTCACAGAAGCCCCTTCATTTATGATGGTACCAGCCATGACCATTCTATATATTTGGACGATAATTCGGAATGGTATGCTTGCTGGTAAACGGGGTCTGCCTAGTTGATTCCAGTCGAAGGAGACAACTAGGTTGCTTGGAGGTGGAACCGAGTAGACGGCCGAGTATGGCTCTGACGAAATTCCTTCCTGCGGTAAAGGAATGGGTAGATTGCCCCCATGTTCGTCGGAGTCTGTGTTGATGAAGAGAATTTGGACGGTGTCATCCTTGTTTTCTTCAGTGACTGTATCATCCGAAGATAAAACCTCTGAAGGCAAGACCAGGTCAACTGCTGCCTCGACCCTTTGACTTTCGTCTGGTATGGATTCAGCTGGTTTATCTTCAATGATAGGCACTTCAACTGACCACTTGAGTGGGCCAACTGGATTCTCAACTAACGATGGACTCGGCAAGAGTTTTTTATATCCAGGAGGAAGTCGTAACGGTGAAACCGGATGATCATCCAAAACTCTTTTAGCTTCGTCTAAGAAGGGACAACGGTGGATGGCATGATTGCCTTCACATAGTTTACAGGGAAATCTAGCTTTCCCATTTTGTCCTGGGGCTTCACTTTCGCTAGTTGACGGTGTGCTTTCAACATGATCACCAGAGGTTGACGACACCGGATTGTGCAAACGGGGAGACCAGTCCCTTAGTATCCGGGGGATGCAAGGACAATCTCTGTGAAAGTGGTCTCCCTTGCAAATGACACATGGCGATTTAGGCCTGGTCGGTGCAGTGTGTGGATTTTCGTTAGACGACACTTGTTTCCCTCCATTCGCCTTTGGCTCCTTCTTCTTCTTCTCTCTCTTCTTCTTTTCCTTCTTCTCCTTAGGAACTTGACTTTTGGCTTTGCCAGCCCCATCAAGTGAAGAGGTAGGAGGAGAAGAAGAATTAGAGGAAGTAGAAGGTTGGTGGGTAACTCTGGATTCGTCTAATTACCGATTCAATTGTTCAGGAATAGTGGTGTTTTGAACGACATTGGTTGAGAAGAGCCATACTGGCAAGCCAATTGTCAGTCCTGGAAGCGACAATGTGGCCATATGGGGTGCACCAACATCTCCCCAAGAGGAGAAGGGACTAGGATTTCCACCAAGGGGAATTCCTTGGTTGGTAGACTCCATTTTCTCAACCTAAGATCAACGTAGGAAAAGGGTAAAAAATATTCTGTTTAAAATAAATTTTTAGACGCTTTAGACACAACTTGTTTTTTCAATTTTAAAGAGTCAAGAAAAAACAAAAGATGACTCTAGTATCCTTCGATTTTTAATGAGCCTGAAGTGACAAGTGCTCAGATGGACCTTTTCCATTAAGGAGTCTGAAAAGGAACGAAAGGGACTGCTCTGGAGATCTAGGTAGAGGGAGTACCAAACCAATCACAAAACTGCAGAATACGTTTTACGGTACGGCAGTCAATCTTCCCGAATGCTGTGTTCGGTGCATTGCAATCAGTAGGGCGGCCGACACGGCTTCCTATGGATAAAAGGTTTTAAGCCTATAGGGGTCTCCCAATATATACTCAACGGTACGTGGGAGCACAAGTCCATACTGGCACTTATCGTCTCACAGTGGAGGAATCACCCAACCATCAGTGAGGACAACAGTTACCAGGCTTTACGACGTCGGAACACGTCTCTAGCCTAGACCTCTATGTTGTGCGTTAAGTTCCAAAGCGTTGTTAGATTCATTCAATTTATGTTAAGTTGATCTTTCTTATGAAGTTTGCCTTTTGGGTTCACCACGAGATGTAGATGTAATTCCTAAATGCAATCTAAAGATGATAAGCAAATCTTTTATCTCTTTTCAATAATGAAAATCCTAGCTACAAGGGGAAAAGAAAGACACAATCTTTTCTCAAAGAGCAAAGAGCACACTGTAAATGCACTTTTCCTAAATCAAGCCATACAAACTATCAATATGCAAATGCACATGTGCATGTATTTGTTTTTCACTTTCTTAATATTGATGCCTAAAAAGAAAGTTGATGTACAAATCTGAATTCGCTTTCAAATGAAAAACACAAACAAGCTTCTTTTCGAAATCAAAAGGTAGAGATGATTACGACACTTTACGATTTTCGAAATAAATACTCGTTTCGACACTAGAAAGTCACAAATTCAAACCAAAGGCAAAAGTAAAAGCATAATCGACTGTCAACAGCAAATAAACTTTCTCCTAAGACCAAAATCGACAGTTACGACAAATCTAAATCAAAGGACGACAGTGTGACTATTCTACTTTTGCAATGGAAAACTGTAAATGATGCCACAAACACACAAAAACACCTACAATATTTTTGTACAAAGGAGGCGGAATTAAGTCAAAGAAAAGGAGTTTTCAGACAGGTACACACACTGATCACTGGCTGCAAAAATCAGAGACAAAACTGGAAAAAATGAAGCAAAGAACCTCAGCTGCACAGGGCAAGGCTGATCAGCGCACCTGTTACACAGAGAAACTGAATTGCAGCGCAGGTAGCCCTCTCGGGACCTGCGTTGAAATGCAGAACCTCTTCACAGAGCCTGCGCTGGGGCAGAAATGAGAATTCTGTCCGGGTTCTGGTCACGGTTTGCAGTTTAATCTATGGTTTTTGGCCGAGTAAAAGCAATCAGTAATGCACAATCAGAGGGATGATTTAAAGGAGGTCTAAGAGCTATCACAAAGGGCAATCAGATCATTTGTGAATCAGCTGTTCAAATCATAAACAGATCCAGTGAATGGATTGAAGTAGCAGATGTCTACTTTGCATTTGTAAATGGCAAATGCAGTTCGATTGCTACTTCTAAGTCTATGAAACAAACAACAAGAGAAACACAAATAAACTAATTAGACACGTTCCCCAGCGGAGTCACCATTTTGTTGTGGGGAAAAGTGTCTATTCAGAACGACCCCATCCCACTAAGGTGTGACAGTGCCTTAGCAACAAACAGAGAAAACTACTTTTGTATTCTTCTTTATGAACTATAAACGAAGAGGAATAGGATGAACCAACCTGTGTCTTGCGCTAGTCCTTTGATCCAATCTCTCTCCCCTTTGACAGCTTCCAGCTACCTGCTCCCTTACTTGCCCAGCTTCACCAAGTTCCTGTAAGATCACAGAAGAAGAAAACCACACAAAGGCATGGATTTATATTCACAAATAGCTTAGGATCAGATTTAAGCTAAACATACAAATGTAACAAACATCAATGATACACAAGCATGTAGGAGAAACTCAAATAGTTTTATTGATATAACAAGAAGATCCAGGAGGAGATACAACCAATGATTCCCGATCCAGCATCAACCTCCCAGCAAAGGAATCCCTTCTTCACCTCCAACAAAGCATAAATCACCCAATACTTTGAAATCAATCTCAAAACCAACAACAATTCTCTGCAATGTACAAAATTCCAGCCTCTGGATCTCTGGGATGAGGGATCCATATATAGATGTATGCAAAGAGGATGAGTCAGCTTGTCATCTGACTAGTGTCTTCTCTCTATCAGTTCTTGCTTCCACTTGGAGACTGAGAGCCTCTTACTCATCCTTGGTCGAACTCAGTGAGGCAAGTGTCATAGGGGAAGATTCTGGAAGCTTCCATTGTCTTTCCACCTCGCGGAATGGCACTGCCATTTGTCATTTCCCGCTCAACGCACCCTGGTAGTGCATTTAGGTGTGTTGCAACGCACCCAGCTAGTGTACTTGGGTGCTATGCAACGCAGGTAGCTAGTGGAGCAGCTGAAATGATCCTGATTTGAATGATTCTGAGCAGTTTCTGGTGGAGAACTTTTGGGAGAAGCTGTAATTTGTTGACCTTGTTCCTTTAGGGGCAGGAACAACACTTTTAGGGACTTAGGATCCCTTGGTTTATGGACATTTCATGCTTAGAGCTGTAAGGCACAAAAATGTCTATAACAATTCTAGATCCCATACCCTAAACCCTAAACCCTAAGCATTTTATAACATTTTAAAAAGACTTTTGTAATTTTTATTTAAGTGTTTATTGAAAGAATTTACTAAATTGTTATAAAACCTAAATCGTGGACCTTAACCCTAAACCAAATACACTAAATTATAAAACCCATACCGTAAACCCTAAACCCTAATCATTTTATAACATTTTAAAAAGTGTTTTGTAATTTTTATTTAAGTGTTTATTAAAAGAATATACTAAATTGTTATAAACCCTAAATCATAAACCTTAACAGTAAACACCATACCCTAAACCCTAAATACCATACCCTAAACCCTAAACCCTAAGCATTTTGTAACATTTTAAAAAGTGTTTTGCAATTTTGATTTAAGTGATTATTAAAAGAATTTACTAAATTGCTATAAACCCTAAATCCTAAACGTTAACCCTAAATCCCATACCCTATACCCTAAATCCCATACACTAAACCATAAACCCTAAACCCTAAATCGTAAGCCTTGACCCTAAACTCCATACCCTAAACCCTAAAGCCCATGTCCTAAACCCTAAACCCTAAGCATTTTGTTACATATTAAAAAGTGTTTTGTAATTTTTATTTAAGTGTTTTTTAAAAGAATTTACTAAATTCTTATAAACCCTAAATCCTAAACCTTAACGCTAAACCACATACCCTATACCCTAAAGCCCATACCCTAAATCCTAAACCCTAAACTCTAAATACTTAACCCTAAACTCTAAATACTTAAAACTTAACACTAAACCACATACCCTAAACCCTAAAGCCCATACCCTAAACCCTAAGCATTTTATAACATTTTAAAAATGTTTTGTAATTTTTATTCCAGTGTTTATTAAAAGAATTTACTAAGATGATACAAACCCAAAATTCTAAACCTTAACCCTAATCCACATACCCTAAACACTAAAGCTCGTACCCTAAACCCTAAATCTTAAACCCATAGCATTTTATAACATTTTAAAAACTGCTTTGTAATTTTTATTCAAGTTTTTATTAAAAGAATTAACTAAATTGTTATAAACTCTAAATCCTAAACCTTAACCCTAAATCCTAAACCTTAACCCTAAACCCGATTCACTAAACCCTAAACCCTAAGCATTTAACATTATAAAAAGTGTTTTGTAATTTTTATTTAAGTGTTTATTAAAACAATTTACCAAATTTTTATAAACCCTAAATCCTACTCCTTAACTCTAAACCCCATACCCTAAACCTAAAGTCCATACGCTAAACCCTAAACCCTAAACCCCATACCTTAAACCCTAAAGCCCATACCCTAAACCCTAACCATTTTATAACATTTCAAAAGGTGTTTTGTAATTTTTATTTAACTGTTTATTAAAAGAATTTAATAAATTTTTATAAACCCTAAATCCTAAACCTTAACCCTAAACCCCATTCCCTAAACTCTAAATCCCATACCCTAAACCCTAAACCTTAAACCGTAGCATTTTATAACATTTTAAAATGTGTTTTGCAATTTTTATTTAAGTGTTTATTGAAAGTGTTTTGTAATTTTTATTTAAGTGTTTATTAAAACAATTTTCTAAATTGTTATAAACCCTAAATCCTAAACCTTAACCGTAAACCCCATACCCTATACCCTAAAGCCCATACCCTAAACCCTAAACCCTAAACCCTAAGCATTTTATAACATTTTAAAAAGTTGTAATTTTTGTTTAAGTGTTTACTAAAACAATTTACTAAATTGTTATAAACCCTAAATCTTTAACCTTAACCCTAAACCCCATACCCTAAACACTAAAGCCCATACCCTAAACCTTAAGCATTTTATAATGTTTTAAAAAGTGCTTTGTAATTTTTATTTAAGAGTTTATTAAAAGAATTTACTAAATTGTTATAAACCCTAAATACTAAACCTTAACCCTAAACCCCATAAACTATACCCTAAAGCCCATACCCTAAAGCCCATACCCTAAACCCTAAACCCTAAATCCTAAACCCTAAACCCTAATCCCCAAGCATTTTATAACATTTTAAAAAGTGTTTTGTAATTTTTATTTAAGTGTTTATTAAAATAATTTACTAAATTGTTATAAACCATAAATCCTAAACCTCAACCCTAAACACTAAAGCCCATACCCTAAACCCTAAACCCTAAACCTTCAACATTTTATAACATTTTAAAAACTGTTCTGTAATTTTCACTTAAGTGTTTATTAAAAGAATTTGATAAATTGTTATAAACCCTAAATCATAAACCTTAACCCTAAACACTAAAGCCCATACCCTAAACCCTAAAACCTAAGAATTTTATGACATTTTAAAAAGTGTTTTGTAATTTTTATTTAAGTCTTTATTAAAAGAATTTACTAAATTTTATAAACACTAAATCCTAAACCTTAACGCTACACCCCATAACCTAAATCGTAAAGCCCGTACCCTGAACCCTAAGCATTTTATAACATTTTAAAAAGTGTTTTGTAATTTTTATTTAATTGTTTATTAAAAGAATTTACTAAATTGTTATAAACCATAAATCCTAAACCTTAACCCTAAACCCTAAACTCTAAGCATTTTATAACATTTTAAAAAGTGTTTTGTAATTTTTATTTAAGTGTTTATTAAAACAATTTACTAAATTTTTATAAACCCTAAATCCTGAACCTTAATCCTTAACCCGATACCCTAAACACTAAAGTACATACCTTAAACCCTAAACCCGAAACCCTAAACCCTAAGCATTTTATAACATTTTAAAAAATGTTTTGTAATTTTTATTTAAGTGTTTATTGAAAAAATTTACTAAATTTTCATAAACCCTAAATCCTTAACCTTAACCCTTAACCCCATACCCTAAACACTAAAGCCCATACCTTAAACCCTAAACCCTAACCCCTAGAACCTAAGCATTTTATAACATTTTAAAAAGTGTTTTTTAAATTTTATTCAAGTTTTTATTAAAGGCATTTACTAAATTGTTATATACCATAAATCCTAAACCATAACCCTAAACCCCATACCTTAAACCCTAAAGCCCATACTCAAAACCGTAAACACTAAACCCTAAGAACCCCAAATCCTAAACCTTAACCCTAAACCCCATACCGTAAACCCTAAAGTCCATTCACTACACCCTAAACCCTATACGCTAAGCATTTTATAACATTTTAGAAAGTGTTTTGAAATTTTTATTTAAGTCTTTATTAAAACAATTTACTAAATTGTTATAAACCCTAAATCCTTAACCTTAACCGTAAACCCCATAGCCTAAACACTAAATCCCATACCCTAAACGTTAAACCCTAAGCATTTTATAACATTTTAAAAAGTGTTTTGTAATTTTTATTTAAGTGTTTATTAAAAGAATTTTCCAAATTGTTATAAACCCTAAATCCTAAACCTTAACCTTAAACCCCATACCTTATACCCTAAACCCTAAACCCTAAGCATTTTATAACATTTTAAAAAGTGTTTTGTAATTTTTATGTAAGGCTTTATTAAAATAACTTACTAAATTTTTATAAACACTAAATTCTAAACCTTAATGCTACACCCCATATCCTAAACCGTAAAGCCCGTACCCTAAATCTTGAACCCTAAGAATTTTATAACATCTTAAAAAGTGATGATTGATGCTATGTGATTCGTTCTCCACATTTCACTAGTTTCAATCCCACTTCTTCACCCCTATGAGCATCACCCGATGCAATGAGTGCTAAGTGAACTATTCGAAAATCATGAGAAATTAGTCAGTTACGACTACCTCTCATGGAAATGGTCATACGTTTGAATGACTTACTTAACGCAGTTGAATCCCAAAAATGATATCTAATATAATGCACTGCGTAAATCCCCCATACTTAAATTCAAAAAGAGTCAAGGGATCTCTACTTGAATGGTTCATGAGGCACAATACTTGCTAAGGTTTTGCAAATGGGTAGCAAGCTAAGTGGGCTTGATTGTAAAAACTCCACAGTTAAGCGCGCTTGAGCCAGAGGAGTTCTATGGGTGACCTCCTAAGTCCTGGTTACCGGGTGCAAGCCCCGGAAGTGATGATTGATGCTATGTGATTCGTTCTCCACATTTCACTAGTTTCAATCCCACTTCTTCACCCCTGTGAGCATCACCCGATGCAATGAGTGCTAAGTGAACTATTCGAAAATCATGAGAAATTAGTCAGTTACGACTACCTCTCATGGAAATGGTCATACGTTTGAATGACTTACTTAACGCAGTTGAATCCCAAAAATGATATCTAATATAATGCACTGCGTAAATCCCCCATACTTAAAATCTTAAAAAGTGTTTTGTAATTTTTATTTAAGTGTTTATTAAAAAAATTTACTAAATTGTTATAAACCTGAAATCCTAAACCTTAACCTTATACCCCATACCCTAAACACTAAAGCCCATACCCTAAACCCTAAACCCTAAGCATTTTATAACATTTTAGAAGTTGTTCTGTAATTTTCATTTAAGTGTTTATTAAAATAATTTACTAAATTGTTATAAACCCTAAATCCTAAACCTTAACCCTAAAACCCATACCCTATACACTAAAAGCCCATACCCTAAACCCTAAACCCTAAGCATTTTATAACATTTTAAAAAGTGTTTTGTAATTTTTATTTAAGTGATTATTAAAAGAATTTACTAGATTTTTATAAACCATAAATCCTAAACGTTAACCCTAAACCCCATACCCTAAACCCTAAAGCCCATACCCAAAAACCTAAACCCTAAACCCTAAACTCTAAGCATTTTATAACATTTTAAAAAGTGTTTTGTAATTTTTATTTAAGTGTTTACCAAAACAATTTAAATAAATTGTTATAAACCCTAAATCCTGAACCTTAACCCTTAACCCTGTACCCTAAACACTAAAGCCCATACCTTAAACCCTAAACCCTAAGCATTTTATAACAGTTTAAAAAGAGCTTTGTAATTTTTATTAAGTGTTTATTAAAAAATTTTACTAAATTGTTATAAACCCTAAATCCTCAACATTAACCCTTAACCCCATACCCTAAACACTAAAGCCCATACCTTAAACCCTAAACCCTAACCCCTAAACCCTAAGCATTTTATAAAATTTTAAAAAGTGATTTTTAATTTTCATTTAAGTGTTTATTAAAAGAATTTACTAAATTGTTATAAACCATGAATCCTAAACCATAACCCTAAACCACGTACCCTAAACCCTAAAGCCCATACCCAAAACCGTAAACCCTAAACCCTAAAATCTAAGCACTTTATAACATTTTAAAAAGTGTTTCGTAATTTTTATTTAAGTGTTTATTAAAAGAATTTACTAAATTTTTATAAACCCTAAATCCTAAACCTTAACCCCAAACTCTAAACCCTAAAGCCCATACCCTAAACGCTAAACCCTAAACCCTAAAGCCTAAGCATTTTATAACATTTTAAAATGTGTTTTGTAATTTCTAATTAAGTGTTTATTAAAACAATGTACCAAATTGTTATAAACTCTAAATCCTAAACCTTAACCCTAAACCCCATACCCTAAACATTAAGGCCCATAACCTAAACCCTAAACACTAAGCTTTTTATAGCATTTTAAAAAGTGTTTTGTAATTTTTATTTAAGTGTTTAGTAAAAGAATTTACAAAATTGTTATAAAACCTAAATCCTAAACCTTAACCATAAAACCCATACCCTATACCCTAAACCCCATACCCTAAATCCTAAACCCTAAGCATTTTATAACATTTCAAAAAGTGTTTTTAAATTTTCAGTTAAATGTTTATAAAAAGAATTTACTAAATCGTTATAAACACTAAACCCCATACCCTAAACCCTAAATCGTGTACTCAAAACCCCAAAACCCAAACCTAAAACCCCAAGCATTTTATAACATTTTAAAAAGTGTTTTGTAATTTATATTTAAGTGTTTATTAAAAGAATTTACTAAATTATTATAAACCCTAAATCCTAAACCTTAACCTTAAACCCCATACCCTATACCTAAAGCCCATACCCTAAACCCTAAACCCTAAGCATTTTATAACTTTTTAAAAAGTGTATTGCAATTTTTATTTAGGTGTTTATTAGAATAATTTATTAAATTGTTATAAAACTGTAAATCCTAAACCTTAACCCTAAAGCCCATACCCTAAACCATAAATCCTAAACCTTAACCCTAAAGCCCATACCCTAAACCATAAATCCTAAACCTTAACCCTAAAGCCCATACCCTAAACCCTAAAGCCCATACCCCAAACCCTAAACCTTAAACCATAAACCCTAAGCCCTAAGCCTAAACCCTAATCCTTAAACCCTAAACCCCATACTAAACCCGAAACCTTAAACCCTAAACACTAAACCATAAACCCTAAGCATTTTATAGCATTTTAAAAAGTGTTTTCTAATTTTTATTTAAGTGTTTATTAAAATAATTTACTATATCATTATAAACTCTAAATCTTGAACTTTAAACACTAAGCATTTTATAACATTTTAAAAAGTGTTTTGTAATTTTTATTTAAGTGTTTATTAAAAGAATTTACTAAATTGTTACAAACCCTAAATCCTAAACATTAACCCTAAACCTGAAACCCTAAACCCTAAACCCTAACCATTTTATAACATTTTAGAAAGTGTTTTGTAATCTTTATTTTAGTGTTTATTAAAAGAATTTAATAAATTGTTATAAACCCTAAATCCTAAACCTTAACCCTAAACCCCATACCCTATACCCTAAAGCCCATACCCTAAACCCTAAACCCTAAGCATTTTATAACAATTTAAAAGTGCTTTGTAATTTTTCTTTAAGTGTTTATTAAAAAATTTACTAAATTGTTATAAACCCTAAATCTTGAACCTTAAGCCTAAACACCATACCCTAAACACTAAAGCCCATACCCTAAACCCTAAAACCTAAACCCTAAGCATTTTATAACATTTTGAAAAATGTTTTGTAATTTTTATTTAAGTGTTTATTAAAAAAATTTACTAAATTGTTATAAACCCTAAATCCTAGACCTTAACCCTAAACCCCATACCCTATACCCTAAAACCCATACCCTAAACCCTAAACCCTAAGAACTTTGTAAAATTTTAAAAAGACTTTTGTAATTTTTATTTAAGTGTATATTAAAAGAATTTACTAAATTGTTATAAACCATAAATCCTAAACCTTAACACTAAATGCCATACCCTAAAGCCTAAACCCTAAGCATTTTATAATATTTTAAGAAGTGTTTTGTAATTTTTATTTAAGTGTTTATTAAAATAATTTACTAAATTGTTATAAACCATAAATCCTAAACCTTAACACTAAAGCCCCATACCCTAAACCCTAAACCCTAAACCCTCAGCATTTTATAGCATTTTAAAAAGTGTTTTGTAATTTTTATTTAAGTGCTTATTAAATTAATTTAATAAATTGGTATAAACCCTAAATCCTGATCCTTAACCCTAAACCCCATACCCTAAACACTAAATCCCATACCCTAAACCCTAAACCTGAAACCCTAAATCCTAAACCTTAACGCTAAAACCCATACCCTAAACTGTGAAGCCCATACCCTAAACACTAAAGCCCATACCCTAAACCCTAAACCCTAAACGATAAAACCTAACCCCTAAACCCTAAGCATTTTATAACATTTCAAAAAGTTTTTTGTAATTTTCATTTAAGTGCTTATTAAAAGAATTTACTAAATTGTTATAAACCATAAATCGTAAACCTTAAGCCTAAACCCCATACCCTAAACCGTGAAGCCCATACCATAAACAATAAATCCCATACCCTAAACCCTAATCCCTAAGCATTTTATAGCATCTTAAAAAGTGTTTTGTACTTTTTATTTAATTGTTTATTAAAAGAATTTACTAAATTGTTATAAACCCTAAATCTTAAACCTTAACTCGTAACACCATACCCTCTAGCCTAAATCCCATACCCTAAACCATAAACCCTAAAGCCTAAGAATTTTATAACGTTTTAAAAAGTGTTTTGTAATTTTTATTTAAGTGTTTATTAAAAAAAATTACTAAATTGTTATAAACCATAAATCCTGAACCTTATCACTAAACCCGATACCCTAAACCCTAAAGCCCATACCCAAAACCCTAAACCCTAAGAATTTTATAACATTTTAAAAAGTGTTTTGTAATTATTATTTAAGTGTTTATTAAAAGAATTTACTAAATTTTTATAAACCATAAATCCTAAACCTTAACCCTAAACCCCATACACTAAACCCTAAAGCCCATACCCTAAACCCTAAGCATTTTATAACATTTTAAAAAGTGTTTTGTAATTTTTATTTAACTGTTTATTAAAACAATTTACTAAATTGTTATAAACCATGAATCCTAAACATTAACCCTAAGCCCCATTCCCTAAACCCTAAACCCCATACCCTAAACACTAAACCCTAAACCCTAAGCATTTCATAACATTTTAAAAAGTGTTTTGTAATTTTTATTTAAGTGTTTATAAAACAATTTACTAAATTGTTATAAACCCTAAATCTTGAACCTTAACCCTAAACCCTAAACCCTAAACCCTAAACAATAAACATTTTATAAAATTCTAAAAAGTGTTTTGGAATTTTTATTCAAGTGTTTATTAAAAGGATTTACTAAATTTTTATAAACACTAAATCCTAAACCTTAAACCTAAACCCCATACCCTATACCCTAAAGCCCACACACTAGACCCTAAACCCTAAACCCTAAACCCTAAGTAGTTTATAACATTTAAAAAAGTGTTGTGTAATTTTTATTTAAGTGTTTATTAAAAGAATTTACTAAATTGTTATAAACCCTAAATCCTAAAACTTAACCCTAAACCCCATAACCTAAACCCTAAACCTTAAACCCTAAGCATTTTATAACATTTTAAAAAGACGTTTGTAGTTTTCACTTAAGTCTTTATTAAAAGAATTTACTAAATTGTTATAAACACTAAATCCTAAACCTTAACCCTAAACCCCATACCCTAAACATTAAAGCCCATACCCTAAACCCTGAACCCTAAGCATTCTATAACATTTTAAAAAGTGTTTTGTAATTTTTATATATGTTCTTATTAAAAGAATTTACTAAATTGTTATAAACCCTAAATCCTAAACCTTGACCCTAAACCCCATACCCTATACCCTAATGCCCATACCCTAAATTGTTAACCGTAAACCCTAAACCCTAAGCATTTTATAACATTTTAAAAAGTGTTTTGTAATTTTTATTTAAGTGTTTATTAAAACAATTTACTAAATTGTTACAAACCCTAAATCTTGAAACTTAACCCTGAACCCCATACCCTAAACAATAAAGACCATACCCTAAACCCTAAGCATTTTATAACATTTTAAAAAGTGTTTTGTAATTTTTTTTTGAAGTGTTTATTAAAAGAATTTACTAAATTGTTACAAACCCTAAATCCTAAACCTTAACCCTAAACCCCATACCCTAAACCCTAAACCCTAAACCCTAAGAATTTTATAACATTTTAAAAAGTGTTTTGTAATTTTTATTTAAATGTTTATTAAAAGAATGTACTAAGTTGTTATAAACCCTAAATCCTAAGCCTTAACGCTACAACCCATAACCCAAACCGTAAAGCCCTTACCCTAAACCCTAAACCCTAAGCATTTTATAACATCTTAAAAAGTGTTTTGTAATTTTTATTTAAGTGTTTATTAAGACAATTTACTAAATTGTTATAAACCTTAAATCGTGAACCTTAACCTTATACCCCATATTATAAACACTAAAGCCCATACCCTAAATCCTAAACCCTAAACCCTAAGCACTTTATAACATGTTAAAAATTGTTCTGAAATTTTCATTTAAGTTTTTATTAAAAGAAATTACTAAATCATTATACACCCTAAATCCTAAACCTTAACCCTAAACCCCATACCCTATATCCTAAAGCCCGTACACTAAACCCTAAACCCTAAACCCTAAACCCTAAGCATTTTATAACATTTTAAAAAGTTTTTTGTAATTTTTATTTAAGTGTTTATTAAAAGAATTTACTAAATTGTTATAAACTATAAATGCTAAACCTTAACCCTAAACCCCATACCCTAAACACTAAATCCCATACCCTAAACCCTAAACCCTAATCATTTTATAACATTTTAAAAAGTGTTTTGTAACTCTTATTTAAGTGTTTATTAAAAGAAATTACTAAATTGTTATAAACCCTAAATCCTAAACCTTAACCGTAAACCCCATACCCTAAACCCTAAACCCTAAACCCTAAGCATTTTATAAAATTTTAAAAAGTGTTTTGTAATTTTTATTTAAGTGTTTATTAAAATAATTTACTAAATTGTTATAAACCATAAATCCTAAACCTTAACACTAAAGCCCCATACCCTAAACCCTCAGCATTTTATAGCATTTTAAAAAGTGTTTTGTAATTTTTATTTAAGTGTTTATTAAAACAATTTACTAAATTGGTATAAACCCTAAATCCTGATCCTTAACCCTAAACCCCATACCATAAACACTAAAGCCCATACCCTAAACCCTAAAACTAAAACCCTAAATCCTAAACCTTAACGCTAAACCCCATACACTAAACTGTGAAACCCATACCCTAAACACTAAAGCCCATACCATAGACCTTAAACCCTAAACCCTAATACCTAACCCCTAAACCCTAAGCATTTTATAACATTTCAAAAAGTGTTTTGTAATTTTTATTTAAGTGCTTATTAAAAGAATTTACTAAATTGTTATAAACCATAAATCGTAAACCTTAAGTCTAAACCCCATACCCTAAACCGTGAAGCCCATAACCCAAACACTAAAGCCCATACCCTAAACCCTAATCCCTAAGCATTTTATAACATCTTAAAAAGTGTTTTGTAATTTTTATTTAAGTGTTTTGTTGTGGATGTAAATCCCCTCTGCGGACAGAGGCAATCCCTACTAGCTCAAATGGGGTCTAGCAACAATCAAACAAGGCTAACACGCGGGTTCCTAATTGAAAATTAAAGACCGATGATGAGGACCTACTTGGATTCCAATGCTATTACTTGTAGAAGAGTCGTCACTCACGTTCCTTTGCTCTGGCTGGTCACAATCCCCATGATCCTTGTGAACGGACACCTGCACATGCAAAGAACGACACAAACACAAGCATAAAATCCAATAGATGCAACTATATATCAGTCAGAAAGGATATAACTCAATCATCATTACAAAGAAAATAAGAGTGGAACCATAATGATAGTAGTCTATTATTGATAAAAAAAGAAGAATACAACCATAGTTCTGACGTCAAATCCTTCTCAAGAGGGTCCAGCTAGCAAGTTCCTCAAGCATTCACCCTTGAAGATAGATCTCCCAAGACAAAACTCTCTCACTCACAAGTTTCACACAAGATCAAAGCACTTCACAACCTTCCTCAAGCTCTCAAATAATCCCACACTTGTCACACCAGCTACCTATCAAGCTCACAACACTATCAGCAACACTCCAAAGACTAAGAATTCCAAACTAGCAGCTCATAGCAATGGTGAAGGCTTAAATAGGAGAAGGAGTCTCCATGAATGGTGGGAAGATGAGCTTATCTCCAAGGAAGGTAGCTCAAATGATGGAAAAATCATGCCAGAGAAGGGAGGACGACATAAACAAGGCCAAAAACCAGGTCTGGAGTCATTTGGAAGGCCGGCTGTTAGAACAAACTCGCCCAGACTGGATCATCGCGGGTACATAACTGTACTGGAGACCTGACATCGCTACTGCATAACGGATAAGGTCATGTCATCGTGATCACATATAAGCAACAGTCGCGATGTCTCATGAAATCCGACCATCGCGGGAATCACATGTACTTCCACGATGGCAGCACGTATTGTCTGTTTTGGAGCGCTCATCAGCTCATTTATTTTGACAACAGTCGCGATGATGCAGAAACTTTGGCAAAGTGGGTCATTTGGCAACATCAGAGAGCATGAGCATGAATGATTTGGACTCAGGACACAGTAGGAAGACTGGGATGAAGGCAATGACAAATTACTGTGTAACAGATGCCTCCTAAAGTATGAAGCCCGAGAGAGTGGGAGGGGTGAAATGCTTTACGAAACTGACTGAACTGGAACACCATCAGAAGAACCTGCACGCAAGTACAACTGATATCTCTGATAATGAATTACATGTAGTCTAGGCATGGGTGCAACCATCCAAAAGACATACGAAATAGGTCTGTGGTATGGATGCAGCCACCCAGCTAATGAGACCATGATGATAATAAAGGTATGGTCGCAGCCATCCATGAAGGCTCAGGTATGGTCACAGCCATACATCAATGAGTCATGTAATCATAAAAACAATCAACGCAGCCCGAACACGTGTAAGCTAAGTTCGGGGTCTTGAACCCATCCGATCATAGTACAAATCCTACCATGCGAATAGAGGTGCTGAGGTCGAGCATGATAGAATATCGCTTGATTACCGGTCAATGATGAAAACCGTTAACAAGCGTGAGAGAAACCACCAATAATGCCAATGGATCTCAAGGTACTATCCAGTACAATCCACGAAGTGTGAAAAAGGGAGCTGAAGTCGAACACTCATGGAATCACCCAATCGACGACCAATGATGAAAGCCAACCGTTAGGTGCGAAGAACTTGCCATTGAGGCATGCAAGCTCTAAGGTACCAAAAGGGTTCTCTAGGTCAAACTCCTAGATAATGAGCTGATGTTGACAAGAAGTGACCTTGATCAAAGGTGGGCCATAATGTTTCCCACATCATCGACATGAGACAAAGAAGGATAAGATGTTTTGTGTGAGGTATCAGAGGGAGGTTGAGTATTCTGCAGAGGTCAACTTCTCTTGAACATACTGGCGGCACGATAGTGGATTTGGAAGTATTTGACATCAAATGATCAAGGGTCATGGTGACAGGGCAATGAGCAGATGAGAGGTCGAACAGGATAACCCAAACTAATGGAGGCAAGTGTAAAAACAAGATGAGATGTCCCCACCCAGACACGAATGCGGACAAGTGCCATGTTCAAGAGCGACATACTGCTGACACGACAATGATTGTGGTTCCATTTTCCCCACCATTGCTGGCAAGTACCCCGGTTATTTTTTGATGACAAGCTTGACAGGGATAGCATATGCTTGAAAGGCGTCATTTCGACGGAACCTGATGTCATTAAGTTTTAACGAGGCTAACAAAGGAAGAACTCGACGCCTTTTCATGTTTAGAGAGTCTGAAAAGACAGCAGAAAAGTAAACTCCAGGGGGTTCCTTTTTCGTAGAGTTGTGTCTCTCGAGCCCAAAAAAGTATAAAACAATGCTCGAAAAAACCGCCCGACCAATATGATCGAGGAGTAATTTTCGTAAGTAGTAACTTCAACCCGAAAAAGTAAAAAAGCGGTCAGAAGCACGTCGTTTCGTAGCCAATAACGAGTTTGAAATGACAAAAACCCGACGATCCTTTTAAGTTTAAATGGTCGAAAAAAGAGCTTAAAGGCGACCGCCTCTCGCTTTTTTTAACGAGTTGAGAGGGAAACTCGGCTATCTTTTCATGTTTCACGTTAGAAAAGAGCTTAAAGACGACTGTTCGGGACCAAGTGCATATAAAATTGTCGTAATTCCACCATCTGAGATCCTGCACAAAGAACTCTGCACACGTAAACCCGTTCAAGGTAATATAAACAATGCGCATAAAAACATAGTGAAAAACCATATTTCGACCATGCATATAGTAAAAACCATGATAAAAACCAACATTTATGGAAAATAATATTTAATTTTACCATAAATAGGGGTGGTTAAACCATATTTTTTACCATTGCTACCATTGAGCCTTTGTGGAGCGACTTAGAGCATTGAGGTTGGCGAACGAAATTCGGCCCTGTACGTGCATCATTCATCCCGAAACCAGTGCCAGGTAGACACACATTGCCCTACGCTCTGTTTTGATGTCTTTTTACTGCATTTTGACGGTGGGATGTGGTTATTTGGGCGGTTTTTGAATTTGCATTCCGCTCTCGGTCATCACGGGTTTCGCTATCGGGTCCGCGATGACCGATAAAAATTTCCACAGGCCGCGCCCGGATCAGCACGGAAAAGTGATGTACTTCCACGTTGACCCAGGAAAAATAACACAGGCGCCCATTATCAGCGCGACTGTTTTAAAAACAGTCGCGATGACGCCGCGCGACAAGTTTTTAATAAAATTTATGTTTGAAACTTTGCAAGCAGGGCGCTAATGAGATTTTTGGTCATGCAGGGTTATAATGGCATTCGTCTGGCAAGAACGCGGTCATGATAACGATGATATAACGGCTTTTGCTAATGCCGAGTGCCGAAACGCATTGTGGGGATGCGGATTACTCAAATTTTTCTTAACTCCACGCTTACGGGCACAACCTGACCTTCTGGAGCTACTGATCAGGGCCTGGAATCCCATGGATGGGAAATTTGTTATCCGAGGCCAGGATATTGAGTTCGATTCTACAGATATCTATTTTTTGACCGGGCTGTCTCGTCGAGGTGAGATGCCCATTCTGGAGGGGCAGCGACCCGGGGGTGATACTTTAGATATGTTGATGGCTCAGGTGTGCCCATAGGCACGCAAGTTGAGGAGTGGAAAGGTGGAAATCCCAACGGTGGAGGACATAATCCTTCGTGCGATGCTTTTCATGGTGACATGGGTAGCGAGCTCCCAGGCCCAACATGAGGCCTCGAAGACTCATCTCCGACTGGCCCTCGAATGCCTAAATCCCACCATGTTTAACTAGGCAGGGGCAGTAGCGGCAAACATGAAGAGGCAACTGACCAACTGTCATTGCGGTGAGATGAAACAGTTTGGTTATGGATCGATCTTACTCTCGCTCATGCTGGAGCAGGTGTCGGCACTGCAGTTGCAGGACATGGTTTTGGACCCACCCAGGCCATGCGAGACGAGGGCCACACGATGGGCCCATGTCTTGCCACGAGGAGGTGGCAGCCGACCAGTGGCATGGGGGACATATTTCCGAGAGTGGTTGGAGCAACAGACGATCTTCATGGAGGATTGGTCGTATGCCGGCCTGCACTTCCGCGGAGATCCTAACATGCAGCTACCTGCTGGAGAGCAATGGGATGATGGTGGTAAGACACTTGATCTCATTTTTTGATTTTTTTATTTTTATGATGTTCTTGGTTTTTTCATGTACATGTCCTAATGACGAACGCTATGGTATGCAGATGTAGGACCGGCGAGACCCCTTGGACTGGCTCCAGAGGCACGGAGGGATGCGCAGGGCATTGGAGCTCTAGCCCTAGCTCCTCCAGGAGATGACACGATGGAGACAGTGATCCGGAACCTTAAGGGCCTGCTAACAGGGATTCCAGACTACATGGGGATAGAGGAGGTCCCCATAGCATCCCAGATCCATACAGTAGGAGTAGAACCTAGGATGCATCGCCTATTGAGGCGGGTGGCACGAGCAGCTGTGCAGTATAAGGAGCACAACCCGCCACAATAGATACTTAGGTCTTTATTTCCTACTGGTGATTTTTTGAGAGACATGTGTCTTAGATGTACAGAGAAAACAAGCTCTATTTAGACATGTACACTTATTTTTGAGCTATGTGATGCACGTTGTGCAAACTTTTTACACACACACACACACACACACACACACATATATATATGCCTATTTTGGATGGATCTTTTACATGTGATGATGTTTTTATATGCTATGCAGATGTCTAACACAAATGTAATCTAATGTATCAATTGCATAACAAACGACCCAATGCGAAATATATTTAATCACATATTTTATTTTTACACAAGCTTAAAGCACACATGACAACACATATGCAAACTATGCTTGGAAATGGATTTTATTTTTATGCAAGCTTAAAATAACACACACACAACACACCTGCTAGAAGCACACGTATGTACAAAAATAGAGTGCACGCATGATACTTGTTCAAGTCAAGACCATTTCAGGACTTACCCTATTGCATCGCTGTGTGACCGGCCTAGATAGTGTAGGCATCGTCTCCACCTATTTTGTAAAATGATCAATGGCACCGATGATCTGCCCATGCCCCCCGGTCGAGCGAGAGTTACCGGCTAGATAATCAATGCCCCCTTTTTAAAAGGGGCCGAGGGTAGCAACAGTGTGCAATGGGGAATCAGAACGAGCAGAAATCAAACTGATTGAGGCAAGATTCGGAGGTGGGAGTGAGAAGACACCCATGAGGGCAGGGTATTTAAAGAGCCCGACTCCCACACTCTCTACGGGAATGGAGGAATGCTCCACAAAAGGCACGTTACCTTCGGAAGAGGAAGCGAATAAGGAGAGCTGGTCTACCGTGACAATTTTCCCCTAATGAGGGAAACGAATGACACAAAAGAGAGAGGAAGCCACGGCATGCATGGAATATGTCCAGCTCTGGCCAAAAAGGAGGTTGTAAGTGAGGTTAGCATCGACAACTTCAACTTCCACTTCAACGGTCTTTCCTTCCAAAGTAATCGGAAATCATTGGAGGATACCATAAGGGCGAGATTCTCTCCCATCGAAGGCTTCCAGTGTCGTTGGAGACTGACTCAAAGTCGGAGACCCAATAGCCTTCCAACAAGCAACAGACATAATGCAAGTTGACGCCCTTCATCAATAACTGTACGATGAATCATTTTTGAATTGATGATGACTTGAATGAGGAAGGCAATCTGGTGAGGCAATCTTGGTACATGGCTCTCAAGATCAAACGTGATCAAATCCAAGTCGGCCGGGTCGATTCCACCAATGGCCGATAGCAAGGACTTCCTCTGGGGGGGTAGTTCTGGAGAACTTCTAAAGCGAACATAGCTGATGGAGCCTGAGATAAGTCCTCAACGATGCTGTAGTGTTGGGCAGCACGAGCATTAGGGTTGTAAGATGATATCCAGAGTACACCTTTAGGAAGGGGTCGAATAGGTGTCTCAGTGCTAGGTCTCTTAATATGGAGGGGACCAGAACTGGACGGAGGAGAGCTTGAGGGGACCTTAGGCTCCTTCCCGGCGGATGACGGATATTCCTTTGCTCGAGTCGTAATATGAACGGGAATCGTTCTAGCCATGAACACTTGGGAACCAAAGGGAGAAGAAGACGAGGATGGGTCAGCCACCATTTGCGTTTACTGTGAGGGGAAAGGTTCTTTCAGAACTGCAGGAATCCCAGGAGTGCCTTTCAATAAACGACTAAATTCAGACCGCCTTGGGCAGTCTTTGGTATAGTGATCCTCATCACAGATAAGACAAGGATACTTCGGTTTACGTTTGGCTCCTTCCGCGTGTGGAAGTTTAGGGGTGTCCTGTCTGGGTTGCTCAGATTTATCCTTTGCTTTCCCCTTCTTTTTTCCTTTCGAGGTTTTATCCGTCGTGGTGGACTGAACGGCATTGACCTTGGAAGTATTTCCGGAATTAGATAGATCCTGAGAAGTGTTTTCGTTTGAAGCATTCGATTTTTGCTTCCCAGGGTTCGCGGATTATTTCTTCGAAGACGAATTTATAGAGCCAATAACACCGTCAACAGATGGCTTTGGCAGAGTTTTGGATGTTCCGGGTCTCAGGGCATCAGGCAAATAATCATATAAGGTACCTGACTGAGAATAAACTAAGTCAAGGTACTGAGCACGCGCGATAGCTTTCTCTTCAGTTACACAAGCTCCCATAGCAATGTCTCGCGCGATTGCAGGGACAAAGGAGGTTGTAAACCAATCGGTCAAGAGCTGATCAGGAATCCAGAACTTAATCAAATGACGACGCCGTCTCCATTCATGTATATGATCAGATATGTGCATGGCCTTGTCCTGTTTAAGAGACGTGAGGAGATGCGTTCCTGTCTCATACCGAATGGGCAACTCAAAGTGAGTTAGAAATGCCATTGCCAACGAGTTGAAATCTCGAAAGGATCTGCGATTCAACTCAATGTACCACTTAGCGGCCGAGCCGATGAGAGTCCTTTGGAAAAGGCGAAGCCGGATGGAATCGTCAAGCCACGAATTTGACGAACACCAAAGGTGATAAGTCATAACGTCGGCTTGAGGGTCTTCTCTAGCTTTGCCATCGAATTTGGGACAATCACCGAGTATCTTGGTTGGAACTGGTGGCCAGAATGGATTATGAAGGATAGGATCATTAGTCAATTTGGACACATCCGGCAGTTCCAATGTTGCTAAGAAAGGTAACTGAGGATTGAAGGACATCTGTGGCCGTGGATAAGAGGTAATACCAGAGTTCCAACCAGTTGGTGGTTGTCCCCATGGACTTTGTCCGGACGGGCCTGGCCCATAAGGGTTCTGTCCGTAGGGATTCTATCCATAGGGGTTGTAGCCATAATCGGACGGTTGACTCTGGATTTGCCCCCCAGCACCCCGTTGATTACCAACTTATCCCGCAGGAGCAACATACTGTTGCTGGTAATTCTAATAAGGAGCGACCTACATTTGTTGATAATTTTGGTACGCGGCCAACTGAGCTTGCCCCTGGGGTTGCTGGGAACCATATGGTTTCTGAGCTCCATACTGAGCCTGGGGACCTGGCCGCGCTTGGTAAGAAGGTTGGGATTGAAACCCTCCTTGCATCTGAAGACCAGTTTGAATCTGGGGCCCAGCCTGGGGCTGAAAACCGGGTTGAGCTTGAGAAGCAACCACCATTTGAGTGCTCGGTTGAGTAGGCCCAGAAGGATGTCCTTGAAAGGATGGAGATTGGGCCACCTGGCTGGAAGGTTGCCCTGGTTGAGTTTGGGATGGATCTACTTGCCCAGAAGGTTGAGCTTGCTTGGTGTTAGGTTGTCCTTGTACAACCGAGGGTTGTCCTTGCGGAACAGATGGCTAAGCGAGCTAGACGGTTGGTTGACACTGAGGTTGACCAACTTGTCCAGATGGTTGACTAGGCTGGGCAATGGGTTGGCCTTGCTGTACGTAAGGTTGACCGCCCTGCCCAGAAGGGTACCCTTGCTGGATTCCAGGTTGCATATAAGGTTGTCCCGCTTGTCCAGATGGGTAACCTTGCTAGACACCAAGTTGACCTTGTTGGATGTAAGGTTGTCCTAGATTACCAGAAGGTTGAGCAAAATAAGTAAAGGACAGACCACCAGAGGCTGAAGGTTGTCCCTGAAAGGGTTGTCCTTGTGGGCCCCCAGGTTGCCCTGGATAAGACTGCCCGTAATACTGCTGCCCTTGACAGGTTTTCATGTAAGACGGTTGGCCTTGATTAGGCGGTCCTTGAGGCTGTGCAGGCATTGCTTGGCCACCATGATAAGTGGTGGCACCCTAAGCAATGGATAATGGCACCGAGACCTCAACAACAGGCTGAGATGGCAAGGGTCTGGAAAGATAAAGGTACTGTCCTATGGAATCGTAGTAATAGAATGGACCTTGTGAGCTCGAATACTGGACAGCTTGCAAATACCGATCATATGCCCCCCCCGCTGGAGTGGGACCAGAAGAAGGTGGGGCACTAAGTGCAGGATGAACAACTCTGGGTGTATGTGCTGGCTGGCCACTACTTAATAGGCCGTGAGACGGACCAGGAACGGTAGTTACAGTCGAAGATGTCATGACGGCACTAACAATCGGTGTTGAATACGCTGTTAACACCCAGGTTGTTCCCTATGACTCCCAAGGGAATACGGCCAGGGTAACCACTAACCAATCTTTGGATTACAGTTCCTAGCCAAACTGTAATCAGAGAGGGCTCTCTCCTTATGATTTGTCTCTGTTTTGTTTAAGGTTTCAGGCTAGTTATTATGCTCAGGTTTTGTTTTTTGTATTTTGGTTGGAAGACTTCTTCTCAATACTTAAGATGTAATGTTCAAACAGTTGAATATCATTGGGCAATGGAGTCTGAAGGTATGAAGTATGTGAAATGTTTTGAAGTGGATGTTTAGCCTGCAGGGCCTATTGGGTATCTAACAAGAACAATTAAAACTTAGAGTGATGAAATGTGAACAGCCCATGGAGAGCATTTAAGAATTCCCCATTAATGCTGGTGATGTGAAAGTGAAATATGTTTCCAGAAGCAGAGTTGAATTCCTGAAAACCATGATCATATTGAAAGATATATCCTGAAAGTGTAGCAATTAAGAATTACACTTATACAGATTTTACCTAAAGAAAAATATTCATTAACAACGCAGATTAAGCCCAGGGTATTCTATGAATAAATCCTGAAAGCTATTCTTTTTCTCTGATGTTAAACCTTTAGAAATTAGAAACAGATATGGGTTGCAAGAGATTCAAACATATAACAAAGAGATACAGAAAACTTATTGTATTGTAAGATGCACAGGGATCCTGCAATATTCAACAAACATCAGCACGCATTCAGACAGCTTCAGTCTTTGAGAAACTCCATCACTTTCCTTTATTAACTCTGAGAGATTACAACAGAAGAACTTCTTCAAGAGAAATCAATAACAATCAACCAACCCCTCAAACTAGTGCGAGAGGCATATATATACAAATTGTATTACAAAATATCTAAGGCGTTGAGTCATCTGAGAAATAAATGTTTCACCAACTTTGTACAAAATGGCAGATCAGAAGTTATTGCAGTCTTTAATACAACATAAATGCTCTTATCAATCAGTCAGAAGATATTTTGGCTTTTGGGGGCCAACAAGTCGGTTGAAACGATCTGCATCAATGCTGGAAAACACGCTTTAGGAGCTGCTCTGCTGTAGCTTCCTAGTCTGGACACCTGTAGCCTTTCATTTTGCATTGTTGGCCATAAGCTTTGCTGAGTTGGCTCAGCTTTCATCTTTAATATATGCTGACTCTAATGAACTGTCCTGTGCATGACAATTCAGATTTCTGTAACCAAAATTTGGTGAACGGCTTCCTGTTTATAAAATCATTTGAATTGCCTTGGTCCACCAGTCCTGTGTAGGTAATTGATGCCTGAGAATGGCATACATAGTCTCCTCTGCCTCTGTGTATTTATAAAAATTCGGGGCCACATCGAACAAGTGCGTGATTTCATTCATTATAAAAAATAGAATTTCTACCTTATTGTAGAGAATCTGTCCTGTAATTGGCCCTGTTTCTTCTGAAGTGCTGGCCTTCTCATTGATCTGAGTTGAGGCAAAAGCATTTACTCTTTTGGCATACTGTTCATGTGTGAATAATTTCCCTCCGCTGTTCAATAAGCTAGGGAGTCCTCTGCTTTGTAACACCTGAAATTTATCCATGAACCTGTTTACTTCAGTTTGCATATCCTGGGTTCTTCTTTCCAATGTCTGCACCAGATTTCTCAGAGTAAGAACCCTCTTGATCATTTGAATAGTCTCAGTTCTATTTGTAATTCCCATGGTAGCTAACTGAGAACTTGTTCTATTGTTAAGTACATTAATCATTCTGGTGGCCACTTCAGGCATATTGCTTAATAAAGCTCTTGATCTTTGAACCTCCTTCTGTGCCTTTGGGATGAGCTCTAATTGCTCATGGATTGTCTCAATATATTGCCATTGATGGGTAATAGATTGGCCAATATTGGACCATAGCACTGTCCTAATTTCAGCCACAATTTTATCTAATTTGAGCTCATTTTCCAGCTCTTTGATCTTGTCTTTAAGGGCTTTAATTTCCCTGCCCTTTTCTGCCACCTCTCGCTTTGATTTGTCATGTCTGTCATTGACTTTGGCCAATTTCTCCCTGGTCTCATTTAACTCTGTCATTTGAGCTTCCAGGGCTTGGATTTCATTCTTCAGCTTTTTCATATCCAAGCTTTGGGCCTGCTCTGTGGTTGTTGGTGCTGCTGAAGTAGATGTTGCTGTCTGTTCAGTCTGCTGAGGAGGAGGAGTAGTAATAGGAGAAGCTTCCTCAAGATTAATGATTAGAGGAGGAGGCTGAGAGGTCTGACCCTCTTCTCTTTGTTTCAATGCTGCTTGTAGGGCTACTTGTGCAGCCTCTGATTCTCCCAATTTTTCTTGTGCTTGAACAAGCTGCTTATAAAGGGAAATCAGCAAGGCTGTGGTATCTTGCTCATGCCTTTGTTGAGCTACCTCATCTGTCTGAGGGTGAATGGTGGTTGGGAGTTTGATCTTTTTCCTCAAGGCAGCCATATCAGCATCCCTCAACTTCAATATCTCCTGTATTCCTTTGATGCCTTTGGGATCATGCCCAATCTCAATGATTATATCTTCTAAGGACCTTATTCTGTTGTCCTTAGCCAGGGATGATGCCCTCTCCAACTCCAGTTGAGAGGCTGTATTATTGAGGCTACTCTCTAGCTTGTAATTCTCTAATGTTTTGTCTGCCAAGGAGGCATACACCATTTCACCAGTTTGTTTGTGCAATTCAATTTTGTCCATTGGGTGTATGTCCTTGGCAAGGACCTCAAGGTTAGTCCTCAAGTAGTCAGAGTTATTGAGGCTGCAGTGCTGTTGGCATAAAATGACTCATGATCATTTTGCCTTCTTGGACATCAAATGCAGACATGAGTCTTTGTTGATTGGTGGGAGCCATTTTCAATAAATGGTTGTACAGCTGTATCTTTATAGGGTCACTCCTCCTCTTGATCTCTATGAACTGTTGCTTGATGCCCATTTCTCCTTCTCTTTGCTAGTTGGAGGAGTTGACCTCTCCTCCCATAGTTCTGTCCTGTTCCTGCTGGAAGGAACTGGCGGATGCTTCTCTGCTGGGTGGGCCCATGCCCAATGATTGCCTTATTGCTATGTCTTCTTCAGAAAAATCATTCAACCTTTGCCTTTTCTCTCCCTGGTTTATAGATGATGTCAGGGGAGTTTCTCTGTCCCTTTTTCTGGTTATGTCCTCCTTCTGTGGAGTTTGGAGGACCGAGGCTTCAATGGTAACTTCTGGCCTAGGAGGCACTATGTTTTGAGCCTGTTGCTCAGTGAAAATTGGAGTATCAACTACTCTTTCTTGCTGTAGGGGCTGCTGTAGGGGCTGTTCTATGACATGTTGCCCTTCTTCTTGCTGCAATTCCTGCTGCTATTGTTGCTCTGCCTACTGCTGCACCTCTTTATATACCTGTTCTTGAGTCATTGGAGGTGGCTGCTCCTTGTCATGAAGTGATTGTTCTGTCTCCATTTCCTTTTCTTTGCCTTTGCTAGATATATTTTCAGTGGCCTTAGTAGTGTGCTGTTTGGCAGTTGAGGAGGATGCAGCTGCTCCCACTTGTGTGCTTGGAAGTGTATGCACCTGTGAACAAAGTTCAAGGTCAGCCATCTTCTTTAGATTCCTTAGTGCCCTCTGATTTAACTCTTCTTGTGTAACAGGCTCTTCTAAGGTCCCTCTCCTCCATTTGTCTTGGTTTGCATGTTTTTCAATGTGAGGGATGCTAACATGATCATAGGCAGACAACTTGTATTTGAGCCTCCTCATAGTTATAAAGTGATTAGGGTCATAGGGTTTCCACAGGAAACTGGTTTGAAGGCCAAGGGACTCAAGCATTCTATCTACTTCCTTCCAACCTTCATCCCTCTGGTTATAGATAAAATGGCCAAGTTGGCTCTTGACCTTCAGCTGTGCTTTCTTGCCTTTACCTAAAAAGTGAAGCACATCAACATGGCCGAACTGCCTGAAGTACTCTAGGGCAAATAGCCTCATAGGCACATATCTGGGTAATCTGAATGGAGGCAACTCACACCCATATATTCTGATGACGGTGTGGTTTTGGTAGAAGTACCAGTCCCCAATGCTATATGATTTGGATAGCTGAAGAATTCTCTGCATGTCATCAGTGAGTCTTGGAGGAGGTGAGCTCACCAGCATTGCCATAGCTGGATGGATGAAAAGATCTATGAACTCACAGTAAGTATATGGAGAATCAGATACGAGGTGGAAAGCTGAGGACCAATAGACTACTGATCTAGGATTGCCCTGGGCATCTACCCTTTTGATAGCAAAATGAAATTTCTCATGTTGATGGTACAAGATCAAATGGTAGATGTAGGAGGTATATCTGAATACTCTTTCTCTCGCCAAATTCATCAATTGCTCATGGATCTTGTCTGATATGTAGGTGGCATAGTCGTAGCAGATTGGTGACTTGCCAGGAGCAAACATAAGCATCATCACCAACACAGTTGCATCAATATGTTCAATTGAATTATAGCCTAAGATAGGACTAATCATATCTGCAAGGTCTCTGCCCAGCCGGTTGAGATATACATGACCAATTGGAGGGTACATCACAGTGTCAGAGTCAATATATAATTGATTTAGTTTGGTGACTTGAGCATCTGTCAATCTAGCCCCTTGTTTTATCAGGTCTACTAGTGACAAAGGGACCAACTTCTTCTGAGTCTTGAAGCAGAGCATGTCTCTGATGGCTTCAGGGGTAACATAGAAAACAACTGAGCCAGATGGGTCAATGACAGCCCTCTGATTGGCATCATAACAGTCAGCACACAGGTGGATTAGCTCAGGGAACTGGTTGACCTGAGGGAGCTTAAAAATAGGGAGGAAAGAGTCCCATATGCCCAGCACATCTGTTCCACTCTCATGCTTAGCCTTTAGCTCATTCAATAAGTGAATGTGGAATTTACTGCTCATAAACATTTCTTCTGCAATTTGGTAATCTAGGTCAGCCAATGGCTTCCAATCCAATTGTCTTTGGGGGGCATTTAGCGGAGCAACATTTAGAGCTACAGGAGCCACTGGTGGGTCCATGATTTCTCCTAGGATTATGGATGGAGTTGCTATGCAGAGCAACACAAAAGAGTTTTCTTCAATGAAAAATGTGAATTGTATGGGCAGAAGGTAAGTGAAATTACTGCAGCAGTCGAAATATTGCCTTGAAGTGTAAATAAGGCCAATGTGTGGTCTCAGTCTCTCTTTTTCAGCAGGTAAGTTTAGTTTGAATAAGTCTTTCGCGATTGCGCGAACAGAGTACAGTTTCTAGTGAAAATGTGGCAAACAAGGCTCAGCTGGTGTTTTTCGAGTTCACAGTTGTAAATGGGGCTAGGCGCAAGGATTTCGCCGGTGAATTCAAGAGTTTTTTGTTGTTTTAAGTTCTTTTGAGGGAATTTATAGACAAAGTAGGCACATGAAGGATTTATAATGGAGAATACCTGGTAAAGAGAAAGCAATGGTCACGGATGACTGTGGAAATCGCGCGCTGGACTTCTCCGAGTTGATTTCAGCAAAGGTGGTATAATTTGAACGTAAAATCATGTAGAGAAAGCAACAGCTCTTGTGGCCAAAAGTATGAAAAAACGCGAAAATTGGCATAAATATGGATTTTTGGCATATTGGCGCGTTTTTTGGATGACGTCAGCATGATGTCATAGGTGGGGTCAGGGCCGGATGACGTCAGCATGACGTCATCAGGTGAGGTGGCAGGCTCTGACTGGTCCACGGGGATGATGAAGTGGCAAGACACACTGGCAGAAGGGCGGACGCAGGGGTTGACGCGACGGCGGGATGGCACTGATGTGGGTATGACGTGGGGGTGACGTTGGACTAGCGGGATGACCGAAACCGGAAGCGGTTAGCGGTTTTATATCGCACCGCTTATGATACGGAAGAGGGATTTGTCAGGCGTACCTCCGATGCGTTGTGGGGGAGACGCGTGGCGGCGGACTGACGTAACCTTCTGACAGATATCGGAAGGTATTTGTCGGACGTCGGAGCCGCTCCGATATCAACGAGGGCCGTCAGATCTCATGGGTCCGATCCGACGGTTGACGGAAGGGTGAGTTGATCGGATGATACGGAAGGGGGCGGGGGTTATTTTAATATTTATTTCGGGATCTGTGCTTGGCGGAGAACATTAGGATATGGGTTTTTGTAAAGTTTTTTCAATGTATTTTGGAAAATCAAACATATGCGCCGAAACTTTGGATAAGCGGCAAATGGTGGGTTTTTTGGGTATTTTCACAATTTCAAAGGGGTTTATGGGTAGGTGGGTTTTTATAAGGTTTATCTTTGCAAATGGGGTGTAATGGGTCAAAAATGGATTTAGAAGGGGGGAGGAGGGTTAGACTTAGGTTTATCAAAATGACCAGGTGTCATTTGATCCCTGATATAGAACTTATTGGCTATAGTGCCAAGGGGAGGGGATATTTATACAATGCTTGGGGTTTATACACCATGGTGTTATAATACTAGGGAAAGGGTAACATAGGGGAATTATATAATAGAGTTAGGGTTAATATGGATGAGAGGAGTGAATGAGAGGAGATAATACTAAGTTTATTTGGAAAAAACTTAGCTTAAGGAGTAGATCAAAATGAAAATAATTTTTACACAGGAAATGTGGCTTCTAAAGATTAAGAATCAATCATAACACCACAATTAGTTCCATGAATCTCAACTCAGAAGGGAATGTTAGCAAATGACATGAAAAGGGGAAGAGGGGAGGTTAGACATGCTTCTTTGCTTGCTGCAAACTTGATGAAGAAGAACACATTCTCAATTCATTGACTTTGCTTTGGTAAACAAAGTTGACACACATGCAATGGTAAAGAAAACCTTTCTGCCACCCCAACTGCCTACCCATCTATTTGCCTAACATTTTGTTTCTTCTTGGAGGGTGCATTTAGGCTTGCAGACCCTTTATTTGCCTTTTCTTTCCTTTGGCTTTTTCCTTTGATTGTCTATCTAATTCTACCCTTATTCCTTCCAAGGTCCCAGATTAAGCAGTTGGGAACCTTCCTTTCTCTACCTAGGCTACTTGTCTACCAAGATTAAACAATTTGGACAGACTTCTTGCTCTAATCTACAACTGAAAATTTAAACCATGGCCTGACCCAGATTAAACTGTTGGACCATCCATCAAAATTGGGACACACCAGGCTATTTGCACACCTTGTATTCTTTTTAGAAATATGTGATCTTTGTATCATCAAAGCAGAGCATATTTGGAACTTCTATAGCCAATCATGAAATATGAAACCTATTGGTATAGGTAGCTAACAGTGGCTCCACATGGGGATGGTTTTTCATTTGAAAGACCAAGAACAGCAGGTCAGAATGCCTTGCCCCTTGATTGCTTTTGCCAAAATTTGAAGTGTGCTGCTTTTAAACACCAAAATTGTGCCTTTCCTCCTTGGTAGATCTGTGAATCTATGTGCCCTTTGCTGACAGTCAGTAAAACTTGAAAAACTGTATTTTTACAATGTGAACTGAAAATAATATATACATCTGCATATATACAAGGGAAAACCAGGCTGCCCTCATGGGTAATAGTCAAAATAGTGCTTCAGCATCCTGCCATTCACAGGACCTTCATCCAAGTCAGTTTCATTAAGACTTTTCAAGAAATAAGTGTTGTTACCTTGCACTGCTTGGACAGCAAATGGTCCTCTCCATAAGGAATCAAATTTTCCATGTTTTCCTTTGTCTTCTCTTCTTGCATCCCACTTGAGGACTTTGTCTCCCACACTGAAATCTTCTGCCTTAGTTCTTCGGTCAAAGGCCTTCTTTAGCTTTTCTTGTAACACTTGAACTCTGCTGAAAACTTGGTCTCTGGTTTGCTGCAAACATATGATTTGATTGATTCTTCTTTGCATGTCATTTGGTTCAGCTTGGCTTTCTTGAAGAAGTTTCATAACAGGCACTCCTAGTGATGAGGGAAATTTGGCTTCTAGTCCATAAACCAACTCATATGGGCTGGTCCCAATTGATCTTTTAGTTGTTAGTCTATCTGCCCATAAGGCATTGACTAGCTTCTTATGCCAATTCTTCTTATTTTCTTCCAGCACCTTCTTTATAATGTTTACTAGGCTTTTGTTTGATGATTCAGCAAGGCCATTTCCTTGGGGATAATAAGCAGTAGAATGCCCCAAGGTGATGTGAAATTTATGGCAGAAATTCACCATCCTTTTTGATCTGAAAGCTGCAGCATTGTCTGTGATTATTTTATCCGGGCAACCAAACCTAGCCAATATGTTGTTCTCCAAAAACTGAATGATTATTGAATCATTTGCTTGTCTGCATGGAGCAGCTTCAATCCATTTGGTGAAGTAATCTGTGGCTGTTAAGATCCATCTGTGTTGTCCTGAAGATGAGGGATGAATTTCCCCAATGAAATCCAAGCCCCATTGTTGAAAAGGTCTCTCTGTTGCAATAGGCTTTAAAGGAAGTGGTAATAGATTTCTCTTTCCCTCAAACACTTGACATTTGTGACATGATGTAGTAAATTTTTTAACATCAGAAAAAACAGTGGGCCAATAGTAACCAGCCCTCAGTATTTTGTCCACGGTGGACTTCCAATACAAGTGTCCACCACAGTCTCCTGCATGAAATTCTTGCATGATATTGTTAGTTTCATTTTCAATTAAACAGTGCAGCAATATACCTTCATGGTTTTTCCAAAGCAAATTGCCATCCATCACACAAAATCTTGAGGTTTTCATTTTTAAGAACCTACACTTAGTTCTGGACAATCCTTTTTGTAACACATAACAGATATCAGAGTACCAAGGGGATTGTTCAAAGGCTACATTGATCTTTGGAGTCGCCAGCTCTGGTTCACTGTCCAGCTGATTGATGTCTAGGGCTTGGAAGTTTGCTTCTGTCATTAACTTGGCCAGACCTTGCCCTTTTATCAGTTTTGTAGGTTTTATTTCAATATCAAATTCAAGGATGTTGGCAATCCATTTTCCTCTTCTGCCCTCTAGATTTTCTTGAGTGAGAATGTCTTTTACAATAGGGCTTGGCACATATGCTATGACATGGGAATAAAGGATATAAATCCTAAAGTCCTTAATTGCTTTGACCAAAGCATAAGCTTGCTTTTCCATGATTTGATATTTTAGAGGTGCATCCCTAAGAGCTCTGCTAAAGAAAGCAATAGGCTTCTCATTTCCTTGGTCATCTTTTTGTAATAAAACAACAGCAATAGTATGCTGGGAAGCAAAAGAGAAAATGATAAATTCTCTGTCAAATTGAGGGTTGGTCAAGACTGGGGTTTGGGTAAGGGCCAATTTTATACCTTCAAATGCTTGATTGGCTTCAACAGTCCATTTCACTTTTGAATCTTTTTTCAGCATATTATTGAGCAATCTGATTAGCTCTGCTAAGTTTGGGATAAACCTTCTTAGGAAGTTGATCTTTCCCAAGAATGCTTGCAATTCTTTGATATTCCTTGGGTGGGTCATTTGTAGGATAGCTTGTATCCTATCTGGGTCAATTCTTATGCCATCTTTTGAGATGATATGTCCTAAGAGCTTGCCCTCTTCCAAACCAAATAGAGACTTCTTGGGATTTAAAGAAATTCCATATTTCCTACATGTTAAGAAAATCTGCCTTAGATGTTTTAAATGTTCTTGATCAGATTTTGAAAAAGGTGTGAGGTCATCTAAGTAAATAACTAAGAAGTCATGAATTTCCTTTGCAAAAGCAATGTCCATTGCTCTTTGAAATGTGGCCCCTGCATTTTTCAATCCAAAAGGCATTTTTACATATTTGAAAGTTCCCCATGGGGTTGTAAATGCAGTTTTGTCTTGGTCATCAGGGTGTACCAGAATTTGATTAAAGCCTGAGAATCCATCAAGCAGTGAGATCCTTGAGGCCCCCACCACTCTTTGAAGGATGTGATCCATCTTTGGTAAGGGATAATTATCTTTGAGTGATACTTGATTTAGATTCCTTAGGTCCACACAGAGCCTTATTTCACCAGTTTTCTTTCTTGTAGGGACTAAGTTTGAAATCCAATCAGAGAACCTGATTGGTGCTATGATACCAGCTTTGAACATTTTTTGCAATTCTTTTTCAATTGAAGGGAGGAGCATGGGATTGATCCTTCTCAATTTTTGTTTGAAAGGTTTTTGATTAGGCTTGAGGGGAATAGTATGCTGGATGACTGAGGTATCATAGGACTTTAGATCCTCATAGCCCCATGCAAAGACATCCTGAAACTCTTTGAAAAGGTCAATGTATTTGGGTTTTTGATCAGGAGGCAAGGATGCAGACAATTTTATTATTTTTGGCATGTCAATGGTACCAATGTTGCATTCTTCAATGGCTGCATTTAAGGGCTGCATTTTTGGCTTCCTAGGGATGTCATTTGAATCAAAGATGTCCTCTAATGGAGTTAGGCCTGTTGGAAGAAAATTGTCTTTCAGTTCTATGATTTCAGCTTCAGCATTGGCCACCTCTTCACAACTGATTGGTTGAATTTTTTGAATGTTTTCCTTGTTGAAAATGGTTGGATGCAGCATTTGTTTTGCTGTTCTAGGTGATATTGGGTGCACAATCTGTTGTAACTGTAGTTGTGATTGACTTGCTCTGTCAAGTATTTGTGATTGACTTGCTCTGTCAAGTATTTGTGATTGACTTGCTCTGTCAAGTATTTGTGATTGACTTGCTCTGTCAGTGTCAATATTTAACCCTGCAAACTCTTGTTGTAAAGTTAAAAAATTGTTTATCTGCATATCATCCTCAAATACCTGCCAGTCTTTGACATTGTTTGGAATGGAGGGTCTGTATTTTATTTCAGCTGTGAAACAGTTGTTGGGTTCCAATGGTAATTTGCAAGTACTAGCAAATGTTGCCAAACTATGTGCATGAAGATTGTGAGTCCTGGAAATTTTGGTGATTTGAAATTCAGATAAGGAGTTTAGTATTTCAGTCACAGCATACCTATAGGACCTCAATCTTTTGTCATTGGTGACAAAATTTCCCTTTACTTGTTGAATGACTAGATCAGAATCTCCCATGATTGAAACCCTGGCAACTTGCAAGAACTTTACTAATTTGAGGCCTAGTAAAAGGGCTTCATATTCTGCCATGTTATTGGTACATCTGAAGTTTAATCTATAAGCTCTACCTTCTGCATGACTGTTTTCTTTGTTGTGTATCCAAACTCCAGCTCCTGCCCCTAGTTTGTTGACTGAGCCATCAAATTCAAGGAACCAAAGAATATCTTTTTGTGAAGGGGATATTATGATCTGTCCATGAGCTGGACTCGCAAGTTGAATTTCTGGTTCTGACTCTAGCTTGTTTTCTATGACAGTCTCATCACTCAATTGAATATGTTTAACAACTAGAGTAGTAGCAGTGTCTAGTGTTTGATCTGTTATTGTTTCATGGGTGGTAGGAGCTTCCTTACCGTTTTCCTCTTGTGTGAACATCTTGGTGTCAACATCATTATTTGAAAGAACTGTAGTGTCATTGAAGAGAATGTATGAGTCTATGTCTGAATGGACAACATATATGGGAAAATTTTGAGGCTTTTCTTCACTGCTGACCATGTATTTCATGAGTGTTTCTCTGTATAGTCTTTTTTGTTGCCCAAAAACAGAGATAGTGGCATATGACATGTCCAATTGTAGGGAGCCTTGGAGTTTGGCCCCCCATGATCTTGATAATAGCATCCCATATTTAGGTGGTATATCAGCAACTACAACATCCATTAGAATTGTTTTGTTTGGATATTGAACCAGAGACACACATAAATCTTTTATGAGACCTAAACACTTGACTTGACTGGAATCAAAGGAAAACAAGTCCTTATATGGTCTTGTTATATCTAAGTTCAATCTTTCCATGACTGCTTTTGGCATGAGGTTGTGAGAAGCACCTGAATCAAACATTGCATTATGTAGTATTTTGTCATGAATATGTAAGCTGACATAAAAAGGTAATATCCCTGTGACTACTGTTTTTCCATCTACCTCTGGGCCAAATAGTAATTCTGGAGTGTCATCCAACACATTGACATCATCTTTGCTATTGGCAAGTTGAAGGGATTTCTTGATCTGTTGTTTGTAAATGTCATGCTTGGCTAGTTCCGAGAGAGGAATTGCTATCTTTAGCTTGCCAATTTCAGTTTCTATGTCAAAGGATTTTTCAAATTGGGTTTTGGGGTTATGTATGACAGTCCTTTCTTTGTTCACTAACTCTTCTTCTTGATTTTCATCCTGATGTTGGGGCTTATCCTTCTTACTCATCTCTTTAGGAGTAACTTTTGCATTAGGGTGAGAAGATGATGTAGCCATGGGCTGTTTTAAGAGGAATGGTTCAGTGACCTCTTCAACAGTTACTTCTTCTGCAGGTGATTTTAATTTATCATCAGGTTCCATCACTATGGCTCTTTTAGGCTGTTGGTTGTCTTTAGTCTTTTCAGGCAGATTTATATTAACAGTTCTGCTCCTTAGCTTATACTGTTTATGGACTTCATAGACAGCAGTGTCATAGCCTTGTTTAAAGTCAAATGATTCACCTGATTTGGTTTGGAACAGTTTGATTTCATCATCCTCACAGTTTTCTTGATCCTCATGATCTTCTTGCGTTAAAAAAACTTGACTTTCACCATCCAAACCCATTAAATTAATCTGAGAATCTTCATTGGGTTCGTTTGCTGTAGAAGTTTCAGCATAATTTTCTTGGAAAGGAGGTCTTATGTCTTGGTCAGCACTGGCTTTACCAGCGCCTGGGTTTTGAGTTCTCCTAAAATTTGGATTCCTAGGAGGGTTGTTTTGTGGTGCTTCCCATGATGATTTCCTTTCAACAGATTCCACCCTATCACCCAATCTTTTCATGCCATTGAGTATTGCATCCAGCTTTTGATCAAAAGCAGTGGGTTCCTCTTTGAAAACAGTCCTTTTTTCCAACCTTGCTCTGTTTCTCTTGGCAATCAGGTTAGCTTCCACTGTGACAGCAACCCTTTGGGCCTCTGCAAGGGTTTGAGGGTCTCTTTCCTTTAACTGATAAGCCATGTCAGGGTCAAAGCCATCAGGAAACTTGTACAAAGCTAAGTCAGGAGGGGGTCTTAAATTTTGTGGAATTGCATTATATACATTGTTGAACCTTGCACAATACTCCAAAACTGTTTCTTGAGGGCCTCTTCTAATAGTGTCATATTCTCCAAGTATGTGTAAGGGATCTTTCTTTTTCTCCCATCTGTTAGTAAAGGCTTGGTACAGCTCATCAGGAGTTGTGATGGAATTTGCATTCAGGGATCTAAACCAAGTTCTTACATCACCAGTTAGACTTTGAACAAACATCCTCATTCTCACACTGTCATCATCTATTTCATAGGTCTCAAAGTGGTCTTGCATCCTTTTGGCATGCTGAACAGCTGTCAAAGAGCCAGCTGAGTCAAAGTATGAGATTTTGGTTTGGTAGTCTTGGGGTAGAGCTGCAGCATTCGCTGGTATTTGCAAGGGTGCATATCTGTTAGCCATATTCACAAGGTTTGGGGGATTTACAGGGGCAAATGGGATGATAGGGATAACAGGTATAACAGGGTTAATGGGAGGGGTAGAAACTAGGATGTTGGTTAAAGGGGTATGTGCAGTGGATGAAGGTGTGAAAGGAGGGCTTTTAGATGTAGAAGGGGAACTAGGGGAGCTGGGGGTAGATCGGAAAAGTACCTTGATTGGAGTAGAAATGTTGGGAAAATGTGTATCCGAGGTCAAGTCAGCAGGCTGCTCCTGCCTTTGCTGCTTCCTAATGTTTCTGAGGATGGTATTTGGATTATCAACAATGATAGGTGGGTTAGGGTCAGGATTTGACCTAGTATGCCGTGGATTTTTCTTAGGAGCCAGCTTCTAACTGTTTTTTGAATTTTTTAGGAAATTTATATCTTCAAGGACTGCATAAGATTTTGGAATAGCTATATATATTTCAAGGCTAAGGAGTTTGACTGAAGCAGCTCTTCCCTACAACTGTTAATGTAACACAGAAACAGCTTTGAAGGCTTCCTGACTGATACAGACTTGCTCTATAGCATTGGGAGATAGATAGTAATTAGAAAATCCTAAATAGTCCCCAGCGGAGTCGCCAATTATGTTAACACCTAGGTTGTTCCCTATGACTCCCAAGGAAATACGGCCGGGGTAACCACTAACCAATCTTTGGATTACAGTTCCTAGCCAAACTGTAATCAGAGAGGGCTCTCTCCTTATGATTTGTCTCTGTTTTGTTTAAGGTTTCAGGCTAGTTATTATGCTCAGGTTTTGTTTTTTGTATTTTGGTTGGAAGACTTCTTCTCAATACTTAAGATGTAATGCTCAAACAGTTGAATATCATTGGGCAATGGAGTCTGAAGGTATGAAGTATGTGAAATGTTTCGAAGTGGATGTTTAGCCTGCAGGGCCTATTGGGTATCTAACAAGAACAATTAAAACTTAGAGTGATGAAATGTGAACACCCCATGGAGAGCATTTAAGAATTCCCCATTAATGCTGGTGATGTGAAAGTGAAATATGTTTCCAGAAGCAGAGTTGAATTCCTGAAAACCATGATCATAGTGAAAGATATATCCTGAAAGTGTAGCAATTAAGAATTACACTTATACTGATTTTACCTGAAGAAAAATATTCATTAACAACACAGATTGAGCCCAGGGTATTCTATGAATAAATCCTGAAAGCTATTCTTTTTCTCTGATGTTAAACCTTTAGAAATTAGAAACAGATATGGGTTGCAAGAGATTCAAACATATAACAAAGAGATACAGAAAACTTATTGTATTGTAAGATGCACAGGGATCCTGCAGTATTCAACAAACATCAGAACGCATTCAGACAGCTTCAGTCTTTGAGAAACTCCATCACTTTCCTTTATTAACTCTGAGAGATTACAACAGAAGAACTTCTTCAAGAGAAATCAATAACAATCAACCAACCCCTCAAACTAGTGCGAGAGGCATATATATACAAATCGTATTACAAAATATCTAAGGCGTTGAGTCATCTGAGAAATAAATGTTTCACCAACTTTGTACAAAATGGCAGATCAGAAGTTATTGCAGTCTTTAATACAACATAAATGCTCTTATCAATCAGTCAGAAGATATTTTGGCTTTTGGGGGCCAACAAGTCGGTTGAAACGATCTGCATCAATGCTGGAAAACACGCTTTAGGAGCTGCTCTGCTGTAGCTTCCTGGTCTGGACACCTGTAGCCTTTCATTTTGCATTGTTGGCCATAAGCTTTGCTGAGTTGGCTCAGCTTTCATCTTTAATATATGCTGACTCTAATGAACTGTCCTGTGCATGACAATTCAGATTTCTGTAACCAAAATTTGGTGAATGGCTTCCTGTTTATAAAATCATTTGAATTGCCTTGGTCCACCAGTCCTATGTAGGTAATTGATGCCTGAGAATGGCATCCATAGTCTCCTCTGCCTCTGTGTATTTATAAAAATTCGGGGCCACATCGAACAAGTGCGTGATTTCATTCATTATAAAAAATAGACTTTCTACCTTATTGTAGAGAATATGTCCTGTAATTGGCCCTGTTTCTTCTGAAGTGCTGGCCTTCTCATTGATCTGAGTTGAGGCAAAAGCATTTACTCTTTTGGCATACTGTTCATGTGTGAATAATTTCCCTCCGTTGTTCAGTAAGCTAGGGAGTCCTCTGCTTTGTAACACCTGAAATTTATCCATGAACCTGTTTACTTCAGTTTGCATATCCTGGGTTCTTCTTTCCAATGTCTGCACCAGATTTCTCAGAGTAAGAACCTTCTTGATCATTTGAATAGTCTCAGTTCTGTTTGTAATTCCCATGGCAGCTAACTGAGAACTTGTTCTATTGTTAAGTACATTAATCATTCTGGTGGCCACTTCAGGCATATTGCTTAATAAAGCTCTTGATCTTTGAACCTCCTTCTGTGCCTTTGGGATGAGCTCTAATTGCTCATGGATTGTCTCAATATATTGCCATTGATGGGTAATAGATTGGCCAATATTGGACCATAGCACTGTCCTAATTTCAGCCACAATTTTATCTAATTTGAGCTCATTTTCCAGCTCTTTGATCTTGTCTTTAAGGGCTTTAATTTCCCTGCCCTTTTCTGCCACCTCTCGCTTTGATTTGTCATGTATGTCATTGACTTTGGCCAATTTCTCCCTGGTCTCATCTAACTCTGTCATTTGAGCTTCCAGGGCTTGGATTTCATTCTTCAGCTTTTGCATATCCAAGCTTTGGGCCTGCTCTGTGGTTGTTGGTGCTGCTGAAGTAGATGTTGCTGTCTGTTCAGTCTGCTGAGGAGGAGGAGTAGTAATAGGAGCAGCTTCCTCAAGATTAATGATTAGAGGAGGAGGCTGAGAGGTCTGACCCTCTTCTCTTTGTTTCAATGCTGCTTGTAGGGCTACTTGTGCAGCCTCTGATTCTCCCAATTTTTCTTGTGCTTGAACAAGCTGCTTATAAAGGGAAATCAGCAAGGCTGTGGTATCCTGCTCATGCCTTTGTTGAGCTACCTCATCTGTCTGAGGGTGAATGGTGGCTGGGAGTTTGATCTTTTTCCTCAAGGAAGCCATATCAGCATCCCTCAACTTCAATATCTCCTGTATTCCTTTGATGTCTTTGGGATCATGCCCAATCTCAATGATTATATCTTCTAAGGACCTTATTCTGTTGTCCTTAGCCAGGGATGATGCCCTCTCCAACTCCAGTTGAGAGGCTGTATTATTGAGGCTACTCTCTAGCTTGTAATTCTCTAATGTTTTGTCTGCCAAGGAGGCATACACCATTTCACCAGTTTGTTTGTGCAATTCAATTTTGTCCATTGGGTGTATGTCCTTGGCAAGGACCTCAAGGTTAGTCCTCAAGTAGTCAGAGGCAGATTGAGGGTGCAGTGTTGTTGCCATAAAATGACTCATGATCATTTTGCCTTCTTGGACATCAAATGCAGACATGAGTCTTTGTTGATTGGTGGGAGCCATTTTCAATAAATGGTTGTACAGCTGTATCTTTATGGGGTCACTCCTCCTCTTGATCTCTATGAACTGTTGCTTGATGCCCATTTCTCCTTCTCTTTGCTGGCTGGAGGAGCTGACCTCTCCTCCCATAGTTCTGTCCTGTTCCTGCTGGAAGGAACTGGCGGATGCTTCTCTGCTGGGTGGGCCCATGCCCAATGCTTGCCTTATTGCTATGTCTTCTTCAGAAAAATCATTCAACCTTTGCCTTTTCTCTCCCTGGTTTATAGATGATGTCAGGGGAGTTTCTCTGTCCCTTTTTCTGGTTATGTCCTCCTTCTGTGGAGTTTGGAGGACCGAGGCTTCAATGGTAACTTCTGGCCTAGGAGGCACTATGTTTTGAGCCTGTTGCTCAGTGAAAATTGGAGTATCAACTACTCTTTCTTGCTGTAGGGGCTGCTGTAGGGGCTGTTCTCTGACATGTTGCCCTTCTTCTTGCTGCAATTCCTGCTGTTGTTGTTGCTCTGCCTGCTGCTGCACCTCTTTATATACCTGTTCTTGAGTCATTGGAGGTGGCTGCTCCTTGTCATGAAGTGATTGTTCTGTCTCCATTTTCTTTTCTTTGCCTTTGCTAGATATATTTTCAGTGGCCTTAGTAGTGTGCTGTTTGGCAGTTGAGGAGGATGCAGCTGCTCCCACTTGTGTGCTTGGAAGTGTATGCACCTGTGAACAAAGTTCAAGGTCAGCCATCTTCTTTAGATTCCTTAGTGCCCTCTGATTTAACTCTTCTTGTGTAACAGGCTCTTCTAAGGTCCCTCTCCTCCATTTGTCTTGGTTTGCATGTTTTTCAATGTGAGGGATGCTAACATGATCATAGGCAGACAACTTGTATTTGAGCCTCCTCATAGTTATAAAGTGATTAGGGTCATAGGGTTTCCACAGGAAACTGGTTTGAAGGCCAAGGGACTCAAGCATTCTATCTGCTTCCTTCCAACCTTCGTCCCTCTGGTTATAGATAAAATGGCCAAGTTGGCTCTTGACCTTCAGCTGTGCTTTCTTGCCTTTACCTGAAAAGTGAAGCACATCAACATGGCCGAACTGCCTGAAGTACTCTAGGGAAAATAGCCTCATAGGCACATATCTGGGTAATCTGAATGGAGGCAACTCACACCCATATATTCTGATGACGGTGTGGTTTTGGTAGAAGTACCAGTCCCCAATGCTGTATGATTTGGATAGCTGAAGAATTCTCTGCATGTCATCAGTGAGTCTTGGAGGAGGTGAGCTCATCAGCATTGCCATAGCTGGATGGATGAAAAGATCTATGAACTCACAGTAAGTATATGGAGAATCAGATACGAGGTGGAAAGCTGAGGACCAATAGACTACTGATCTAGGGTTGCCCTGGGCATCTACCCTTTTGATAGCAAAATAAAATTTCTCATGTTGATGGTACAAGATCAAATGGTAGATGTAGGAGGTATATCTGAATACCCTTTCTCTCGCCAAATTCATCAATTGCTCATGGATCTTGTCTGATATGTAGGTGGCATAGTCGTAGCAGATTGGTGACTTGCCAGGAGCAAACATAAGCATCATCACCAGCACAGTTGCATCAATATGTTCAATTGAATTATAGCCTAAGATAGGACTAATCATATCTGCAAGGTCTCTGCCCAGCCGGTTGAGATATACATGACCAATTGGAGGGTACATCACAGTGTCAGAGTCAATATATAATTGATTTAGTTTGGTGACTTGAGCATCTGTCAATCTAGCCCCTTGTTTTATTAGGTCTACTAGTGACAAAGGGACCAACTTCTTCTGAGTCTTGAAGCAGAGCATGTCTCTGATGGCTTCAGGGGTAACATAGAAAACAACTGAGCCAGATGGGTCAATGACAGCCCTCTGATTGGCATCATAACAGTCAGCACACAGGTGGATTAGCTCAGGGAACTGGTTGACCTGAGGGAGCTTAAAAATAGGGAGGAAAGAGTCCCATATGCCCAGCACATCTGTTCCACTCTCATGCTTAGCCTTTAGCTCATTCAATAAGTGAATGTGGAATTTACTGCTCATAAACATTTCTTCTGCAATTTGGTAATCTAGGTCAGCCAATGGCTTCCAATCCAATTGTCTTTGGGGGGCATTTAGCGGAGCAACATTTAGAGCTACAGGAGCCACTGGTGGGTCCATGATTTCTCCTAGGATTATGGATGGAGTTGCTATGCAGAGCAACACAAAAGAGTTTTCTTCAATGAAAAATGTGAATTGTATGGGCAGAAGGTAAGTGAAATTACTGCAGCAGTCGAAATATTGCCTTGAAGTGTAAATAAGGCCAATGTGTGGTCTCAGTCTCTCTTTTTCAGCAGGTAAGTTTAGTTTGAATAAGTCTTTCGCGATTGCACGAACAGAGTACAGTTTCTAGTGAAAATGTGGGCAAACAAGGCTCAGCTGGTGTTTTTCGAGTTCACAGTTGTAAATGGGGCTAGGCGCAAGGATTTCGCCGGTGAATTCAAGAGTTTTTTGTCGTTTTAAGTTCTTTTGAGGGAATTTACAAACAAAGTAGGCACATGAAGGATTTATAATGGAGAATACCTGGTAAAGAGCGAGCAATGGTCACGGATGACTGTGGAAATCGCGCGCTGGACGTCTCCGAGTTGATTTCAGCAAAGGTGGTATAATTTGAACGTAAAATCATGCAGAGAAAGCAACAGCTCTTGTGGCCAAAAGTATGAAAAAACGCGAAAATTGGCATAAATATGGATTTTTGGCATATTGGCGCGTTTTTTGGATGACGTCAGCATGACGTCATAGGTGGGGTCAGGGCCGGATGACGTCAGCATGACGTCATCAGGTGAGGTGGCAGGCTCTGACTGGTCCATGGGGATGATGAAGTGGCAAGACACACTGGCAGAAGGGCGGACGCAGGGGTTGACGCGACGGCGGGATGGCACTGACGTGGGCATGATGTGGGGGTGACGTTGGACTAGCGAGATGACCGAAACCGGAAGCGGTTAGCGGTTTTATATCGCACCGCTTATGATACGGAAGAGGGATTTGTCAGGCGTACCTCCGATGCGTTGTGGGGGAGACGCGTGGCGGCGGACTGACGTAACCTTCTGACAGATATCGGAAGGTATCTGTCGGACGTCGGAGCCGCTCCGATATCAACGAGGGCCGTCGGATCTCATGGGTCCGATCCGACGGTTGACGGAAGGGTGAGTTGATCGGATGATACGGAAGGGGGCGGGGGTTATTTTAATATTTATTTCGGGATCTGTGCTTGGCGGAGAACATTAGGATATGGGTTTTTGTAAAGTTTTTTCAATGTATTTTGGAAAATCAAACATATGCGCCGAAACTTTGGATAAGCGGCAAAGGGTGGGTTTTTTGGGTTTTTTCACAATTTCAAAGGGGTTTATGGGTAGGAGGGGTTTTATAAGGTTTATCTTTGCAAATGGGGTGTAATGGGTCAAAAATGGATTTAGAAGGGGGGAGGAGGGTTAGACTTAGGTTTATCAAAATGACCAGGTGTCATTTGATCCCTGATATAGAACTTATTGGCTATAGTGCCAAGGGGAGGGGATATTTATACAATGCTTGGGGTTTATACACCATGGTGTTATAATACTAGGGAAAGGGTAACATAGGGGAATTATATAATAGAGTTAGGGTTAATATGGATGAGAGGAGTGAATGAGGGGAGATAATACTAAGTTTATTTGGAAAACACTTAGCTTAAGGAGTAGATCAAAATGAAAAGAATTTTTACACAGGAAATGTGGCTTCTAAAGATTAAGAATCAATCATAACACCACAATTAGTTCCATGAATCTCAACTCAGAAGGGAATGTTAGCAAATGACATGAAAAGGGGAAGAGAGGAGGTTAGACATGCTTCTTTGCTTGCTGCAAACTTGATGAAGAAGAACACATTCTCAATTCATTGACTTTGCTTTGGTAAACAAAGTTGACACACATGCAATGGTAAAGAAAACCTTTCTGCCACCCCAACTGCCTACCCATCTATTTGCCTAACATTTTGTTTCTTCTTGGAGGGTGCATTTAGGCTTGCAGACCCTTTATTTGCCTTTTCTTTCCTTTGGCTTTTTCCTTTTATTGTCTATCTAATTCTACCCTTATTTCTTCCAAGGTCCCAGATTAAGCAGTTGGGAACCTTCCTTTCTCTACCTAGGCTACTTGTCTGCCAAGATTAAACAATTTGGATAGACTTCTTGCTCTAATCTACAACTAAAAATTTAAACCACGGCCTGACCCAGATTAAACTGTTGGACCATCCATCAAAATTGGGACACACCAGGCTATTTGCACACCTTATATTATTTTTAGAAATATGTGATCTTTGTATCATCAAAGCAGAGCATATTTGGAACTTCTATAGCCAATCATGAAATATGAAACCTATTGGTATAGGTAGCTAACATACGCTACATAAACAGTCGGAACAGTCGGGACTGAAGTGACGGCTGTACTGTGAACTTGTGGAATAAGTGGTGGTCCCACAAGGTACCTGAAGAGGGATTCCTAGAACCCATATTATCCCTCAAAGCCTTATAGCGTGAGGGTACCGGGGATGTGGCCAGGATAGGAGTTTCGATACTTGACAAAACAAGTGTCTCACTTGCTTTAGGAGATGTGTCATCCATGTCAGAGGAAGACATTGGGACCGAAACACCAGTAGGAGTAAAAGGAATATCTTCTTCGTAAGGCTCCTAAACGGGGTTCCAGTGAAATTTGTAAGCCTTGTCGTCTGGAGCGCGAGAGTTAATCGGTTGGATACTCGGAATAATAGGGAGAGTATCACTCACAACCGGTACCTCAGGAGAAACAGAAGAAGGAGACCCTTGGTCACTTGGAACGGGAGACAGGATCGATGATTCTGCCAGGATGACAATTTCAAAATATCCTAGGGAAACTAACAAGAAAGGACCCTACTCAAGCTAACGCAAATAAGATCTAACCGGGTAAATGTGAATCGTGGCCGAATAAATTTTAAGACGCAAGGACATAACTTGACCTTTTCATTTTTTAAGAGTCGAGAAAAGGACAAAAAGATGACTCTAGTTGCCTTCGAATGTTTAATGAGCCTGAAGTGACAAGTGCTCAGATGGACCTTTTCTTTTAGGGAGTCTGAAAAGGAATGAAAGTGACTACTCTGGAGAGCTAGGCAAAAGGGTTTACCAAACAAATCCGTAAAATTGCATAAACACCTTGGAAGTCATATGAAAACCAAGGACTTTCCGTACGGCAGTCAATCTTATCGAATGTTGTGTTCGGTGCATTACGGCTTGTAAGGCGGCAGACATGGCTTCCTATGGATAAAGGATGATAACCTAGTGGGGTCTCCCCATATAATCGACGGTACGTGGGAGCACAAGTCCGTACTAGACCACAATTGAGTCACAAAAGGAGGAATCACCCAACCTTGAGTGGAAACAAAAGTGACTAGGTTTAACGACGCCAGAGCACGTCTCTAGCCTAGACCTCTAAATGTGTGTGTTATGTTCCAATGCGTTGTTAGATTCATTCAGTTCATTTTAAATTTGATCTTGTATTAGGTTTCAGTTTTCAGGCCTTACCGTATGTAATCTCTCAAAATTCCCTAAATGCAAACTATATGCCAAAATATGTCATTTCATTCGATGAATGCTAGTTACGAGAGGGTTTGATGGCTTTCACGCAAACGAAATGATCACAAAACAACAAAGAACTTCCCTAATGCAGATAATGGAAATTAACAAACTTTTCTTTAAGATCACTAATCACTAATCAAAATGAAAAGTTCTAATTCTCATTAACTAATACAAAGCAAAAGAGATTTTTTCTTTTGTTGATGGCGAAGTGCATTAAACAAACTTTGAGAAATGACAACAAACAAATTCTATTCAATACAAGCACATTCAGTTCCCTAAATCACCAAGCAAACCTCCAAAGAACCAGAAAAGATCCCAAAGACACCAATGAGCCGTGTAATCTAGGCTCAAAGTGAGACGAAGCGGAATTCAAGTGAAGACAAAGAAAGTCACCCAAATAATGCAACAAAATGATTTACAACCACCAAACAAGTGCAAGGGAGTAATCAAAGAATCAACTGGACCAATAGAAGACCAAAACTCCTAAGGAAGGCTCGACACACAAAGCCACTAGATGCCCTAGGGCTAGAAATGTGAAATTGTGATCCAGGTGGATCTTGGTGGCCACCTACCAAGTCCACCTAGACCCCCACCATTGTTTCTCTCAGCACTTTCAGTTTCCTTAATTGTAGCACAACTTACTATTTTTAGCAGTTTTTTGGGTCCTGAACTTACGGAGCCGTTTTGAGGCCCTAAACGACGTTTTTTGGGAAATCTACCGCCAATGATTTTTTTGATAAAAATCGTATTTTTCGTTGTAGTCCTTGGAGAGATCTTTCCAATGGGCTATCATGCACGTCAAACAGAGATAATACGACCAATTCGCGACCCCAGGAAGTTGGTTGTCCAACTCACCCCAAAACGGGGCCCACAATTTGGCGTTTCATCTTCTAGGGTTAGGTTTTGGAATGTGAAGGGTTGTCCATTATTTCTCAATAATAAATAGGCCTTCGAGCCTCATTGTAAAGATAGTTCAGAACAGTTCAGAGGCATGTAGCCGACACATCTCTTCTCAGAGATAAGCTACCATCGCCCTAGATGGGTTGTTTCTATTTCTATTTGTAAGCATATTTCTTTATTTCCCATTAATGAAATGAAGTATTATTTCCACTGCATATCTGTCTTTATGGTTATCTCTATATTTTATTGCATTCCTATTTAAATCCAGATCAAATTGATAGAAAATGGCAAACATCCAAAGGGTAAAGGTAATCTATGCACAATTCACTTGAAAAGTATGCAAATGTAATCTATGCACATTCTGAAAATGAGAATTCTAATTATGCAAGTGTGATCTATGCAAGAGAATTCTCAAACACAAGATGATTTTAATGTAATCCAAGAACCAATCAAGTGCAAATCAAGAAAATTGTGTGAGAGTTCAAAAGATCAAAAAATAAAAACACTCAAAGGCGATTAACACTCATACGAAATTGTGAAAAGACTGGGACAAACCTCCAAGTAATGACCAATGGAAATCAAATTAAGAATTTCTCAAAAAAGATACTCAAAACAGTCAAACAAGACTCCAACACACTCAAGTAGTCGAAAAAAGGTACCCAAAACAAAAACCAAGCTCAGGAGGCTCAGAAACAAGCAAACTTCAAAAGTTCCCAGGCCTGGCGCAACTGTCAGGCTGAAATTAGCACCTTTCAGTGATTGGCGCGGGTTGTCAATGTGCAACTGGCACCAATGGGAGCGACTGTAATGCTATAAAAGAGCGCCAGCCAAGTTTGCTATGGAAAAATAAAAAACAAACGAGCCAAAGCTAAGTCAACAGTACCCAGGTACACCAAGGGGCAAGAAGCAACACAAGGACTTAACCCAGAAAGCTAATCAAGCAGGAGAAACCAAGAAACAAGGCAAGTTCCAAGCCGTTCAGCTCGTAAACCAAACCAGAGATGGACTGAAGTGGCATTGATCTACTTTGCTAATGTAGAGCAATAGCATTTCGAAGGCTATCTGGCCGTACTTCAGGCTCCGTCTAAAGTTTACAAATCAAACAACAAGGCAAAAAGCCAACTCCCCAGTTGAGTCGCCAAATTGTTGTGGAGGTAAATCCCCTCTGTAGACAGAGGCAATCCCTACTAGCCCAAATGGGGTCTAGCAACAATCAAACAACGCTAACACGTAGGTTCCTAATTGAAAATTAAAGACTGATGATGAGGACCTACCTGGATTCCAATGCTAGTACTTGTAGAAGATTCGTCACTCCCGTTCCTTTGCTCCGGCTGGTCACAATCCCCACGATCCTCGTGAACGGACACCTGCACATGCAAAGAACGACACAAACACAAGCATAAAATCCAATAGATGCAACTATATATCAGTCAGAAAGGATATAACTCAATCATCATTACAAAGACAATAAGAGTGGAACCATAATGATAGTCGTCTATTATTGTTAAACAAAGAAGAATACAACCATAGTTCTGACGTCAAATCCTTCACAAGAGGGTCCAGCCAGCAAGTTCCTCAAGCATTCACCCTTAAAGATAGATCTCCCAAGACAAAACTCTCTCACTCACAAGTTTCACACAAGATCAAAGCACTTCACAACCTTCCTCAAGCTCTCGAACAATCCCACACTTGTCACACCAGCTACCTATCAAGCGCACAACACTATCAACAACACTCCAAAGACTAAGAATTCCAAACTAGCAGCTCATAGCAATGGTAAAGGCTTAAATAGGAGAAGGAGTCTCCATGAATGGTGGGAAAATGAGCTTATCTCCAAGGAAGGTAGCTCAAATGACGGAACAATCATGCCAGAGAAGGGAGGGCGACATAAATAAGGCCAACAACCAGGTCTGGAATCATCCGGAAGGCTGACTGTTAGAACAAACTCGCCCAGACTGGATCATCGCAGGTACATAACTGTACTGGAGCGCTGGCATCGCTACTGCATAATGGATAAGGTCATGTCATCGTGGTCACATATAAGCAACAGCCGCGTTGTCTCATGAAATCCGACCATCGCGGGAATCACGTGTACTTCCGCGATGGTAGCGCGTATTGTCTATTTTGGAGTGCTCATCAGCTCGTTTATTTTGACAACAGTCGCGATGATGCAGAAACTTTGGCAAAGTGGGTCATTTGGCAACATTAGAGAGCATGAGCATGAATGATTTGAACTCAGGACACAGTAGGAAGACTGGGATGAAGGCAGTGACAAATTACTGTGTAACATGTTTATTAAAATAATTTACTAAATTGTTATAAACCCTAAATCCTAAACCTTAAACCAAAACCCCATACCCTATACCCTAAAGCCCATACCCTAAACCCTAAACCCTAAGCATTTTATAACATTTTAAAAAGTGTTTTGTAATTTTTATTTAAGTGTTTATTAGAAGAATTTACTAAATTGTTATAAACCTTAAATCCTAAACCTTAACCCTAAACCCCATACACTAAAACCTAAAGCCCATACCCTAAACCCTAAACACTATACCCTAAACCCTAAACCATAAACTCTAAGCATTTTATAACATTTTCAAAAGTGTTTTGTAATTTTTATTTAAGTGTTTATTAAAACAATTTACTAAATTTTTATAAACCCTAAATCCTAAACCTTAACCCACATCCCCATACCCTAAACCCTAAAGGCCAAACCCTAAACACTAAACCCTAAATCCTAAGAATTTTATAACATTTTAAATAGTGTTTTGTAATTTTTATTTAATTTTTTATTAAGACAATTTACTAAATTGTTATAAACCCTAAATCTTGAACCTTAACCCTAAACCCCATACCCTAAACGCTAAATCCCATACCCTAAACCCTCAACCCTAAACCATAAGCATTTTATAAAATTTTAAAAAGTGTTTCGTAATTGTTATTTAAGTGTTTATTAAAAGAATTTACTAAATTGTTATAAACACTAAATCCTAAAACTTAACCCTAAACCCCATATCCTATACCCTAAAGCCCATACACTAGACCCTAAACCATAAACCCTAAACCCTAAATATTGAACCTTAACCCTAAACCCCATACCCTAAACACTAAAGCCCATACCCTAAACCCTAAACCCTAAGCATTTTATAACATTTTAAAAAGTGTTTTGTAATTTTTTTGAAGTTTTTATTAAAAGAATTTACTAAATTCTTATAATCCATAAATCCTAAACCTTAACACTAAACACCATACCCTAAACCTTAAATCTCATACCCAAAACCCTAAACACTAAACACTAAACCCTAAGCATTTTATAACATTTAAAAAAGTGTTTTGTAATTTTTATTTAAGTGTTTATTAAAAGAATTTACCAAATTGTTATAAACCCTAAATCCTAAACCTTAACCCTAAACCCCATACCCTAAACCCTAAGGAACATACCCTAAACCATAAACCCTAAACAATAAACCCCAAACCCTAAGAATTTTATAACATTTTAAAAAGTGTTTTCTAATTTTTATTTGAGTGTTTATTAAAACAATTTACTAAATTGTAATGAACCCTAAATCCTGAAACTTAACCCTAAACCCCATACCCTAAACACTAAAGCGCATACAATAAACCCTAAACCATGAACCCTAAGCATTTTATAACATTTTAAAAAGTGTTTTGTAATTTTTATTTAAGTGTTTATTAAAATAATTTACTAAATTGTTATAAACCCTAAATCCTAAACCTTAACATTAGACACCATACCCTATACCCCAAAGCCCATACCCTAAACCCTAAACCCTAAGCATTTTATAACAATTTAAAAAGTGTTTTGTCATTTTTATTTAAGTGTTTATTAAAATAATTTACTAAATTTTTATAAACCCTCAATCCTAAACCTTAATGCTACACCCCATAACCTAAACAGTAAAGCATGTACCCTAAACCTTAAACCCTAAGCATTTTATAACATCTTAAAAAGTGTTTTGTACTTTTTATTTAATTTTTCATTAAAAAAATTTACTAAATTGTTATAAACCTTAAATCCTGAACCTTAAGCTTATACCCAATAACCTAAACACTAAAGCCCATACCCTAAACCCTAAACCCTAAGCATTTTATAACATGTTAAAAATTGTTCTGTAATTTTCATTTAAGTGTTTATTAACATAATTTACTAAATTGTTATAAACCCTACATCCTAAACCTTAACCCTAAACCCCATACCCTATATCCTAAAGCCCATACCCTAAACCCTATACCCTAAACCCTAAAGCCCATACCAAAAACCCTAAACCCTAATCTCTAAGCATTTTCTAACATTTTAAAAAGTGTTTTGTAATTTTTATTTAAGTGTTTAATAAAACAATTTACTAAATAGTTATAAACCCTAAATCCAAAAACTTAACCCTAAATCCCATACCATAAACACTAAAGCCGATACCCTAAACCCTAAACCCAAAACCCAAAACCCTCCACATTTTATAACATTTTAAAAGGTGTTTTGTAGTTCTTATTTAAGTGTTTATTAAAAGGATTTACTAAATTGTTTTAAACCCTAAATCCTAAACCTTAACCCTAAACCTGATACCCTATACCCTAAACCCCATACCCTAAACCCTAAACCCTAACCCCTAAACCCTAAGCATTTTATAACATTTTAAAAAGTGTTTTGTAATTTTTATTTAAGTGTTCATTAAGAGAATTTACTAAATTGTTATAAACCATAAATACTAAACCTTAACCCTAAACCCCATACCCTAAACCCTAAACCCCATACCCAAAACCAGAAACCCTAAACCCTAAGCATTTTATAACATTTTAAAAAGTGTTTTGTAATTTTTATTTAATTTTTTACTGAAATAATTTACTAAATTTTTATAAACCCTAAATCCTAAACCTTAACCGTAAACCCCATACCCTAAACCCTAAAGCCTAAGCATTTTATAACATTTCAAAAAGTGTTTTGTAATTCTTTTTTAAGTGTTTATTAAAATAATTTACTAAATTTCTATAAACCTTAAATCCAAAACCCCACACTCTAAACCCTAAAGCCCATACCCTAAATGCTAAACCCTAAACCCCAATCCCTAAGCATTTTATAACATTTTAAAATGCGTTTTGTAATTTTTATTTAAGTTTTTGTTAAAAGAATTTACTAAATTATTATAAACCCTAAATCCTAAACCTTAACCCCAAACCCCATACCATAAACATTAAAGCCCATACCCTAAACCTTAAACATTAAGCATTTTATAACATTTTAAAAAGTGTTTTGTAATTTTCATTTAAGTCTTTATTAAAAGAATCTACTAAATTGTTATAAACCCTAAATCCTAAAACTTAACCCTAAACCCCGTACCCTATACCCTAATCCCTAAACCATAAACCCTAAGCATTTTATAACATTTTAAAAAGTGTTTTGAAATTTTTAATTAAGTGCTTATTAAAAGAATTTACTAAATTGTTATAAACCATAAATCCTAAAGCCTAACCCTAAACCCCAAGAATTTTATAACATTTTAAAAAGTGTTTTGTAATTTTTATTTCAGTGTTTATTAAAAGAATTGACTAAAGTGTTATAAACCCTAAATCCTAAACCCTAAACCGTAAACCCTCAACATTTTATAACATTTTAAAAGGTGTTTTGTAATTTTTATTTAAGTGTTTATTAAAAGAATTTACTAAATTGTTATGAACGTGTAAATCCTAAAACTTAACCCTAAACCCCATACCCTAAACCTAAATCCTAAACCTTAACCCTAAACCCCATACCCTAAAACGTAAAGCCCATACCCGAAACCCTAAACCATAAAGCCTAAACCTTCAACCCTAAACGCTAAAAACCATACCCTAAACCCTAAACCCTAAACCTTAAACCCTAAACCCTAAACCATAAACCCTAAGCATTTTATAACATTTTAAAAAGTGTTTTCTAATTTTTTTTTAAGTGTTTATTAAAATAATTCACTAAATTGTTATAAAACCTAAATCCTGAACATTAACCCTAAACCCCATACCCTAAACACTAAAGCCCATACCTTAAACCCTAAACCCTAAACCCTTAGCATTTTATAACATTTTAAAAGTGTTTTGTGATTTTTATTTAAGTGATTATTAAAAGAATTTACTAAATTGTTATAAACCCTAAATCCTAAACCTTAACCTTAAACCCCATACCCTATACCCTAAAGCCCATACCCTAAACCCTAAGCATTTTATAACATTTCAAAAAGTGTTTTTTAATTTTTATTTAAGTGTTTATTAAAAGAATTTACTAAATTGTTATAAACCCTAAATCCTAAACCTTAACCCTAAACCCCATACCCTATACCCTAAAGCCCATACCCTAAACCCTAAGCATTTTATAACATTTTAAAAAGTGTTTTGTAATTTTTATTTAAGTGTTTATTAGAAGAATTTCCAAAATTGTTATAAACCCTAAATCATAAGCCTTAACCTTAAACCCCATACCCTATAACCTAAAGCCCATACCATTATTCCTCAGCATCTTATAACATTTTAAAAAGTGTTTTGTAATTTTTATTAAAGTGTTTGTTAAAAAATTTACTAAATTGTTATAAACCCTAAATCCTAAACCTTAACCCTAAACCCCATACACTAAGCACTAAAGCCCATACCTTAAACCCTAAACCCTAAGCATTTTATAACATTTTAAAAAGTGTTTTGTAATTTTTACTTATGTATTTATTAAAAGAATTTACTAAATTGTTATAAACCCTAAATCCTAAACCTTAACCCTAAACCCCATACCCTATACCCTAAAGCGCATACCCTAAACCCTAAACGCTAAACCCTAAACCATAAGCATTTTTTAACATTTTAAAAAGTGTTTTGTAATTTTTACTTAATTTTTTATTAAAAGAATTTACTAAATTGTTATAAACCATAAATCCTAAACATTAACCCTAAACCCCATACCCTAAACCCTAAAGTCCATACACAAAACCCTAACCCCTAAACCCTAAGCATTTTATAACATTTTAAATAGTGTTTTGTAATTTTTATTTAAGTGTTTATTAAAATAATTTACAAAATTGTTATAAACGCTAAATCCTAAAACTTAACCCTAAAACCCATACTTTAAACCCTAAAGCCCATATCCTAAACCCTAAACCTTAAATCCTAAACCATAAACCCTAAGAATTTTATAACATTTAAAAAAGTGTTTTGTAATTTCTATTTAAGTGTTTATTAAAACAATTTACTAAATTGTTATAAACCCTAAACCCCATACCCTAAACAGTAAAGCCCATACCCTAAACTCTAAACCCTAATCATTTTATAACATTTTAAAAAGTGTTTTGTAATTTTTATTTAATTGTTTATTAAAAGCATTTACTAAATTGTTATAAACCCTAAATCCAAAACGTTAACCCTAAACCCCATACTCTATACCCTAAAGCCCATACCCTAAACCCTAAACCCTAAGCATTTTATAACATTTTTAAAAGTGTTTTGTAATTTTTATTTAAGTTTTTATTAAAAGAATTTACTAAGTTGTTATAAACCATAAATCCTAAACCTCAACCCTAAACCGCATACCCTAAACCCTAAACCCTAAGCATTTTATAACATTCTAAAATGTGATTTGTAATTTTTATTTAAGTGTTTATTAGAAGAATTGACTAAATTGTTATCAACCCTAAATCCTAAACCTTAACCCTAAACCCCATAGCCTAAACCCTAAACCCTGAGCGTTTTATAACATTTTAAAAAGTATTTATTAATTTTTATTTAAGTGTTTATTAAAATAATTTACTAAATTGTTACTTGGATGTAGGTGACATGTTACAGAATTAATGCATTTACTAAAGGATGGTGGCAAGGGGACGGGCCACTTGTCCTATGGTGCCCCTCCACATATCTCCCTCAGGTGCCTTCAAGACTCTCTGCAGGCTGTATTCAATACAGGTCCGAATCGGAAAAAAGGTATGAATTATTGGGTTATTGAGTTACCTCATTTCATTCCTACGTCGTCTCCCCTGCTCTGCACCGTCTGTCCGCCTCAGGCCTATGATCCCAGCCTTCGCACTGCAACTGGTCATCGATGCTGGATTATTCGTTGTGCGGATTTTGGTAATGGGTTTCATCACTCTCATTCGGGTCTCTGCATTCTAATCTCTACCTAGCTCTACCCTATTTCACCTCACATTCCCTCTGTTGGTGCTCCCTCTGTCATTATCCCTCTTGTCACTGCTCCTGTAGTGTGCTCAACCAGTGACATCAACATGGTTAGGCACCGAATGAGAAGTTGTAAGGGAGGTACTAGTGGAGGAATTTCTCGTCCTCTGGTTGAGCGTGCCACCTCCTCTCTCTCCCCTGAACTGCATCACCCTCCAATTCCTGAGGAGGGTAGATATCCTAATACCAGACGTAGGCGAGGTCGGGCTCGTTCTTCCAGGGTTGCTCATGGCGACTTTGCTGTCCCCTCATATTATTTTCCTCCGCCCCTTCTGCCTAATCCCCACTCTGCCCAATTCAGGTTCTGTAGCTCCCTGAAAATGTCTGTCATTACTGCTACTATCTCCATCTTCTTCTCTAAAGAAAACACTCAAACTGTCTCTCAGGTTGACAATTCCAACTTGCCGCAAGAGGTTGCTCCTAGATGTAGTAGTTGCAGGGATACTGGTAAGAATGGCATGGATGATAGCCTCTTCACCTCACATGGTCTGAACTTTGGTGGCATTCAGCATGGTGAAAGGGGCAGCTCAGCTACCACGCGCCCCTCATGAAGGGTATACCATGCAGGTTCCACCTTGCAAACGGGGGTGATACTCAAGATGGCGGTGGCGAAGAGCCACATGGCAGCGTTTCCAGGGACGTGGCGGATGAGTGGGTATGCCCAATCATTGAGGAACCCATCCCGGATGATTTCATCTAATATGACGTGGCTTCCAGGTAGTAGGATGCGGCAGACAGAGAATCGACAGAGGCTGCCTGGAGTTAGCATGTGGCCGGCTGTGGCTACCCAGGTGTTTTTTAACTGGTCTTTTTGTTTTTTGATAGCTTTACTTGGTTTCTGGTATCCTATCATGGTAAAATCTTACTGTCTTTTGTGGCATCTAGACTCAAGATTTGCTTCCATTTTTTGAGTCAATACTCTTGCTGGACTGGTTTCCCCAATGTGGGGGCAATCCAGTTTTTACACAATATACTTGTTCGAGGCATTGTCCTCTTTGTAATTTTTTGTACATATAAATAGACTACTTTTACTTAGAAAAAAAAAGAATTTACTAAATTGTTATAATCCCTAAATCCTAAAACTTAATCCTAAATCCTAAACCCTAAGCATTTTATAAAATTTTAAAAAGTATTTTGTAATTTTTATGTAAGTGTTTATTAAAATAATTTACTAGATTGTTATAAACCCTAAATCCTAAACCTTAACCCTAAACCCCATACCCTAAACCCTAAAGCCCATACCCTAAACCGTAAACCCTAAGAATTTTATAACATTTTAAAAAGTGTTTTGTAATTTTTATTTAAGTGTTTATTAAAAGAATTTATTCAATTGTTATAAACCCTAAATCCTAAACCTTAACGCTAAAACCCATACCCTAAACCCTAAGCCCTAAACCCTAGGAATTTTATAAAATTTTAAAAAGGGCTTTGTAATTTTTATTTAAGTATTTATTAAAAGAATTTACTAAATTGTTATAAACAGTAAATCCTAAACCTTAAACTTAAACCCCATACCCTAAAACCTAAACTCTAAACACTAAACCCTAAACCCTAAGCATTTTATAACATTTTAAAAAGTGTTTTGTAAATTTTATTTAAGTATTTATAAAAATAATTTACTAAATAGTTATAAACCGTAAATCCTAAACCTTAACCCTAAACCCCATACCCTAAAGCCCATACGCTAAACCCTAAACCCTAAACCCTAAACCCTAAGCATTTTACAACATTTTAAAGTGTTTTGTAAATTTTATTTAAGTGTTTATTAAAAGAATTTCCAAAAAGTTTATAAACCTAACTCCTAAACGTTAACCTTCAACCCCACACCCTAAACCCTAAAGCCAATACCCTAAAACCTAAACCCTAAGCATTTTATAAGATTTTAAAAAGTTTTTTGTAATTTTTATTTAAGTGTTTATTAAAATAATTTACTAAAATGTTATATAACATAAATCCTAAACCTTAACCCTAAAACCCATAACCTAAACCCTAAATCCCATACCCTAAACCGTAAACCCTAAGCTTTTTATAACATTCTAAAAAGTGTTTTGTAATTTTTATTTAAGTGTTTATTAAAAGAATTTACTAAATTGTCATCAACCCTAAATCCTAAACCTTAACCCTAAACCCCATAACCTAAACACTAAAGCCCATACCCTAAACCCTAAACCCTAAACCCAAAGCATTTTATAGAATTTTAAAAAGTGTTTTGTAATTTTTATTTAAGTGTTTATTAAAAGAAATTTCTAAATTGTTATAAACCCTAAATTCTAAACCATAACCCTAAACCCCATACCTTATACCCTAAATCCCATACCCTAAGACATAAACCCTAAACCCTAAACCCCATACCCTATACCCTAAAGCCCATACACTAAAACATAAACCCTGAGCATTTTATAACATTTTAAAAAGTGTTTTGTAATTTTTATTTAATTGTTTATTAAAAGAATTTACTAAATTGTTATAAACTGTAAATCCTAAAACGTAACCCTAAACCCTAAAAACCATACCCTAAAACCTAAAACCTAAGCCCTAAACCGTAAACCCTAAGCATTTTATATCATTTTAAAAAGTGTTTTGTAATTTTTATTTAAGTGTTTATTAAAACAATTTTCTAAATTGTTATAAACCCTAAATCATGAACCTTAACACCAAACCCCATTCCCTAAGCACTAAAGCCCATACCCTAAACCCTAAACTCTAAGTATTTTATAACATTTTAAAAAGTGTTTCGTAATTTTTATTAAAGTGTTTATTAAAATAATTTACTAGATTGTTATAAACCCTAAATCCTAAACATTAACCCTAAACCCCATACCCTATACCCTAAAGCTCATACCCTAAACCCTAAACGCTAAAGCCTAAACCATAAGCACTTTATAACATTTTAAAAAGTTTTTTGTAATTTTTACTTAATTGTTTATTAAAAGAATTTACTAAATTGTTATAAACCATAAATCCTAAACATTAACCATAAACCTCATACCCTAAACCCTAAAGTCAATACCCAAAACCCTAAACCCTAAGCATTTTACAACATTTTAAATAGTGTTTTGTAATTTTTATTTAAGTGTTTATTAAAAGAATTTACAAAATTGTTATAAACCCTAAATCCTAAACCTTAACCATAGACCCCATACCCTAAACCCTAAAGCCCATATCGTAAACCCTAAACCCTAAACCCTAGACCATTAACCCTAAGAATTTTACAACATTTTAAAAAGTGTTTTGTAATTTAAGTGTTTAAGTGTTTATTAAAATAATTTACTAGATAGTTATAAACCCTAAACCCCATACCCTAAACACTAAAGCCGATACCCTAAGGCCCATACCCTAAACCTTAACCTTAAGGCCCATACCCTATACCCTAAAGCCCATACCCTAAACCCTAAACCCTAACCCTAAGAATTTTATAACATTTTTAAAAGTGTTTTGTAATTTTATTTAAGTTCTTATTATAAGAATTTACTAAGTTGTTATAAATCATAAATCCTAAACCTCAACCCTAAACCCCATACACTAAACCCTAAACCTTAAGCATTTTATAACATTCTAAAATCTGATTTGTAATTTTTATTTAAGTGTTTATTAAAAGAATTTGCTAAATTGTTATCAACCCTAAATCCTAAACCTTAACCCTAAACCCTAAAGCGCATACCCTAAACCATAAACCCTAAGCATTTTAAAACATTTTAAAAAGTGTTTTGTAATTTTTATTTTAGTGATTATTAAAAGAATTTACTAAATTGTTATAAACCCTAAATCCTAAAACTTAACCCTAAACCCCATACCCTATACACTAAAACACATACTCTAAACCCTAAACCCTAAACCCTAAGCATATTATAATATTTTAAAAATGTTTTGTAATTTTTATTTAAGTGTTTATTGAAAGAATTTACTAAATTGATACAAGGTATGAATTGTTGGGTTATGGAGTTACCTCATTTCATTCCTGCATCGTCTCCCCTGCTCTACACTGTCTGTCCGCCTCAGGCCTATGAGCCCAGCCTTCGCACTGCAACTGGTCATCGATGCTGGATTTTTCGCTGTGCGGATTTTGGTAATGGGTTTCATCACTCTCATTCGGGTCTCTGCATTCTAATCTCTACCTAGCTCTACCCTATTTCACCTCACATTCCCTCTGTTGGTGCTCCCTCTGTCATTATCCCTCTTGTCACTGCTCTTGTAGTGTGCTCAACCAGTGACATCAACATGGTTAGGCACCGAATGAGCAGTCGTAAGGGAGGTACCAGGGGAGGAATTTCTCGTCCTCCGGTTGAGCGTGCCACCTCCTCTCTCTCCCCTGAACTGCATCACCCTCCAATTCCTGAGGAGGGTAGATATCCTAATACCAGACGTAGGCGAGGTTGGGCTCGTTCTTCCAGGGTTGCTCATGGCGACTTTGCTGTCCCCTCATATTATTTTCCTCCGCCCCTTCTGCCTAATCCCCACTCTGCCCAATTCAGGTTCTGTAGCTCCCTGAAAATGTCTGTCATTACTGCTACTATCTCCATCTTCTTCTCTAAAGAAAACACTCAAACTGTCTCTCAGGTTGACAATTCCAACTTGCCGCAAGAGGTTGCTCCTAGATGTAGTAGTTGCAGGGATACTGGTAAGAATGGCATGGATGATAGCCTCTTCACCTCACATGGTCTGAACTTTGGTGGCATTCAGCATGGTGAAAGGGGCAGCTCAGCTACCATGCGCCCCTCATGAAGGGTATACCATGCAGGTTGCACCTCGCAAACGGGGGTGATACTCAAGATGGCAGTGGTGGAGAGCCACATGGCAGCGTTTCCAGGGACGTGGCGGATGAGTGGGTATGCCCAATCATTGAGGAACCCATCCCAGATGATTTCATCTAATATGACGTGGCTTCCAGGTAGTAGGATGCGGCAGACAGAGAATCGACAGAGGCTGCCTGGGGTTAGCATGTGGCCGGCTGTGGCTACCCAGGTGTTTTTTAACTGGTCTTTTTGTTTTTTGATAGTTTTGCTTGGTTTCTGGTATCCTATCATGGTAACATCTTACTGTCTTTTGTGGCATCTAGATGCAAGATTTGTTTCCATTTTTGGAGTCAATACTCTTGCTGGACTGGTTTCCCCAATGTTGGGGTAGTCCAGTTTTTACACAATATACTTGCTCGAGGCATTGTCCTCTCTGTAATTTTCTGTACATATAAATAGACTACTTTTACTTAGAAAAAAAAAGAATTTACTAAATTGTTATAATCCCTAAATCCTAAAACTTAATCCTAAATCCTAAACCCTAAGCATTTTATAACATTTTAAAAAGTATTTTGTAATTTTTATATAAGTGTTTATTAAAATAATTTACTAGATTGTTATAAACCCTAAATCCTAAACCTTAACCCTAAACCCCATATCCTAAACCCTAAATCCCATACCCTAAACCGTAAACCCTAAGAATTTTATAACATTTTAACCTAACTCCTAAACGTTAACATTTTAACCTAACTCCTAAATGTTAACCTTCAACCCCACACCCTAAACCCTAAATCCAATACCCTAAAACCTAAACCCTAAGCATTTTATAACATTTTAAAAAGTTTTTTGTAATTTTTATTTAAGTGTTTATTAAAATAATTTACTAAAATGTTATATAACATAAATCCTAAACCTTAACCCTAAAACCCATACCCTAAACCGTAAACCCTAAGAATTTTATAACATTTTAAAAAGTGTTTTGTAATTTTTATTTAAGTGTTTATTAAAAGAATTTACTAAATTGTTATAAACCCTAAATCCTAAACCTTAACGCTAAACCCCATACCTTAAACCCTAAGCCCTAAACCCTAGGAATTTTATAAAATTTTAAAAAGGGATTTGTAATTTTTATTCAAGTATTTATTAAAAGAATTTACTAAATTGTTATAAACAGTAAATCCTAAACCTTAACCTTAAACCCCATACCCTAAAACCTAAACTCTAAACACTAAACCCTAAACCCTAAGCATTTTATAACATTTTAAAAAGTGTTTTGTAAATTTTATTTAAGTATTTATAAAAATAATTTACTAAATAGTTATAAACCGTAAATCCTAAACCTTAACCCTAAACCCCATACCCTAAAGCCCATACGCTAAACCCTAAACCCTAAACCCTAAGAATTTTACAACATTTTAAAGTGTTTTGTAAATTTTTTTTAAGTGTTTATTAAAATAATTTCCAAAAAGTTTATAAACCTAACTCCTAAACCTTAACCCTCAACCCCACACCCTAAACCCTAAAGCCCATACCCTAAAACCTAAACCCTAAGCATTTTATAACATTTTAAAAAGTTTTTTGTAATTTTTATTTAAGAGTTTATTAAAATAATTTACTAAAATGTTATATAACATAAATCCTAAACCTTAACCCTAAAACCCATACCCTAAAACCTAAATCCCATACCCTAAACCCTAAACCCTAAGCATTTTATAACATTCTAAAAAGTGTTTTGTAATTTTTATTTAAGTGTTTATTAAAAGAATTTACTAAATTGTTATCAACCCTAAATCCTAAACCTTAACCCTAAACCCCATAACCTAAACACTAAATCCCATACCCTAAACCCTAAACCCTAAACCCAAAGCATTTTATAGCATTTTAAAAAGTGTTTTGTAATTTTTATTTAAGTGTTTATTAAAAGAAATTTCTAAATTGTTATAAACCCTAAATTCTAAACCATAACCCTAAACCCCATACCTTATACCCTAAATCCCATACCCTAAAACATAAACCCTAAACCCTAAACCCCATACCCTATACCCTAAAGCCCATACATTAAAACATAAACCCTAAGCATTTTATAACATTTTAAAAAGTGTTTTGTAATTTTTATTTAATTGTTTATTAAAACAATTTACTAAATTGTTATAAACTGTAAATCCTAAAACGTAACCCTAAACCCTAAAAACCATACCCTAAAACCTAAAACCTAAGCCCTAAACCCTAAACCCTAACCATTTTATAACATTTTAAAAAGTGTTTTGTAATTTTTATTTAAGTGTTTATTAAAACAATTTTCTAAATTGTTATAAACCCTAAATCCCGAAACTTAACACCAAACCCCATACCCTAAGCACTAAAGCCCATAACCTAAATCGTAAACTCTAAGCATTTTATCACATTTTAAAAAGTCTTTCGTAATTTTTATTGAAGTGTTTATTAAAATAATTTACTAGATTGTTATAAACCCTAAATCTTAAACCTTAACCCTAAACCCCATACCCTATACCCTAAATCTCATACCCTAAACCCTAAACGCTAAAGCCTAAACCATAAGCACTTTATAACATTTTAAAAAGTTTTTTGTAATTTTTACTTAATTGTTTATTAAAAGAATTTACTAAATTTTTATAAACCATAAATTCTAAACATTAACCCTAAACCTCATACCCTAAACCCTAAAGTCAATACCGAAAACCCTAAACCCTAAGCATTTTATAACATTTTAAATAGTGTTTTGTAATTTTTATTTAAGTGTTTATTAAAAGAATTTAAAAAATTGTTATAAACCCTAAATCCTAAACCTTAACCCTAGACCCCATACCCTAAACCCTAAAGCCCATATCCTAAACGCTAAACCCTAAACCCTAGACCATAAACCCTAAGAATTTTACAACATTTTAAAAAGTGTTTTGTAATTTATGTTTAAGTGTTTATTAAAACAAATTACTAGATAGTTATAAACCCTAAACCCCATACCCTAAACACTAAAGCCGATACCCTAAACTCTAAACCCTAAGGATTTTATAACATTTTAAAAAGTGTTTCGTAATTTGTATTTAAGTGTTTATTAAAAGCATTTACTAAATTGTTATAAACCCTAGATCCTAAACCTTAACCCTAAGGACCATACCCTATACCCTAAAGCCCATACCCTAAACCCTAAACCCTAACCCTAAGCATTTTATAACATTTTTAAAAGTGCTTTGTAATTTTATTTAAGTTTTTATTATAAGAATTTACTAAGTTGTTATAAATCATAAATCCTAAACCTCAACCCTAAACCCCATACACTAAACCGTAAACCTTAAGCATTTTATAACATTCTAAAATCTGATTTGTAATTTTTATTTAAGTGTTTATTAAAAGAATTTACTAAATTGTTATCAACCCTAAATCCTAAGCCTTAACCCTAAACCCCATACCCTAAACCCTAAAGCCCATACCCTAAACCATAAACCCTAAGCATTTTAAAACATTTTAAAAAGTGTTTTGTAATTTTTATTTTAGTGATTATTAAAAGAATTTACTAAATTGTTATAAACCCTAAATCCTAAAACTTAACCCTAAACCCCATACCCTATACACTAAAACCCATACTCTAAACCCTAAACCCTAAACCCTAAGCATATTATAATATTTTAAAAATGTTTTGTAATTTTTATTTAAGTGTTTATTGAAAGAATTTACTAAATTGATACAAACCCTAAATTATAAACCTTAACTCTAAACCCCATACCCTAAACACTAAAACTCATACCCCAAACCCCAAACCATAAACCGATAGCATTTAATAAAATTTTAAAAAGTGTTTTGTAGCTTTTATTCAAGTTTTTATTAAAAGAATTTACTAAATTTATATAAACCCTAAATCCTAAACCTTAACAATAAACCCCATTCACTAAACCCTAAACCCTAAACCCTAAGCATTTTATAACATTTTAAAAAGTGTTTTGTAATTTTTATTGAAGTGTTTATTAAACGAATTTACTAAATTCTTATAGACCATAAATCCTAAAGCTTAAACCCTAAGCATTTTGTAACATTTCAAAAAGTGTTATGTAATTTTTATTTAAGTGTTTTTTAAAAGAATTTACTAAATTGTTATAAACCCTAAATCCTAAACGTTAACCCTAAACCCCATACCAAAAATAGTAAAGCCCATACCCTCAACCCTAAACCCTAAACCCTAAGCATTTTTATAACATTTTAAAAAGTGTTTTGTAATTTTTATTTAAGTGTTTATTAAAAGAATTTACTATATTATTATAAATCCTAAATCCTAAACCTTAACCCTAAAGCCCATACCCTAAACCCTAAAACCTAAGTATTATATAACATTTTAAAAAGTGTTTTGTAATTTTTATTTAAGTGGTTATTAAAATAATTTACAAAATTTTTATAAACCCGAAATCCTAAACCTTAACCATAAACACTAAACCCCATACCCTAAAACCTAAACCCTAAACCTTAAACGCTAAACCTTAAGAATTTTATAGCATTTTAAAATGTGTTTTGTATTTTTTATTTAAGTGTTTATTCAAAGAATTTACTTATTTGTTATAAACCCTAAACCTTAAACCTAATACCTAAGCATTTTATAACGTTCTAAAAAGTGTTTGGTAGTTTTCATTTAAGTATTTATTAAAAGAATTTACTAAATTGTTATAAATCGTAAATCCTAAACCTTAACCCTAAACCCAATACCCTAAACCCTAAATCCTAAATCCTAAGAATTTTATAACCTTTTAAAAAATGTTTTGTAATATTTATTTAAGTGTTTATTAAAAGAATTTAGTAAGTTCTTATAAACCTAAATCCTAAACCTTAACCCTCAACCCCACACCCTGAACCCTAAAGCCCATACCCTAAACCCTAAACCCTAAATCATAAACCTTAACCCTAAACCCATACCCTAAACCCTAAACCCTTAGCATTTCATAACATTTTAAAAAGTGTTTTGTAATTTCTATTCAAGTGTTTATTAAAAGATTTTTCTAAATTGTTATAAACCATAAATCATAAAACTTAACCCTAAAAACCATACCCTAAACCATATTTTTTATTCAAGTTTTTATTAAAAGAATTTACTAAATTGATACAAACACTAAATTCTAAACCTTAACCCTAATCCCCATACCCTAAACACTAAAACTCATACCCTAAATCCTAAACCGTAAACCCATAGCATTTTATAACATTTTAAAAAGTGCTTTGTAATTTTTATTCAAGTTCTTATTAAAAGAATTTACTAAATTGATATAAAGCCTAAATCTTAAACCTTAACCCTAAATCCTAAACCTTTAACCTAAACCCCATTCACTAAACCCTAAACCCTAAGTATTTGATAACATTTTAAAAAGTGTTTTGTAATCTTTAGTTAAGTGTTTATTAAAACAATTTACCAAATTGTTATAAACCCTAAATCCTAAACCTTAACCCTAAACCCTAAAGTCCATACCCTAAACCCTAAGCATTTTATAACATTTTAAAAAGTGTTTATTAATTTTTATTTAAGTGTTTATTAAAAGAATTTACTAAATTGTTATAAACCCTAAATCCTAAACCTTAACCCTAAACCCAATACCCTAAACCATAAAGCACATACCCTAAATCGTAAGCATTTTATAACATTTTAGAAGGTGTATTGTATTTTTTATTTAACTGTTTATTAAAAGAATTTACTAAATTTCTATAAACCATAAACCCTAAATCCCATACCCTAAACCATAAACCCTAAGCATTTTATAACATTTTTAAAAGTGTTTTGTAATTTTTATTTAAGTTTTTATTAAAAGAATCTACTAAATTTTTATAAACCCTAAATCATAAACCTTAACACTAAACCAGATACCCTAAACACTAAAGGCCATACACTAAACCCTAAACCCTAAGCATTTTATAACATTTTAAAAAGTGTTTTGTAATTTTTATTTAAGTGTTAATTAAAAGAAATTACTAAATTGTTATAAACCCTAAATCCTAAACCTTAACCCTATCCCCATACCGTAAACCCTAAATCCCATTCTCTAAATCCTAAACCCTATACCCTAAGCATTTTATAGGATTTTAAAAAGTGTTTTCTAATTTTCATTTAAGTGTTTATTAAAAGAACTTACTAAATTGTTATAAACCTTAAACCTTAAACCCTAAACCCTAAGAATTTTATAACATTTTAAAAAGTGTTTTGTAATTTTTATTTAAGAGTTTATCTAAACAATTTACTAAATTGTTATAAACCCTACATCCTGAAACTTAACCCTAAACCCCATACCCTAAACACTAAAGCCCATACCGTAAACCCTAAACCGTATGCATTTTATAACATTTTAAAAAGAGTTTTGTAATTTTTCTTTTAATGTTTATTAAAAGAATTTACTAAATTGTTATAAAATATAAATCCTAAACCTTAACCCTAAACCCTAAGCATTTTATAACATTTTAAAATTTGTTTTGTAATTTTTATTTAAGTGTTTATTAAAAGAATAACTAAATTGTTATAAACCATAAATCATAAACCTTAACCCTAAAACCCATACCCTAAACTCTAAAGCCCATACCCAATACCCTAAACCCTAAACCCTAAACCCTAAGCATTTTATAACATTTTAAAAAGTGTTTTGTATTTTTTCTTTAAATTTTTATTAAAAGAATTTACTAAATTGTTATAGACCCTAAAACATAAACCTTAACCCTAAACCCCATAACCTAAACCCTAAAAGCCCATACCCTAAACCCTAAACCATAAACATTTTATAACATTTTAAAAAGTGTTTATTAAAAAACTTTACTAAATTTTTATAAACCATAAATCCTAAACCTTAACACTAAACCCCCTACCCTAAATCCTAAGGCCCATACCCAAAACCCTAAACCCTAAACACTAAGTATTTTATAACATTTTAAAAAGTGTTTTGTAATTTTTATTTAAGTGTTTGTTAAAAGAATTTACTAAATTGTTATAGACCATAAATCGTAAACCTTAACTCTAAACCCCATACCCTAAACACTAAATCCTAAGCATTCTATAACCTTTTAAAAAGTGCTTTGTAACTTTTATTTAAGTGTTTATTAAAAGAATTTATTAAAGTGTTATAAACTCTAAACCCTAAAACCTATGTATTTTATAACATTTTAAAGGGAATTTTCTAACTTTTATTTATGTGTTTATTAAAAAAATTTACTGAAGTGTTATAAACCCTACATCCTGAACCTTAAACCTAAACCCCATACCCTAAACACTAAATCCCATACGCTAAACCCTAAACCCTAAACCGTAAGCATTTTATAACATTTTAAAAATTGTTTTGTAATTTTTATTTAAGTGTTTATTAAAAGAATTTAGTAAATTGTTATAAACCCTAAATCCTAAATCTTAACCCTAAACCCCATACCCAATAACCTAACACCCATACCCTAAACCCTAAACCCTAAACCCCGTACCCTAAAACCTAAAGCCCATACAAAAACCCTGAATCTTAAACCTTAACCCTAAAACACATACCCTAAACCCTAAAGCCCATAGGCTAAACCATAAACCCTAAACTCTAAACCCTAAATCCTGAAACTTAACCCTAAAACCCATACCCTAAAAACTAAAGCCCATATTGTAAACCCTAAACCCTAAGCATTTTATAACATTTTAAAAAGTGTTTTGTAAAATTTATTTATGTGTTTATTAAGATAACTTACTAAATTGTTATAAACCTAAATCCTAAACAATAACACTCAACCCCATACTCTAAAACCTAAAGCCCATACCATAAACACTAAACCCTAAGCATTTTATAACATTTTAAAAAGTGTTTTGTAGTTTTTATTTATGTGTTTATTAAAAGAATTTACTAAATTGTTATAAACCTCAATCCTAAACTTTAACAATCAACCCCACACCCTAAACCCTAAAGCCCATACCCTAAGCACTAAACCCTAAGCATTTTATAACATTTCAAAAAGTGTTTTGTAATTTTTACTTAAGTTTTCTTTAAACAATTTACTAAATTGTTATAAACCCTACATCATGAACCTTAACCCTAAATACATACCCTAAACACTAAAGCCCAGACCCTAATCCCTAAGCATTTTATAACATTCTAAAAAGTGTTTTCTAATTTTCATTTAAGTGTTTATTGAAAGAATTTACTAAATTGTTATAAACACTAAATCCTAAACCTTAAACCTAATCCCCATACTGTAAACCCTAAACCCTATACCTTAAGCATTTTATAGGATTTTAAAAAGTGTTTTCCAATTTTTATTTAAGTGTTTATTAAAAGAACTTACTAAATTGTTATAAACCTTAAACCCTAAACCCTAAACCCTAAGAATTTTATAATATTTTAAAAAGTGTTTTGTAATTTTTATTTAAGTGTTTATTTAAACAATTTTTTAAATTTTTATAAACACTACATCCTGAACCTTAACCCCAAACCCCATACCCTAAAAACTAAAGCCCATACCCTAAACCCTAAACCCTATGCATTTTATAACATTTTAAACAGTGTTTTGTAATTTTTATTTAAGTGTTTATTAAAAGAATTTACTAAATTGTTATAAACCCTAAATCCTAAACCTTAACCCTAAACTCTAAGCACTTTATAACATTTTAAAATGCGTTTTGGAATTTTTATTTAAGTGTTTATTAAAAGAATTTACTAAATTTTTATAACCCATAAATCCTAAACCTTAACCCTAAAACCCATACCCTAAACTCTAAAGCCCATACCCAATACCCTAATCCCTAAACCCTAAACCCTAAGCACTTTATAACATTTTAAAAAGTGTTTTGTAACTTTTATTTAAGTGTTTATTAAAAGAATTTACTAAACTTTTATAAACCCTAAAACCTAAACCTTAACTCTAAAGCCCATACCCTAAACCCTAAACCCTAAGCATTTTATAACATTTCAAAAAGTGTTTATTAGAAAAATTTACTAAATTTTTATAAACCATAAATCCTAAACCTTAACCCTAAACCCTAAATCCCATACCCAAAACCTTAAACCCTAAACAATAAGTATTTTATAACATTTAAAAAAGTGTTTTGTGATTTTTATTTAAGTGTTTATTAAAAGAATTTACTAAATTGTTATAGACCATAAATCCTAAACCTTAACACTAAACCCCTTACCCTAAACCCTAAAGCCCATACCCTAAACCCTGTACCCTAAACCCTTAACTCTAAATACTAAATACTGAGCATTCTCTAGCATTTTAAAAAGTGTTTTGTAATTTTTATTTAAGTGTTTATTAAAATAATTTACTAAATTGTTATAAACCATAAACCTTAAACCCTAAGCATTTTATAACATTTTAAAAAGTGTTTTGTAATTTTTATTTAACTGTTTATTAAAAAAAATTACTAAATTGTTATAAACCCTACATCCTTAACCTTAAACCTAAACCCCATACCATAAACATTAAAGCTTGTACCCTAAACCCTAAACCCTAAGCATTTTACAACATTTTAAAAAGTGTTTTGTAATTTTTATTCAAGTGTTTATTAAAAGAATTTAATAAATTGTTATAAACCCTAAATCCTAAAACTTAACCCTAAACCCCATACCCTATAACCTAAAGCCCATACCTTAAACCCTAAACCCTAAGCATTTTATAACATTTTAAAATGTGTTTTGTAATTCTTATTTAAGTGTTTATTAAGAGAATTTTCTAAATTGTTATAAACCGTAAATCCTAAACCTTAACACTAAACCCCGTACCCTACAACCTAAAACCCATACCGCAAACCCTAAACCCTAAACCCTCACCATTTTATAACATTTTAAAAAGTGTTTTGTAATTTTTATTTAAGTGTTTATTAAAAGAATTTACTAAATTGTTATAAAACCTAAATATTAAAACTTAACCCTAAACCCCATACCCTAAACCCTAAAGCCCATAGGCTAATCCCTAAACCCTAAACTCTAAACCCTAAATCTTGAACCTTAACCCTAAAACCCATACCCTAAAAACTAAAGCCCATATCGTAAACCCTAATCCATAAGCATTTTATAACAGTTTAAAAAGTGTTTTGTAATTTTTTTTAAGTGTTTATTAAAAGAATTTTCTAAATTGTTATAAAACCTCAATCCTAAACCTTAACATTCAACCCCACACCCTAAACCCTAAAGCCCATACCCTAAATACTAAACCCTATGAATTTTATAGAATTTTAAAAAGTGTTTTGTAATTTTTATTTAAATGTTTATTTAAACAATTTACTAAATTGTTATAAATCCTACATCCTGAACCTTAACCCTAAACACCATACCCTAAACACTAAAGCCCATACCCTAAACCCTGAGCATTTTATAACATTTTAAAATGTGTTTTGTAATTTTTATTTAAGTGTTTATTAAAAGAATTTGCTAAATTGTTATAAATCCTAAACCTTAAACCCTAAACCCTAAGCATTTTATAACATTTTAAAATGTGTTTTGCAATTTTTATTTAAGTGTTTATTTAAAGAATTTACTAAATTGTTATAAACCATAAATCCTAAACCTTAACCCTAAAACCCATACCCTAAACTGTAAAGCCCATACCCAATACGCTAAACCCTAAACCGTAAGCATTTTATAACATTTTAAAATGTGTTTTGTAATTTTTATTTAAGTGTTTATTAAAATAATTTACTAAATTGTTATAAACACTAAATCCTAAACCTTAACCCTAGACCCCATACCCTAAACCCTAAAGCCCATACCCTAATCCCTAAACCCTAAGCATTTTATAACATTTTAAAAAGTGTTTATTAAAATAATTTACTAAATTGTCATAAACCATAAATCCTAAACCTTAACCTTAAACCCCACACCCTAAACTCTAAAGCCCATACCCAAAACCCTAAACCCTAAACCCTGAGCATTTTATAACATTTTAAAAAGTGTTTTGTAATTTTTATTTAAGTATTGATTAAAAGAATTTACTAAATTGTTATAAACCATAAATCCTAAACCTTAACACTAAACCCCATACCCTAAACCCTAAAGGCCATACCATAAACCCTAAACACTAAACCCTAAACCCTAAACACTAAACCCTAAGCATTTTATAACATTTTAAAAAATGTTTTGTAATTTTTATTTAACTGTTTATTAAAATAATTTACTAAATTGTTATTAACCCTAAACACTAAACCCTAAGCATTTTATAAAATTTTAATAAGTGTTCTGTAATTTTTATTTAAGTGTTTATTAAAACTATTTACTAAATTGTTATAAACCCTACATCCTAAACGTTAACACTAAGCCCCATACCCTAAACATTAAAGACCATACCCTAAACCCTAAGAATTTTATAACATTTTAAAAAGTGTTTTGTAATTTTTAGTTAAGTGTTTATTAAAAGAATTTACTAAATTGTTATAAACCCTAAATCCTAAACCTTAACCCTAAACCCCACACCCTATAACCTAAATCCCATACCCTAAACCCTAAGCATTTTATAACATTTTAAAATGTGTTTTGTAATTTTTATTCAAGTGTTTATTAAAAGAATTTTCTAAATTGTTATAAACCATAAATCCTAAACCTTAAGCCTAAACTCCATACCCTAAAACCTAAAGCCCATACCAAAAACCCTAAACCCTAATCCCTCAGCCTTTTATAACATTTTAAAAAGTGTTTTGCAATTTTTATTTTAGTGCTTATTAAAAGAATTTATTAAATTGTTATAAACCATAAATCTTAAACCTTAACCCTAAACCCCATAACCTAAACCATAAATCCCATACCCTAAACCCTAAACCCTATGCATTTTATAACATTTTAAAAAGTGTTTTGTAATTTTTATTTAAGTGTTTATTAAAACAACTTACTAAATCGTTATAAACCCTAAATCCTGAACCTTAACCCTAAAACCCATACTCTAAAAACTAAAGCCCATGCCCTAAACCCTAAACCCTAAGCATTTTATAACATTTTAAAAAGTGTTTTGTAATTTTTATTTAAGTGCTTATCAAAAGAATTTACAAAATTGATATAAACCTAAATCCTAAACCTTAACACTCAACCCCACACTCTAAACCCCAAAGCCCATACCCTAAACACTAAACCTAAGCAATTTATAACATTTTAAAAAGTGTTTCGTAATTTTGATTTAAGTTTTTATTAAAAGAATTTACTAAATTGTTATAAACCATAAATCCTAAAACTTAACCCTAAACCCCATACCGAAAATTCTAAACCCCATACCCTAAACCCTAAATACCATACCCTAAACCCTAATCATTTTCTAACATTTTAAAAAGTGTTTTGTAATTTTAATTTAAGTGTTTGTTAAAAGAATTTACTAAATTGATATAAACCATAAATCCTAAACCTTAACCCTAAGCCCCATACACTAAACCCTAAATACCATACCCTAAAACTTAAGCATTTTATAACATTTCAAAAGGTTTTTTGTAATTTTTATTTAACCTTTTATTAAAAGAATATACTAAATTGTTATAAGCCCTAAATCCTAAATCTTATCCCTAAACCCCCTACCCTAAACCCTAAAGCCCATACCGTAAATCCTAAACCCTAAGAATTTTATAACATTTTAAAAAGTGTTTTGTAATTTTTAATTAATTGTTTATTAAAAGAATTTTCTAAATCGTTATAAACCCTAAATCCTAAACCTTAACCCTAAACCCCATACCCTATATGCTAAATTCCATACCCTAAACACTAATCACTAAACCCTAAGCATTTTATAACATTTTGAAAAGTGTTTTGTATTTTTTATTTAAATGTTTATTAAAAGAATTTTCTAAATTGTTGTAAACCATAAATCTTAAAACTTAACCCTAAACCCTGAAGGCCATACCCTAAACTGTTAACCCTATACCCTAAACACTAAGCATTTTATAACATTTTAAAAAGTGTTTTGTAATTTTTATTTAAGTGCTTATTGAAACATTTTACTAAATTCTTATAAACCCTAAATCGTGAACCTTAACCCTAAACCCCATACCCTAAACACTAAAGCCCATAACCTAAACCCTAAACCATAAACCCTAAACCCTCAACATTTTATAACATTTTAATTTTTTTTTTTATTTTTATTTAAGTGTTTATTAAAAGAGTTTGCTAAATTGTTATAAACCATAAATCCTAAAGCTTAACCCTAAACCCCATACCCTAAACTGTAAACCCTAAACCCTAGATCCTCAGCATTTTATAACATTTTTAAAAGTGTTTTGAAAGTTTTATTTAAGTCTTTATTAAAATAATTTACTAAATTAACCTTAAATCCTGAACCTTAACCCTAAACCCGATACCCTAAACACTAAATCCCATATCCTAAACCCTAAACCCTAAGAATTTTATAACATTTTAAAAAGTGTTTTCTAATTCTTATTTACGTGTTTATTAAAATTATTTACTAAATTGTTAAAAACCTTATAAACTAAACCTTAACCCTAAACCCCATACCTTATACCCTAAAGCCCATACCCTAAACCGTAAACCCTAAGCATTTTGAAAAGTGCTTTGCAATTTTTATTTAAGTGTTTATTAAAAAATTTTACTAAATTTTTATAAACCATAAATCCTAAACCTTAACCCTAAACCCTAAAGCCCATACCAAAAACCCTAAGCATTTTATAACATTTTAAAAATTGTTTTCTAATTTTTATTTAAGTGTTTATTAAAATAATTTACTAAATTGCTTTAAACCCTAAATCCTAAACCTTAACCCTAAAGCCCATGCCCTATACCTTAAAGCCCATTCCCTAAACCCTAAACCCTAAGCATTTTATAACATTTTAAAATGTGTTTGGTAATTTTTATTTAACTGTTTATTAAAAGAATTTAAAATTGTTATAAATCCTAAATCTTAAACCTTAAATCTAAACCCCATACCCTAAACCCTAAAGTCCATACCATAAACCCTAAACTCTAAACCCTAAACGCTATACATTTTATAACATTTTAAAAAGTGTTTTGTAATTTTTCTTTAAGTGTTTATTAAAACAATTTACTAAACTGTTATAAACCCTAAATCCTGAACCTTAACCCTAAACCCAATACCCCAAAAACTAAAGCACATACCCTAAACCCTAAACCCTGAGCATTTTATAATATTTTCAAAAGTTTTTGTAATTTTTATTTAAGATTTTATTAAAAGAATTTATTAAATTGTTATCAAGCATAAATCCTAAACCTTAACCCTAAACCCCATACACTAAACCCTAAAGCCCATACCCTAAACCCTAAAGCCTAAACCCCAAACCCTAGCATTTTGTAACATTTAAAAAAAAACAATTGTAATTTTTATTTAAGTGTTTATTAGAAGAATTTTCTAAATTGTTATCAACCCTAAATCCTAAACCTTAACCCTAAACCCCATATCCTAAACCCTAAAGCCCATACCCTAAACCTTAAACCCTTAGCATTTTATCTCATTTTAAAAAGTGTTCTGTCATTTTTATTTAAGTGTTAATTAAAAGAATTTACTAAATTGTTATAAACACTAAATCCTAAAAATTATCCCTAAATCCCATACCCTAAACCCTAAACCCTAAGCATGTTATAACATTTTAAAAATGTTTTGTAATTTTTATTTAAGTGTTTATTAAAAGAATTTACTAAATTGTTATAAACCCTAAATCCTAAACCTTATCCCTAAACCCCATACCCTATACCCTAAAGCCCATACCCTAAACCCTAAATCCTAAACCTTAACCCTAAACTCCATACCCTATACCCTAAATCCCATACCCTAAACCCTATGCATTTTATAACATATTAAAAAATGTTTTGTATTTTTTATATAAGTGTTTATTAGAAGAATTTTCTAAATCATTATAAACCATAAATCATAAACCTTAACCCTAAACTCCATACCCTAAACCCTAAAAGCCATACCCTAAACAGTTAACCCTAAACCCTAAGCATTTGATAACATTTTCAAAAGTGTTTTGTAATTTTTATGTAAGTGTTTATTAAAACAATTTACTAAATTGTTATAAACCTCAATCCTAAACCTTAACACTCAACCACACACCCTAAACCCTAAAACCTAAACCCTAAGCATTTTATAAAACTTTAAAAAGTGTTTTGTAATTTTAATGTAACTGTTTATCAAAATAATTTACTAAATTGTTATAAACCATCAATCCATACCTTAACCCTAAACCCCATACCCTAAACCCTAAGCATTTTATAACATTTTAAAAAGTGTTTTGTAATTTTATTTAAGTGTTTATTTAAAAAATTTACTAAATTGTTATAAACCCAAAACCCCATACCATAAACACTGAAGCCCATACCCTAAACTCTAAACCCTAAGCATTTTATAACATTTTAAAAAGTGTTTTGTAATTTTTATTTAAGTGTTTATTAAAAGAATTTACTAAATTGTTATAAACCATAAATCCTAAACCTTAACCCTAAACTCCATACCCTGAAGCCCATACCCTAAACCGTAAACCATAAACCCTAAACACTAAGCATTTTTTAACATTTTAAAAGTGTTCTGTAATTTTTATTCAAGTGTTTATTAAACGAATTTACTAAATTGTTATAAACCCTATATACTCAACCTTAACCCTAAACCCCATACCCTAAGCATTAAGGCCCATATCCTAAACCCTAAACCATAAGCATTTTATAACATTTTAAAAAGTGTTTTGTAATTTTTATTTAAGTGTTTATTAAAACTATTTACTAAATTGTTATAAACCTTAAATCCTAAACCTTAACCCTAAACCCCATACCTTATACCCTAAAGCCCATACACTAAACCCTAAACCCTAAACCCTAAGCATTTTATAACATTTTAAAAAGTGTTTTGTAATTTTTATTTAAGTGTTTATTAAAATAACTTACTAAATTGTTATAAACCATAAAACCTAAACCTTAAACCTAAACCCTAAGCCTTTTATAACATTTTAAAAAGTGTTTTGTAATTTTTATTTAAGTATTTACTAAGAGAATTTACTAAACTATTATAAACCGTAAATCCTAAACCTTCACCCTAAACCCCAAATCCTAAACCCTAAAACCTAAGCATTTTATAACATTTTAAAAAGTGTTTTGTAATTTTTATTTAACTGTTATTTAAAAAAAATATCTAAATTTTTATAAACCATAAATCCTAAACCTTAACCCTAAACCACATACCCTAAAACCTAAAACCCATATCGAAAACTATAAACCCTAAACCCTAGCATTTTATAACATTTTAAAAAGTGTTTTGTAATTTTCATTTAAGTTTTTATTAAAATAATTTAATGAATTGTTATAAACCTTAAATCTTAAACCTTAACCCTAAATCCCGAACCTTGGCCCTAAACCCCATTCCCTAAAAACTAAATCACATACCCTAAGCATTTTATAACATTCTAAAAAGTGTTTTGTAATTTTTATTTAAGTGTTTATTAAAAGAAATTACTAAATTCTTATAAACCCTAAATCCTAAACCTTAACCCTAAACCCTAAAGCCCATACCCTAAACCCTAAGCATTTTATAGCATTTTAAAAAGTTTTTTGTAATTGTTATTTAAGAGTTTATTAGGAGAATTTACTAAATTTTTATCAACCCTAAAACCTAAACCTTAACCCTAAAGCCCATACCCTAAACCCTAAACCCTAAACCCTAAGCATTTTATAACATTTTAAAAAGTGTTATGTTATTTTTCTTTAAGTGTTAATTAGAAGAATTTACTAAATTGTTATAAACCCTAAATCCTAAAACTTAACCATAAACCCATACCCTAAACACTAAACCCTAAACCATAAGCATTTTATAACATTTTAAAAATGTTTTGTAATTTTAATTTAAGTGTTTATTAAAAGAATTTACTAAAAATATACAAACCCTAAATTCTAAGCCTTAACCCTAAACCCCATATCCTAAAGACTAAAGCTCTTACCCTAAACGCTAAATTGTAAACCCATAGCATTCTATAACATTTTAAAAAGTGCTTTGTAATTTTTATTCAAGTTTTTATTAAAATAATTTACTAAATTGTTATAAACCCTAAATCCTAAACCTTAACCCTAAACCCCATTCACTAAACCATAAACCCTAAACCCTAAGCATTTTATAACATTTTAAAAAGTGTTTTGTAATTTTTATTTAAGTGTTTATTAAAACAATTTACCAAATTGTTGTAAACCCTAAATCCTAAACATTAATACTAAACCCCATACCCTAAACCCTAAAGTCCATACCCTAAACCTTAAACCCTAAACCCTAAACCCTAAGCATTTTATAACATTTTAAAAAGTGTTTATTAATTTTTTTAAGTGTTTATTAAATAATTTACTAAATTTTTATAAACCCTAGATCCTAAACCTTAACCGTAAACCTCATACCCTAAACCCTAATCATCTTATAAAATTTCAAAAGGTGTTTTGTAATTTTTATTTTAGTGTTTATTAAAAGAATTTTCTAAATTGTTATAAACCATAAATCCTAGTCCTTAACCCTAAACCCCATACGCTTAACCCCAAATCCCATACCCTAAACCCTAAACTCTAAACTCTAAACCCTAAGCATTATATAACATTTTAAAAAGTGTTTTGGACTTTTTATTTAAGTGTTTATTAAAGAATTTACTAAATTGTTATAAACCTTAAACGCTAAACCCTAAGCATTTTATAACATTTTAAAAGGTGTTTATTAAAACAATTTACTAAATTGTTATAAACCCTACATCCTCAACCTTAACCCTAAACCCCATACCCTAAACACTAACGCCAATACCCTAAACCATAAAACCTAAGCATTTTATAACATTTTGAAAAGTCTTTTGTAATTTTTATTTAAGTGTTTATTAAAAGAATTTACTAAATTGTTATAAACCCAAATTCCTAAATCTTAACCCTCAAACCTATACCCTATACCCTAAAGCCCATACCCTAAACCCTAAACCCTAAACCCTAAAAATTTTATAACATTTTTAAATGTGTTTTGTAATTTGTATTTAAGTGTTTAGTAAAAAAATTTACTAAATTGTTATAAACTGCAAATCCTAAACCTTAACCCTAAACCACATACCCTAAAACCTAAAGCCCATACCAAAAAACCTAAGCCCTAAGCATTTTATAACATTTTAAAAAGTGTTTTGTAATTTTTATTTAAGTTTTTACTAAAATAATTTACTAAAGTGTTATAAACCATAAATCCTAAAACTTAACCCTAAACCCTAAATACCATACCCGAAACCCAAAACCCTAAACCCTAAGCATTTTATAACATATTAAAAAGTGTTTTGTAATTTTTATTTAAGTGTTTATAAAAAGAATTTACTAAATTGTTATAAACCCTAAATCCTAAACCTTAACCCTAAACACCATACCCTAAACCCTAGGCATTTTATAACATCTTAAAATGTGTTTTGTAATTTTTATTTAAGTGTTTATTAAAAGCATTTACTAAACTGTTATAAATCCTAAATCTTAAACCTTAACCCTAAAACCCATACCCTAAACCCTAAACCCTAAACTCTAAACCCTAAACCCTATGCATTCTATAACATTTTAAAAAGTGTTTTGTAATTTTTATTTAAGTGTTTATTAAAAAAATTTACTAAGTTGTTATAAACCATAAATCGTGAACCTTAACCCTAAACCCTATACCCTAAAAACTAATGAACATACCCTAAACCCTAAACCCTAAGCATTTTATAACATTTTAAAAAAAAAATTGTAATCTTTATTTGTGTTTATTTAAATAATTTACGAAATTGTTATAAACCATAAATCCTAAACCTTAACCCTAAACCACATAGCCTAAACCCTAAACCCTAAGAATTTTATAACATTCTAAAAAGTGTTTTGTAATTTTTATTTAAGTTTTTATTAAAAGAATTTAGTAAATTGTTATCCACCCTAAATCCTAAACCTTAACCCTAAACCCCATACCATAAACCCTAAACCCCATACCCTAAACCCTAAACCCAAAACCCTAAACCCTAAGCATTTTATAACATTTTAAAAAGTTTTTTGTAATTTTTATTTAAGTGTTTATTAGAAGTATTTACTAAATTGTTATCAACCCTAAACCCGGTACCCTAAACCCTAAAGCACATACCCCAAACCCTAAACCCTAAACTTTAAACCCTAAACCCTATGCATTTTATAACATTTTAAAAAGTGTTTTGTAATTTTTATTTAACTGTTTATTAAAAGAATTTACTAAAGTGTTATGAGACCTAAATCTTAAAGCTTAACCCTAAAACCCATACTCTAAACCCTAAGGCCCATACCCTAAACCCTAGACCCCATGCATTTTATAACATTTTAAAAAATGTTTTGTTATTTTTATTTAAGTGTTTATTAAAAAAAATTACTAAATTGTTATAAACCCTAAATCCTAAACCTTAACCCTAAAACCCATACCTTAAAAACTAAATCCCATACCCAAAACCCTAAAACCTAGGAATTTTATAACATTTTAAGTGTTTATTAAAAGAATTTACTAAGTTGTTATAAACCTAAATCCTAATCCCTAACTCTCAACCCCACACCCTAAAGCCTAAAGCCCATACCCTAAACATTAAACCCTAAACTCTAAGCATTTTATAACATTTTAAAAAGTTTTTTGTAATTTTTATTTAAGTGTTTATTAAAATAATTTACTAAATCGTTATAAAACACAAATCCTAAACCTTAACCCTAAACCCCATACCCTAAACCATAAATCACATACTAGAACCCCAAACTCTAAAGCCTAAACCCTAAGCATTTTATAACATTTTAAAAAGTGTTTTGTAATTCTTATTTAAGTGTTTATTAAAAGAATTTACTAAATTGTTATAAACCCTAAACCCCATACCCTAAACACTAAAGCCCATACCCTAAACTCTAAACCCTAAGCATTTGATAACATTTTAAAAAGGGTTTTGTAATTTTTTTAAAGTGTCTATTAAAATCAAGTACTAAATTGTTATAAACCCTAAATCCTAAACCTTAACCCTAAACCCCATACCCTCTACGCTAAACCCTAAACACTAATCCCTAAACCTTAAACCCTAAGCATTTTATATCATTTTAGAAGTGTTTTGTAATTTTTATTTAAGTGTTTCTTAAAACAACATACTAAATTGACATAAACCATAAATCATAAACCTTAACCTTAAACCCCATACCTTGAAGCCCATAGCCTAAACCGTAAACCGTAAACCATAAACCCTAAGCATTTTATAACATTTTAGAAAGTGTTATGTAATTTTTATATAAGTGTTTATTAAAACAATTTACTGAATTGTTATAAACCATAAATCCTGAACCTTAACCCTAAACCCCATACACTAAACACTAAAGCCCATATCGTAAACCTTAAACCCTAAGCATTTTATAAAATTTTAAAAAGTGATTTCTAATTTTTATTTAAGTGTTTATTAAAAGAATTTAGTAAATTGTTATAAACCCTAAATCCTAAACCTTAACCCTAAACCCCATACCCTATACCCTAAAGACAATACCATAAACCAAAAACCCTAAACCATAAACCCTAAGCATTTTATAACATTTTAAAATGTGTTTTGTAATTTTTATTTAAGTGTTTATTACAAGAATTTACTAAATTGTTATAAACCGTAAATCCTAAACCTTAACCCTAAACCACGTAACCTAAAACCTAAAGCCCATACCGAAAACCCTAAATCCTAAACCCTAAGCATTTTATAACATTTTAAAAAGTGTTTTGTAATTTTTATTTAAGTGTTTATGAAAAGAATTTACTAAATTTTTATAAACCCTAAATCTTAAACCTTAACCCTACACACCATACCATAAATCCTAAAGCCCATACCCTAAACCCTAAGCCCTAAACTCTAAACCCTAAACCCTATGCATTTTATAAAATTTTTAAAAGCGTTTTGTAAATTTTATTTATGTGTTTATTAAAAGAATTTACGAAATTTTTATAAACCCTAAATCTTGAACCTTAACCCTAAACTCCATGCCCTAAACCCTAAACCCTAAGCATTTTATAACATTTTAAAAAGTTTTTTGTAATTTTTATTTAAGTGTTTATTAAAATAATTTACTAAATTGTTATAAATTGTAAATCCTAAACCTTAACCCTGAACGTCGTACCGTAAACCCTAAATCCAAAACCCTAAACCCTAAGCATTTTATAACATTCTAAAAAGTGTTTTGTAATTTTTATTTAAGTGTTTATTAAAAGGATTTACTAAATTGTTATCAATCCTAAATCCTAAACCTTAACCCTAAACCATAAAGCCCATACCCTAAACCCTAAACCCTAATCACTTTATAACATTTTAAAAAGTTTTTTGTAATTTTTATTTAAGTGCTCATTAGAAGAATTTAGTAAATTGTTATCAACCCTAAATCCTAAACCTTAACCCTAAACCCTAAAGCCCATACCCTAAAACCTAAACCCTAAACCCTAAACCCTAAGAATTTTATAACATTTTAAAAGGTCTTTTGTAATTTTTATTTAAATGTTTATTAAAACAATTTACTATATTGTTATAAACCCTAAATCCTAAACCTTAGCCCTAAACCCCATACCCTAAACCCTAAACACTAAGCATTTTATAACATTTTAAAAAGTTTTTTGTAATTTTTGTTTAAGTGTTTATTAACAGAATTTACTAAATTGTTATAAACCCTAAAAGCTAAAGCTTAACCCTAAACACCATAACCTATACCCTAAAGTCCATACCCTAAACCCTAAAACCTAAACAGTAAACCCTAAACCCTAAGCATTTTATAACATTTTAAAAAGTGTTTTGCAATTTTTATTTAAGTGTTTATTAAAAGAGTTTACTAAATTGTTATAAACCATAAATCCTAAGCCCCATAAACTAAACCCTAAAGCCCATACCCTAAACCATGAACCATAGACCCTAAGCATTTTATAACATTTTAAAAAGTGTTTTGTAATTTTTATTTAAGTGTTTATTAAAAGAATTTACTAAATTGTTATAAACACTAAATCCTAAACCTTAACCCTAAACCCCATACCCTATACCTTGATACAGATTGTGATCCAGATCTCGTGGATATCCCAATTCCAGCCAATGATGATGGTATAGCTTCAATCTAATTGATCCTAAACAGATTAATGTCAGCAATTTGAGAAGGAAGGGCATTAAGGCCAATAACTCAAGGAAATGAAAGGATCAATTACATTTTTCATATGCTCTCCCCTCATAGATAAGGATATGTTCTATAGAATTTTGTTATTTTCTTATTTGATCCTATCTAGTTCTGGATAATAATATTTGCGATACTTAACTTAGTCCCAGATCTTTTATAAGGATAAAAGGAATTTGCTTGCCCTATCCACTCCCTTCCCTGCCAAAGCCCATACCCTAAGCCCTAAACCTAAACCCTTAGCGTTTTATAACGTTTTAAAATGTGTTTTGTAATTTTTAGTTAAGTGTTTATTAAAAGAATTTACTAAATTGTTATAAACCGTAAATCCTAAACCTTAACCCTAAACCCTGTACCCTAAAACCTAAAGCCCATACCGAAAAACATAAACCCTAAACAACCAGCATTGTAGAACATTTTAAAAAGTGTTTTGTAATTTTTATTTAAGAGTTTATTAAAAGAATTTACTAAATTGTTATAAACCCTAAATCTTAAACCTTAACCCTAAACCCCATACCCTAAACCCTCAAGCCCATACCCTAAACCCTAAACACTATACCCTAAACTCTAAACCCTAAATCCTGAACCTTAACCCTAAAACCCATACCCTAAAAACTAAAGCCCATACCATAAACCCTAATCCCTAAGCATTTTATAACATTTTAAAAAGTGTTTTGTAATTTTTATTTAAGTGTTTATTAAAAGAATTTACTAAATTGTTATAAGCCTAAATCCTAAACCTTAACACTCAACCCCACACTCTAAACCCTAAAGCCCATACCCTAAACACTAAACCCTAAGCATTTTATAACATTTTAAAAAGTGTTTTGTAATTTTTACCTAACTGTTTATTTAAACAATTTAGTAAATTGTTATAAACCCTACATCCTAAACCTTAACCCTAAACACCATACCATAAACACTAAAGCCAATACCCTAAACCCTAAACCTTAAACCCTAAGCATTTTATAACATTTTAAAAAGCGTTTTGTAATTTTTATTTAAGTGTTTATTAAAAGAATTTAATAAATTGTTATAAACCCTAAATCCTAAACCTTAACCCTAAACCCTAAAACCCATACCATAAACCCTAAACCCTAAGCATTTTATAACATTTTAAGAAGTGTTTATTAAAATAATTTACCAAATTGTTATAAACGATAAATCCTAAACCTTAACCCTAAACCCCATACCCTAAACCCTAAGCATTTTATAACATTTTAAAAAGTATTTTGTAATTTTTATTCAAGTGTTTCTTAAAAGAATTTACTAAATTGTTATAAACCATAAATCCTAAACCTTAACACTAAACCCCATACCCTAAACCCTAAAGGCCATACCCTAAACCCTAAACACTAAACACTAAGCATTCTATAACATTTTAAAAAGTGTTCTCTAATTTTTATTTAAGTGTTTATTAAAAGAATTTACTAAATTGTTATTAACCCTAAACACTAAACCCTAAGCATTTTATAAAATTTTAAAAAGTGTTTTGTAATTTTTATTTAAGTGTTTATTAAAACAATTTACTAGATTGTTATAAACCCTACATCCTAAACCTTAACTCTAAGCCCCATACCCTAAACACTAAACCCCATACCCTAAACCCTAAACCCTAAGAATTTTATAGCATTTTAAAAAGTGTTTTGTAATTTTTATTTAAGTGTTTATTAAAAAAATTTACTACATTGTTATAAACCCTAAATCCTAAACCTTATCCCTAAACCCCATACCCTAAACCCTAAACCCTAAACCTAAGCATTTTATAACATTTTAAAAAGTGTTCTGTAATTTTTATTTAAGTGTTTATTAAAAGAAGTAACAATTTTTTATAAACACTAAATCCTAAACCTTAACCCTAAACCCCATACCCTAAACCCTAATCCCTAAATCCTAAGCATTTTACAATATTTTAAAAAGTGTTTTGTATTTTTTATTTAAGTGTTTATTAAAAGAATTTTATAAATTGTTATAAACCATAAATCCTAACTCTTAACCCTAAAACCCATACCCTAAACCCTAAAGGCCATACACTAAACCGTTAACACTAAACCGTAAACCCTAAGCATTTTATAACATTTTAAAAAGTGTTTTGTAATTTTTATTTAAGTGTTTATTAAAACAATTTACTATTTTGTTACAAACCGTAAATCCTCAACCTTAACCCTAAACCCCATACCCTAAACACTAAAGCCCATACCCTAAACCCTAAACCCTAAACCCTAAGCATTTTATAACATTTTAAAAAGTGTTCTGTAATTCTTACTTAAGTGTTTATTAAAAGAATTTACTAAATTTTTATAAACCGTAAATCCTAAAACTTAACACTAAACGTTGTACCCTAAAACCTAAAGCCCATACCGAAAACCCTAAACCCTAAACCCTCATCATTTTATAACATTTTAAAAAGTGTTTTGCAAATTTTATTTAAGTATTTATTAAAAGAATTTAATAAATAATTATAAACCTAAATCCTCAACCTTAACACACAACCCCACACTCTAAACCCTAAAGCCCATACCCTAAACACTAAACCCTAAGCATTTTATAACATTATAAAAAGTTTTTGTAATTTTTATTTAAGTGTTTAATAAATGAATTCACTAAATTGTTATAAACCATAAATCCTAAACCTTAACCGTAAACCCCATACCCTAAATGCTAAATCCCATACCCTAAGCCCTAAACCCTAAACCCTAAGCATTTTATAACATTCTAAAAAGTGTTTTGTAATTTTTAAGTAATTGTTTATTAAAAGAATTTACTAAATTGTTATAAACCCTAAATCCTAAACCTTATCCTTAAACCCCATACCGTAAACCCTAAAGCTCATACCCTAAACCTTAATCCCTAAGCATTTTATAACATTTTAAAAAGTGTTTTGTAATTTTTATTTAACTATTGATTAAAAGAATTTTCTAAATTGTTATAAACCCTAAATCCTAAAAATTAACCCTAAACCACATACCCTAAACCCTAGAGGCCATGCCCTAAACCCTAAACCCTAAGAATTTTATAACATTTTAAAAATGTTTTGTAATTTTTATTTAAGTGCTTATTAAAAGAATTTACTAAATTGATACAAACCCTAAGTTCTAAACCTTAACCCTAAACCCCATACCCTAAACACTAAAGCTCATACCCTAAACCTTAAACTATAAATCCATATATTTTTATAACATTTTAAAAAGTGCTTTGGAATTTTTAGTCAAGTTTTTATTAAAAGAATTTACTAAATTGTTATAAACCCTAAATCCTAAACCTTAACCCTAAACCCTAAGCATTTTATAACATTTACTAAATTGTTATCAACCCTAAATCCTAAACCTTAACCCTAAACCCCACACCCTAAACCCTAAAGCCCATATCCAAAACCCTAAATCCTAAACCCTAAGCTTTTTATAACATTTTGAAAAGTGTTTTGTAATTTTTATTTAAGTGTTTATTAAAAGAATTTACTAAATTGTTATAAACCATAAATCTTAAACCTTAACCCTAAACCCCACACCCTAAACCCTAAAGCCCATACCCTAAACCCTAAGCATTTGATAACATTTTAAAAAGTGTTATGTAGTTTTTATTTAAGTGTTTATTAAAATAATTTACTAAATTATTATAAACCCTAACCCTAAATCCTAAACCTTAAGAATTTTATAGCATTTTAAAAATTGTTTTGTAATTTTTATTGAAGGGTTTATTAAAACAATTTACTAAATTGTTATAAATCCTACATCCTGAACCTTAACCCTAAACCCCTTACACTAAACCCTAAAGCCCATACCCTAAACCGAGAGCGTTTTATTTAAGTGTTTATTAAAAGAATTTTCTAAATCATTATAAACCACAAATCGTAAACCTTAACCCTAAACCCCGTACCCTAAACCCTAAAGGTGATACCCTAAACAGTTAACCCTAAACCCTAAGCATTTTATAAGTTTTTAAAAAGTGTTTTGTAATTTTTGTTTAAGTGTTTATTAAAACAATTTACTAAATTGTTATAAACCCTAAACTCTGAACCTTAAACCTAAACCACATACCCTAATCCATTAACCCTAAACCTTAAGAATTTTATAACATTTTAGAAAGTGTTTTGTAATTTTTATTTAAGTGTTCATTAAAAGAATTTACTAAATTGTTATAAACCATAAATCCATACCTTAACCCTAAACCCCATACCCTAAACCCTAAGCACTTTATAACATGTTAAAAAGTGTTTTGTAGTTTTTATTTAAGTGTTTATTAAAAGAATTTACTAAATTGTTATAAACACTTCACCCCATACCATAAACACTAAAGCCCATACCCTAAAATCTAAATCCTAAGCATTTTATAACATTTTAAAAGGTGTATTGTAATTTTTATTTAAGTGTTTATTAAAAGCATTTACTAAATCGTTATAAACCCTAAATCCTAAACCTTAACCCTAAACCCCATACCCTATACCGCAAAGCCCATACCCTATACCCTAAACCTTAAACCCTAAGAATTTTATAACATTTTAAAAAGTGTTTTGTAATTTTTATTTAAGTGGTTATTAAAAGAATTTACGAAATTGTTACAAACCATAAATCCTAAACCTTAAACCTAAACCCTAAATCCCTAAGAATTTTATAACATTCTAAACCCTAAGCCCTAAACCCTAAACCCTAAGCATTTTATAACATTCTAAAAAGTGTTTTGTAATTTTTATTTAAGTGTTTATTAAAAGAATTTACTAGATTGTTGTCAACCCTAAATCATAAACCATAACCCTAAACCCCATACCCTAAACCCTAAAGCCCGTACCCTAAACCTTAAGCATTTTATAACATTTTAAAAAGTGTTTTGTAATTTTTATTTAACTATTTATTAAAAGAATTCTCTAAATTGTTATAAACCGTAAATTCTGAACCTTAACATTAAACCCCATACCCTAAACAGTAAAGGCCATACCCTAATCCCTAAACGCTAAACTCCTAAACCCTAAACCCTAAGCATTTTATAACATTTTAAAAAGTGTTTTGTAATTTTTATTTAAGATTTTATTAAGAGAATTTAATAAATTGTTATAAACCATAAAGACTAAACCTTAACCCTAACCCCCATACCCTAAATCGTAAAGCCCATACCCAAAACCCTAAACCCTAAACCCCAAGCATTTTATAACATTTTAAAAAGTGTTTTGTAATTTTTATGTAAGTTTTTATTAAGAGAATTTACTAAATTATCATAAGCCCTAAATCCTAAACCTCAACGCTAAACCCCATACCATCTACCCTAAAGCCCATACCCTAAACCCTAAATCCTAAAAACTAAACCATAAACCCTAAGCATTTTATAACATTTTAAAATATGTTTTGTAATTTACTAAATTGTTATAAACCATAAATCCTAAACCTTAACCCTAAACCACGTACCCTGAAACCTAAAGCCCATACCGAAAACCCTAAACCCTAAACCCTAAATCTTAAACCTTAACCCTCAACCCCATACACTAAACCCTAGAGCCCATACCCTAAACCCTATGCATTGTATAACATTTTAAAAAGTGTTTTGTAATTTTTATTTAAGTGTTTATTAAAACAATTTAATAAATTGTTATAAACCCTAAATCATAAACCTTAACCCTAAACCCCATACTCTAAAAACTGAAGCACACGCCCTAAACCCTAAACCCTAAGCATTTTATAACATTTCAAAAAGTTTTTTGTAATTTTTATTTAAGTGTTTATTAAAATAATTTACTAAATTGTTATAAACCATAAATCCTAAACATTAACCCTAAACCACATACTCAAACAATAAACCCTAAACCCTAAGAATTTTATAACATTCTAAAAAGTGTTTTTTAATTTTAATTTAAGTGCTTATTAAAAGAATTTACTAAATTGTTATCAACCCTAAATCCTAAACCTTAAACCTAAAACCCATACCCTAAACCCTAAAGCCCATACCCTAAACCCTAAACCCTAAGCATTTTATAACATTTTAAAAAGTTTTTTGTAATTTTTATTCAAGTGTTTATTAGAAGAATTTAATAAATTGTTATCAACCCTAAATCCTAAATTTTAACCCTAGAGCCCATACCCTAAACCCTAAGCATTTTATAACATTTTAAAAAGTGTTTTGTAATTTTTTTTAAAGTGTTTATTAAAAGAATTTACTATATTGTTATAAACCATAAACCCTAAACCTTAACCCTAAACTTCATACCCTGAAGCCCATACCCTAATCCGTAAACCCTAAACCCTAAACACTAAGCATTTTTTTAACATTTTAAAAGTGTTCTGTAATTTTTATTCAAGTGTTTATTAAAAAAATTTACTAAATTATTATAAACCCTAAATACTAAACCTTAACCCTAAACCCCATACCCTAAACATTAAGGCCCATATCCTAAACCCTAAACCCTAAGCATTGTATAACATTTTAAAAAGTGTTTTCTAATTTTTATTTAAGTGTTTATTAAAACTATTTACTAAAGTTATAAACCTTAAATCCTAAACCTTAACCCTAAACCCCATACCTTATACCCTAAATCCCATACACTAAACCCTAAACCCTAAACCCTAAGCATTTTATAACATTTTAAAAAGTGTTTTGTAATTTTTATTTAAGTGTTTATTAAAATAACTTACTAAATTGTTATAAACCATAAAACCTGAACCCCAACCCTAAACCCTAAACCCCAAATTCTAAACCCTAAACCCTAAAACCTAAGCATTTTATAACATTTTAAAATGTGTTTTGTAATTTTTATTTAAGTGTTTATTAAAAAGAAAATCTAAATTTTTATAAACCATAAATCCTAAACCTTAACCCTAAACCACATACCCTAACACCTAAAACCCATACCGAAAACCATAAACCCTAAACCCTAGCATTTTATAACATTTTAAAAAGTGTTTTGTAATTTTTATTTAAGTGTTTATTAAAAGAATTTACTGAATTGTTATAAGCCCTAAATCTTAAACCTTAACCCTAAATCCCAAACCTTAACCCTAAACCCCATTCCCTAAAAACTAGATCACATACCCTAAGCATTTTATAACATTCTAAAAAGTGTTTTGTAATTTTTATTTAAGTGTTTATTAAAAGAATTTACTAAATTGTTATCAACCCTAAATCCTAAACCTTAACCCTAAACCCCATACCCTAAAATTTGAAGCACATACCCTAAACCCTAAACCCTAAGCATTTTATAACATTTTAAAAAGTTTTTTGTAATTTTTATTTAAGTGTTTATTAGAAGAATTTAATAAATTGTTATCAACCCTAAATCCTAAACATTAACCCTAAAGCCCATACCCTAAACCCTAAACCCTAAACACTAAGCATTTTATAACATTTTAAAAAGTGTTCTGTTAGTTTTATTTAAGTGTTAATTAAAATAATTTACTAAATTGTTATAAACACTAAATCCCAAAACGTAACAGTAAACCCCATACCCTAAACCCTAAACCCTAAGCATTTTATAACATTTTAAAAATGTTTTGTTATTTTTATTTAAATGTTTATTCAAAGAATTTACTAAATTGATACAAGCCCTAAATTCTAAACCTTAACTGTAAACCCCATATCCTAAACACTAAAGCTCTTACCCTAAACCCTAAACCGTAAACCCGTAGCATTTTATAACATTTTAAAAAGTGCTTTGTAATTTTTATTCAACTTTTTATTAAAAGAATTTACTAAATTGTTATAAACTGTAAATCCTAAACCTTAACCCTAAACCCAATTCACTAATCCCTAAACCATGAACCCTTAGCATTTTATAAAATTTTAAAAAGTGTTTTGTAATTTTTATTTAAGTGTTTATTAAAACAATTTACCAAATTGTTATAAACCCTAAATCCTAAACCTTAACCCTAAACCCCATACCCTAAACCCTTAAGTCCATACCCTAAACCCTAAACCCTAAGCATTTTATAGCATTTTAAAAAGTGTTTTCTAATTTTTATTTAAGTGTTTATTAAAACATTTTGCTAAATTGTTATAAACCCTCAATCCTCAACCCTAACCCTAAACCCCATACCCTAAACACTAAAGCACATACCCTAAACCCTAAAACCTAAGCATTTTATAATATTTTAAAGAGTGATTTCTAATTTTTATTTAAGTGTATATTAAAAGAATTTACTAAATTGTTATAAACCCTAAATCCTAAACCTTAACCCTAAACCCCAAACCCTATAACCTAAAGCCCATACCCTAAACCCTAAACCATAAGCATTTTATAACATTTTAAAGTGTTTTGTAATTTTTAGCTAATTGTTTATTAAAAGAATTTACTAAATTGTTATAAACCTTAAACCCTAAGCATTTTATAACATTTTAAACAGTGTTTTGTAATTTTTATTTAAGTTTTTATCAAGAGAATTTACAAAATTGTTATAAACCATAAATCATAAACCTTAACCCTAAACCCCATACCCTAAACACTAAAGCCCATATCCTAAACCCTAAACCCTAGATCCTAAATCATAAACCCTAAGAATTTTATAACATTTTAGAAAGTGTTTTGTAATTTCTATTTAAGTGTTTATTAAAAAAATTTACTAAATTGTTATAAACCCTAAACCCCATACCATAAACACTAAAGCCCATACCCTAAAATCTAAACCCTAGGTATTTTATAGCATTCTAAAAAGTTTTTTGTAATTTTTATTTAAGTGTTTATTAAAAGCATTTACTAAATTTTTATAAACCCTAGATCCTAAACCTTAACTGCAAACCCCATACCCTAAACCCTAAACCCTAAGCATTTTATAACATTTTAAAAATGTTTTGTAATTTTTATTTAAGTGTTTATTAAAAGAATTTACTAAATTGATACAAACCCTAAATGCTAAACCTTAACACTAAACCCCATACCCTAAACACTAAAGCTCATAACCTAAACCCTAAACCATAAACCCATAGCATTTAATACCATTTTAAAAAGTGTTTTGTAACTTTTATTCAAGTTTTTATTAAAAGAATTTACTAAATTGTTATAAAACCTAAATCCTAAACCTTAACCCTAAACCCCATTCACTAAACCCTAAGATCTCAAGCCTAAATCCTAAGCATTTTATAACTTTTTAAAAAGTATTTTGTAATTTTGATTGAAGTGTTTATTAAAATAACTTACTAAATTCTTATAAACCATAAATCCTAAAGCTTAACCCTAAACCCCATACCATAATCCCTAAACCCTAAGCATTTTATAACATTTTAAAAAGTGTTTTTTAATTTTTATTTATGTGTTTATTAAAATAATTTACTAATTTGTTATAAACACTAACTTGTAAAACTTAACAGTAAACCCCATACCCTAAACCCTAAACCCCAAGCATTTTATAACATTTTAAAAAGTGTTTTGTAATGTTTGTTTAAGTGTTTATGAAAAGAATTTACTAAATTGTTATAAACCCTAAATCCTAAACCTTAACCCTAAACCCTAAACCCCATACCCTACATTGTAAAGCCCATACCCTAAACACTAAGCATTTTAAAAAGTGTTTTGTAATTTTTATTTAAACGTTTATTAAAAGAATTTAGAAAATTGTTATAAACCCTAAATCCTAAACCTTAACCATAAACCCCATTCACTAAACCCTAAAGGCTATACCTTAAGACCTAAACCCTAAACCCTAAGCATTTTATAACATTTTAAAAAGTGTTTTGTAATTTTTATTTAAGTGTTTATTAAAATAATTTACTAAATTGTTATAAACCCTAAATCCTAAACCTTAACCCTAATCCCCATACAGTAAACCCTAAATACCATACCCTAAACCTTATACCCTAAACCCTTAACTCTAAACCCTAAACCTTAAGCATTTTATAACATTTGAAAAAACGTTTTGTAATTTTTAATTAAGTGTTTATTAAAAGAATTTACTAAATTGTTATAAGCCCTAAATCGTAAAACATAACCCTAAACCCTGTACCCTAAACCCTAAGCATTTTATAACATTTTAAAAAGTGTTTTGTAATTTTTATTCAAGTGTTTATTAAAAGAATTTACAAAATTGTTATAAACCCTAAATCCTAAACCTTAACCATAGCCCCCATACCCTAAACCCTAAAGCGCATACCCTAAAACCTAAACCCTAAACCCTAAGAATTTTATAACATTTTAAAAAGTGTTTTGTAATTCTTTTTTACGCGTTTATTAAAAGAATTTACTAAATTATTATAAACCCTAAAGCCCATACCCTAAACCCTAAATAGTAAACCTTAAACCCTAAGCATTTTATAACATTTTAAAAAGTGCTATGTAATTTTCACTCAAGTGTTTATTAAAAGAATTTACTAAATTGTTATAAAACCCTAAATCCTAAACCTTAACCCTAAACCCCATACCCTCAACCCTAAAGTCCATACCCTAAACCCTAAACCCTAAGAACTTTATATCATTTTAAAAAGTGTTTTCTAATTTTTATTTAAGTGTTTATTAAAAGAATTTAACAAATTGTTATAAATCCTAAATCCTAAACCTTAACCCTAAACCCCATACCCTAAACCCTAAAGCCCATACCCTAAATCCTAAACCCTAAACCCCAAGCATTTTATAACATTTTGAAAAGTGTTTTGTAAATTTTATTTGTGTTTATTAAATGAATTTACTAAATTTTTATAAACCCTAAATCCTAATCCTTAACCCTAAACCCTAAACCGCATACTTGAAACCCTAAATCCCATATCCGAAACCTTAACAATAAACCCTAAACCCCATACCCTAAACAATAAAACCTAAAACCTAACCATTTTATAACATTTTAAAAAGTGTTTTGTAATTTTTATTTAAGTGTTTATTAAAATAATTTACTGGATTGTTATAAACCCTAAATCCTAAACCTTAACATTAAACCTCATACCCTAAACCCTAAATGATAAACCCTAAACCATAAACCCTAAGCATTTTATAACAATTTAAAAAGTGCTTTGTAATTTTTATTCAAGTGTTTATTAAAATAATTTACTAAATCGTTATAAACCCTAAACCCTAAGCATTTTATAACACATTAAAAAGTTTTTTGTAATTTTTATTTACGTATTTATTAAAAGAATTTACTAAATTGTTATAAACCCTAAATCCTAAACCTTAACCCTAATCCCCATACCCTAAACCCTAAACCCTATACCCTAAGCATTTTATAGGGTTTTAAAAACTTTTTTTTTAATTTTTATTTAAGTGTTTATTAAAAGAATCTTCTAAATTGTTATAAAGCCTAAACCCCTAAGAATTTTATAACATTTTAAAAAGTGTTTTGTAATTTTTATTTAAGTGTTTACTAAAACAATTTACTAAATTGTTACAAACCCTACATCCTGAACCTTAAACCTAAACCCCAAAGCCTAAACACTAAAGCCCATACCCTAAACCCTAAACCCTAAACCCTAAGCATTTTATAACATTTTAAAAAGTGTTATGTAATTTTTATTTAAGTGTTTATCAAAAGAATTTACTAAATTGTTATAAACCCTAAATCCTAAATCTTAACCCTAATCCCTAAACCCTAAGAATTTTATAAAATTTTAAAATGTTTTTTGTAATTTTTATTTAAGTGTTTATGAAAAGAGTTTACTAAATTGTTATAAACCATAAATCCTAGACCTTAACCCTAAACCCTAAAGACCATACCCAATACCCTAGACCCTAAGCCCTAAGCATTTTATAACATTTTAAAAAGTGTTTTGTAATTTTTATTTAAGTGTTTATTAAAAGAATTTACTAATTTGTTACAAACCCTAAATCTTAAACCTTAACCCTAAACCCCATGCCCTAAACTCTTAAGCCCATACCCTAAACCCTAAACCCTAAGCATTTTATAGAATTTTAAAAAGTGTTTTGTAATTTTTATTTAAGTGTTTATTAAAACAATTTGCTAAATTGTTATAAGCCCTCAATCCTGAACCTTAACCCTAAACCTTGTACCCTAAACACTAAAGCCCATAACCTAAACCCTAAACCCTAAGCATTTTATAACATTTTAAAAAGTGTTTTGTAATTTTTATTTAAGTGTTTATTAAAAGAATTTACTAAATTGTTATAAACCATAAATCCTAAAACTTAACCCTAAACCCTAAAGCCCATACCCTAAAACCTAAACCCTAAACCCTAAACCCTAAGCATTTTATAACATGATAAAAAGTGTTTTGTAGTTTTTATTTAAGTGTTTATTAAAACAATTTTCTAACTTGCTATAAACCCTAAATCATGAACCTTAACCCTAAACCCCATACACTAAGCACAAAAGCCCATACCTTAAACCCTAAACCCTAAGCATTTTATAACATTTTAAAAAGTGTTTTGTAATTTTTATTTATGTATTTATTAAAAGAGTTTACGAAATTGTTATAAACCATAAATCCTAAACCTTAACCCTAAACCACATACCCTATACCCTAAAGCGCATACCCTAAACCCTAAATGCTAAACCCTAAACCATAAGCATTTTATAACATTTTAAAAAGTGTTTTGTAATTTTTACTTAATTTTTTATTAAAAGAATTTACTAAATTGTTATAAACCATAAATCCTAAACATTAACCCTAAACCCCATACCCTAAACTCTAAAGTCCATACATAAAATCCTAAACCATAAACCCTAAGAATTTTATAACATTTAAAAAAGTGTTTTGTAATTTCTATTTAAGTGTTTATTAAAACAATTTACTAAATTGTTATAAACCGTAAACCCCATACCCTAAAAACTAAAGCCCATACCCTAAACTCTAAACCCTAATCATTTTATAACATTTTAAAAAGTGTTTTGTGATTTTATTTAAGTGTTTATTAAAAGCATTTACTAAATTGTTATAAACCCTAAATCCAAAACGTTAACCCTAAACCCCATACCCTATACCCTAAAGCCCATACCCTAAAACCTAAACCCTAAGCATTTTATAACATTTTAAAAAGTTTTTTGTAATTTTTATTTAAGTGTTTATTAAAAGAATTTACTAAAATGTTATATAACATAAATCCTAAACCTTAACCCTAAACCCATACCCTAAACCCTAAACCCTAAGCATTTTATAACATTTCTAAAAAGTGTTTTGTAATTTTTATTTAAGTGTTTATTAAAGAATTTACTAAATTGTTATCAACCTAAATCCTAAACCTTAACCCTAAACCCATAACCTAAACACTAAAGCCCATACCTAAACCCTAAACCCTAAACCCAAAGCATTTTATATCATTTTAAAAAGTGTTTTGTAATTTTTATTTAAGTATTTATTAAAAGAATTTCTAAATTGTTATAAACCCTAAATTTTAAACCATACCCTAAACCCCATACCTTATACCCTAAATCCCATACCTTAAAACATAAACCCTAAACCCTAAACCCCATACCTATACCCTAAAGCCCATACACTAAAACATAAACCCTAAGCATTTTATAACATTTTAAAAAGTGTTTTGTAATTTTTATTTAATTGCTTATTAAAAGAATTTACTAATTGTTATAAACTGTAAATCCTAAAACGTAACCCTAAACCCTAAAAACCATACCCTAAAACCTAAAACCTAAGCCCTAAACCCTAAACCCTAAGCATTTTATAACATTTTAAAAAGTGTTTTGTAATTTTTATTTAAGTGTTTATTAAAACAATTTTCTAAATTGTTATAAGCCCTAAATCCTGAACCTTAACAATAAACCCCATACCTAAGCACTAAAGCCCATACCCTAAACCCTAAACTCTAAGCATTTTATCACATTTTAAAAAGTGTTTCGTAATTTTTATTAAAGTGTTTATTAAAATAATTTACTAGATTGTTATAAACCCTAAATCCTAAACCTTAACCCTAAACCCCATACCCTATACCCTAAAGCTCATACCCTAAACCCTAAATGCTAAAGCCTAAACCATAAGCATTTTATAACGTTTTAAAAAGGTTTTTGTAATTTTTACTTAATTGTTTATTAAAAGAATTTACTAAATTGTTATAAACCATAAATCCTAAACATTAACCTAAACTCATACCTAAACCCTAATGTCATACCCAAAACCCTAAACCCTAAGCATTTTATACATTTTAAATAGTGTTTTGTAATTTTTATTTAAGTGTTTATTAAAAGAATTTACAAAATTGTTATAAACCCTAAATCCTAAACCTTAACCCTAGACCCATACCCTAAACCCTAAGCCCATATCCTAAACCGTAAACCTAAACCCTATACCATAAACCCTAAGAATTTTACAACATTTTAAAAAGTGTTTTGTAATTTCTGTTTAAGTGTTTATTAAATAATTTACTAGATTTTTATAAACCCATACCCTAAACACTAAAGCCGATACCCTAAACTCTAAAACCTAAGGATTTTATAACATTTAAAAAGTGTTTCGTAATTTGTATTAAGTGTTTATTAAAAGCATTTACTAAATTGTTATAAACCTAGATCCTAAACCTTAACCCTAAGGCCATACCCTATACCCTAAAGCCCTTCCCTAAACCTAAACCCTACCCTAAGCATTTTATAACATTTTTAAAAGTGTTTTGTAATTTTATTTAAGTTTTTATTATAAGAATTTACTAAGTTGTTTAAATCATAAATCCTAACCTTAACCCCAAACCCCATACCCTAAACCCTAAATCCCATACCCTAACCGTAAACCCTAAGCATTTTAAAACATTTTAAAAAGTGTTTTGTAATTTTTATTTTAGTGATTATTAAAAGAATTTATTAAATTGTTATAAACCTTAAATCCTAAAACTTAACCCTAAACCCATACCTATACACTAAAACCCATACTCTAAACCCTAAACCCTAAACCCTAAGCATTTTATAATATTTTAAAAATGTTTTGTAATTTTTATTTAAGTGTTTATTGAAAGAATTTACTAAATTGATACAAGGTATGAATTGTTGGGTTATGGAGTTACCTCATTTCATTCCTGCATCATCTCCCCTGCTCTGCACTGTCTGTCCACCTCAGGCCTATGAGCACAGCCTTCGCACTGCAACTGGTCATCGATGCTGGATTGTTCGCTGTGCAGATTTTGGTAATGGGTTTCATCACTCTCATTCGGGTCTCTGCATTCTAATATCTACCTAGCTCTACCCTATTTCACCTCACATTCCCTCTGTTGGTGCTCCCTCTGTCATTATCCCTCTTGTCATTGCTCCTGTAGTGTGCTCAACCAGTGACATCAACATGGTTAGGCACCGAATGAGAAGTCGTAAGGGAGGTACCAGGGGAGGAATTTCTCATCCTCCGGTTGAGCGTGCCACCTCCTCTGTCTCCCCTGAACTACATCACCCTCCAATTCCTGAGGAGGGTAGATATCCTAATACCAGACGTAGGCGAGGTCGGGCTCGTTCTTCCAGGGTTGCTCATGGCGACTTTGCTATCCCCTCATATTATTTTCCTCTGCCCCTTCTGCCTAATCCCCACTCTGCCCAATTCAGGTTCTGTAGCTCCCTGAAAATGTCTGTCATTACTACTACTATCTCCATCTTCTTCTCTAAAGAAAACACTCAAACTGTCTCTCAGGTTGACAATTCCAACTTGCCGCAAGAGGTTGCTCCTAGATGCAGTAGTTGCAGGGATACTAGTAAGAATGGCATGGATGATAGCCTCTTCACCTCACATGGTCTGAACTTTGGTGGCATTCATCATGGTGAAAGGGGCAGCTCAGCTACCACGCGCCCCTCATGAAGGGTATACCATGCAGGTTGCACCTCGCAAAGGAGGGTGATACTCAAGATGGCGGTGCCAGAGAGCCACATGGCAGCGTTTCCAGGGACCTGGCGGATGAGTGGGTATGCCCAATCATTGAGGAATCCATCCCGGATGATTTCATCTAATATGACGTGGCTTCCAGGTAGTAGGATGCGGCAGACAGAGAATCGACAGAGGCTACTGGAGTTAGCATGTGGCCGACTGTGGCTACCCAGGTGTTTTTTAAACTGGTCTTTTGTTTTTTGATAGTTTTGCTTGGTTTCTGGTATCCTATCATGGTAACATCTTACTGTCTTTTGTGGCGTCTAGACTCAAGATTTGCTGCCATTTTTGGAGTCAATACTCTTGCTGGACTGGTTTCCCCAATGTTGGGGCAGTCCAGTTTTTACACAATATACTTGTTCGAGGCATTGTCCTCTTTGTAATTTTCTGTACATATAAATAGACTACTTTTACCTAGAAAAAAAAAGAATTTACTAAATTGTTATAATCCCTAAATCCTAAAACTTAATCCTAAATCCTAAAACCCTAAGCATTTTATAACATTTTAAAAAGTGTTTTGTAAATTTTATGTAAGTGTTTATTAAAATAATTTACTAAATTGTTATAAAACCTAAATCCTAAACCTTAACCCTAAACCCCATACCCTAAACCCTAAAGCCCATACCCTAAACCGTAAACCCTAAGAATTTTATAACATTTTAAAAAGTGTTTTGTAATTTTTATTTAAGTGTTTATTAAAAGAATTTACTAAATTGTTATAAACCCTAAATCCTAAACCTTAACACTAAACCCCATACCCTAAACCCTAAGCCCTAAACCCTAGGAATTTTATAAAATTTTAAAAAGGGCTTTGTAATTATTATTTAAGTATTTATTAAAAGAATTTACTAAATTGTTATAAACAGTAAATCCTAACCTTACCTTAAACCCCATACCCTAAAACCTAAACTCTAAACACTAAACCCTAAACCCTAAGCATTTTATAACATTTCAAAAAGTGTTTTGTAAATTTTATTTAAGTATTTATAAAAATAATTTACTAAATAGTTATAAACCGTAAATCCTAAACCTTAACCCTAAACCCCATACCCTAAAGCCCATACGCTAAACCCTAAACCCTAAGTATTTTACAACATTTTAAAGTGTTTTGTAAATTTTATTTAAGTGTTTATTAAAAGAATTTCCAAAAAGTTTATAAACCTAACTCCTAAACCTTAACCCTCAACCCCACACCCTAAACCCTAAAGCCCATACCCTAAAACCTAAACCCTAAGCATTTTATAACATTTTAAAAAGTTTTTTGTAATTTTTATTTAACTGTTTATTAAAATAATTTACTAAAATTTTATATAACATAAATCCTAAACCTTAACCCTAAAACCCATACCGTAAACCCTAAATCCCATACCCTAAACCCTAAACCCTAAGCATTTTATAACATTCTAAAAAGTGTTTTGTAATTTTTATTTAAGTGTTTATTAAAAGAATTTACTAAATTGTTATCAACCCTAAATCCTAAACCTTAACCCTAAACCCCATAACCTAAACACTAAAGCCCATACCCTAAACCCTAAACCCAAAGCATTTTATAGCATTTTAAAAAGTGTTTTGTAATTTTTATTTAAGTGTTTATTAAAAGAAATTTCTAAATTGTTATAAACCCTAAATTCTAAACCATAACCCTAAACCCATACCTTATACCCTAAATCCCATACCCTAAAACCATAAACCCTAAACCCCATACCCTATACCATAAAGCCCATACACTAAAACATAAACCCTAAGCATTTTATAACATTTTAAAATGTGTTTTGTAATTTTTATTTAATTGTTTATTAAAAGAATTTACTAAATTGTTATAAACTGTAAATCCTAAGACCTAAAACCTAAGCCCTAAACCCTAAACCCTAAGCATTTTATAACATTTTAAAAAGTGTTTTGTAATTTTTATTTAAGTGTTTATTAAAAAAATTTCTAAATTGTTATAAACCCTAAATCCTGAACCTTAACACCAAACCCCATACCCTAAGCACTAAAGCCCATACCCTAAACCCTAAACTCTAAGCATTTTATCACATTTTAAAAAGTGTTTCGTAATTTTTATTAAAGTGTTTATTAAAATAATTTACTAGATTGTTATAAACCCTAAATCCTAAACCTTAACCCTAAACCCCATACCCTATACCCTAAAGCTCATACACTAAACCCTAAACGCTAAAGCCTAAACCATAAGCATTTTATAACATTTTAAAAAGTTTTTTGTAATTTTTACTTAATTGTTTATTAAAAGAATTTACTAAATTGTTATAAACCATAAATCCTAAACATTAACCCTAAACCTCATACCCTAATGTCAATACCCAAAACCCTAAACCCTAAGCATTTTATAACATTTTAAATAGTGTTTTGTAATTTTTATTTAAGTGTTTATTAAAAGAATTTACAAAATTGTTATAAACCCTAAATCCTAAACCTTAACCCTAGACCTGATACCCTAAACCATAAAGCCCATATCCTAAACCCTAAACCCTAAACCCTAGACCATAAACCCTAAGAATTTTACAACATTTTAAAAAGTGTTTTGTAATTTCCGTTTAAGTGTTTATTAAAATAATTTACTAGATTGTTATAAACCCCATACCCTAAACACTAAAGCCGATACCCTAAACTCTAAACCCTAAGGATTTTATAACATTTTAAAAAGTGTTTCGTAATTTGTATTTAAGTGTTCATTAAAAGCATTTACTAAATTGTTATAAACCCTAGATCCTAAACCTTAACACTAAGGCCCATACCCTATACCCTAAAGCCCATACCCTAAACCCTAAACCCTAACCCTAAGCATTTTATAACATTTTTAAAAGTGTTTTGTAATTTTATTTAAGTTTTTATTGTAAGAATTTACAAAGTTGTTATAAATCATAAATCCTAAACCTCAACCCTAAACCCCATACACTAAACCCTAAACCTTAAGCATTTTATAACATTCTAAAATCTGATTTGTAATTTTTATTTAAGTGTTTATTAAAAGAATTTACTAAATTGTTATCAACCCTAAATCCTAAACCTTAACCCTAAACCCCATACCCTAAACCCTAAAGCCCATACCCTAAACCATAAACCCTAAGCATTTTAAAACATTTTAAAAAGTGTTTTGTAATTTTTATTTTAGTGATTATTAAAATAATTTATTAAATTGTTAATAAACCCTAAATCCTAAAACTTAACCCTAAACCCCATACCCTATACACTAAAACACATACTCTAAACCCTAAACCCTAAACCCTAAGCATATTATAATATTTTAAAAATGTTTTGTAATTTTTATTGAAAGAATTTACTAAATTGATACAAGGTATGAATTGTTGGGTTATGGAGTTACCTCATTTCATTCCTGCATCGTCTCCCCTGCTCTGCACCGTCTGTCTGCCTCAGGCCTATGAGCACAACCTTCGCACTGCAGCTGGTCATCGATGCTGGATTGTTCGCTGTGCGGATTTTGGTAATGGGTTTCATCACTCTCATTCGGGTCTCCGCATTCTAATCTTTACCTAGCTCTACCCTATTTCACCTCACATTCCCTCTGTTGGTGCTCCCTTTGTCATTATCCCTCTTGTCACTGCTCCTGTAGTGTGCTCAACCAGTGACATCAACATGGTTAGGCACCGAATGAGAAGTCGTAAGGGAGGTACCAGGGGAGGAATTTCTCGTCCTCCGGTTGAGCGTGCCACCTCCTCTGTCTCCCCTGAACTGCATCACCCTCCAATTCCTGAGGAGGGTAGATATCCTAATACCAGACGTAGGCGAGGTCGGGCTCGTTCTTCCAGGGTTGCTCATGGCAACTTTGCTATCCCCTCATATTATTTTCCTCCGCCCCTTCTGCCTAATCCCCACTCTGCCCAATTCAGGTTCTGTAGCTCCCTGAAAATGTCTGTCATTACTGCTACTATCTCCATCTTCTTCTCTAAAGAAAAGACTCAAACTGTCTCTCAGGTTGACAATTCCAACTTGCCGCAAGAGGTTTCTCCTAGATGTAGTAGTTGCAGGGATACTGGTAAGAATGGCATGGATGATAGCCTCTTCACCTCACATGGTCTGAACTTTGGTGGCATTCAGCATGGTGAAAGGGGCAGCTCAGCTACCACGCGCTCCTCATGAAGGGTATACCATGCAGGTTGCACCTCGCAAACGGGGGTGATACTCAAGATGGCAGTGCCGGAGAGCCACATGGCAGCGTTTCCAGGGACGTGGCGGATGAGTGGGTATGCCCAATCATTGAAGAACGCATCCCGGATGATTTCATCTAATATGACGTGGCTTCCAGGTAGTAGGATGCGGCAGACAGAGAATCGACAGAGGCTGCCTGGAGTTAGCATGTGGCCGACTGTGGCTACCCAGGTGTTTTTTAACTGGTCTTTTTGTTTTTTGATAGTTTTTCTTGGTTTCTGGTATCCTATCATGGTAACATCTTACTGTCTTTTGTGGCGTCTAGACTCAAGATTTGCTTCCATTTTTGGAGTCAATACTCTTGCTGGACTGGTTTCCCCAATGTTGGGGCAGTCCAGTTTTTACACAATATACTTGTTCGAGGCATTGTCCTCTTTGTAATTTTCTGTACATATAAATAGACTACTTTTACTTAGAAAAAAAAGAATTTACTAAATTGTTATAATCCCTAAATCCTAAAACTTAATCCTAAATCCTAAACCCTAAGCATTTTATAACATTTTAAAAAGTATTTTGTAATTTTTATATAAGTGTTTATTAAAATAATTTACTAGATTGTTATAAACCCTAAATCCTAAACCTTAACCCTAAACCCCATACCCTAAACCCTAAAGCCCATACCCTAAACCGTAAACCCTAAGAATTTTATAACATTTTAAAAAGTGTTTTGTAATTTTTATTTAAGTGTTTATTAAAAGAATTTACTAAATTGTTATAAACCCTAAATCCTAAACCTTAACGCTAAACCCCATACCCTAAACCCTAGGAATTTTATAAAATTTTAAAAAGGGCTTTGTAATTTTTATTTAAGTATTTATTAAAAGAATTTACTAAATTGTTATAAACAGTAAATCCTAAACCTTAACCTTAAACCCCATACCCTAAAACCTAAACTCTAAACACTAAACCCTAAACCCTAAGCATTTTATAACATTTTAAAAAGTGTTTTGTAAATTTTATTTAAGTATTTATAAAAATAATTTACTAAATAGTTATAAACCGTAAATCCTAAACCTTAACCCTAAACCCCATACCCTAAAGCCCATACGCTAAACCCTAAACCCTAAACCCTAAGCATTTTACAACATTTTAAAGTGTTTTGTAAATTTTATTTAAGTGTTTATTAAAAGAATTTCCAAAAAGTTTATAAACCTAACTCCTAAACCTTAACCCTCAACCCCACACCCTAAACCCTAAGCATTTTATAACATTTTAAAAAGTTTTTTGTAATTTTTATTTAAGTGTTTATTAAAATAATTTACTAAAATGTTATATAACATAGATCCTAAACCTTAACCCTAAAACCCATACCCTAAACCCTAAATCCCATACCCTAAACCCTAAACCCTAAGCATTTTATAACATTCTAAAAAGTGTTTTGTAATTTTTATTTAAGTGTTTATTAAAAGAATTTACTAAATTGTTATCAACCCTAAATCCTAAACCTTAACGCTAAACCCCATAACCTAGACACTAAAGCCCATACGCTAAACCCTAAACCCTAAACCCTAAACCCAAAGCATTTTATAGCATTTTAAAAAGTGTTTTGTAATTTTTATTTAAGTGTTTATTAAAAGAAATTTCTAAATTGTTATAAACCCTAAATTCTAAACCATAACCCTAAACCCCATACCTTATACCCTAAATCCCATACCCTAAAACATAAACCCTAAACCCTAAACCCCATACCCTATACCCTAAAGCCCATACACTAAAACATAAACCCTAAGCATTTTATAACATTTTAAAAAGTGTTTTGTAATTTTTATTTAATTGTTTATTAAAAGAATTTACTAAATTGTTATAAACTGTAAATCCTAAAATGTAACCCTAAACCCTAAAAACCATACCCTAAAACCTAAACCTAAGCACTAAACCCTAAACCCTAAGCATTTTATAACATTTTAAAAAGTCTTTTGTAATTTTTATTTAAGTGTTTATTAAAACAATTTTATAAATTGTTATAAACCCTAAATCCTGAACCTTAACACCAAACCCCATACCCTAAGCACTAAAGTCCATACCCTAAACCCTAAACTCTAAGCATTTTATCACATTTTAAAAAGTGTTTCGTAATTTTTATTAAAGTGTTTATTAAAATAATTTACTAGATTGTTATAAACCCTAAATCCTAAACCTTAACCCTAAACGCCATACCCTATACCCTAAAGCTCATACCCTAAATGCTAAAGCCTAAACCATAAGCATTTTATAACATATTAAAAAGTTTTTTGTAATTTTTACTTAATTGTTTATCAAAAGAATTTACTAAATTGTTATAAACCATAAATCCTAAACATTAACCCTAAACCTCATACCCTAAACCCTAAAGTCAATACCCAAAACCCTAAACCCTAAGCATTTTATAACATTTTAAAGAGTGTTTTGTAATTTTTATTTAAGTGTTTATTAAAAGAATTTACAAAATTGTTATAAACCCTAAATCCTAAACCTTAACCCTAGACCTGATACCCTAAACCATAAAGCCCATATCCTAAACCCTAAACCCTAAACCCTAGACCATAAACCCTAAGAATTTTACAACATTTCAAAAAGTGTTTTGTAATTTCCGTTTAAGTGTTTATTAAAATAATTTACTAGATTGTTATAAACCCCATACCCTAAACACTAAAGCCGATACCCTAAACTCTAAACCCTAAGGATTTTATAACATTTTAAAAAGTGTTTCGTAATTTGTATTTAAGTGTTCATTAAAAGCATTTACTAAATTGTTATAAACCCTAGATCCTAAACCTTAACACTAAGGCCCATACCCTATACCCTAAAGCCCATACCCTAAACCCTAAACCCTAACCCTAAGCATTTTATAACATTTTTAAAAGTGTTTTGTAATTTTATTTAAGTTTTTATAGTAAGAATTTACTAATTTGTTATAAATCATAAATCCTAAACCTCAACCCTAAACCCCATACACTAAACCCTAAACCTTAAGCATTTTATAACATTCTAAAATCTGATTTGTAATTTTTATTTAAGTGTTTATTAAAAGAATTTACTAAATTGTTATCAACCCTAAATCCTAAACCTTAACCCTAAACCCCATACCCTAAACCCTAAAGCCCATACCCTAAACCATAAACCCTAAGCATTTTAAAACATTTTAAAAAGTGTTTTGTAATTTTTATTTTAGTGATTATTAAAAGAATTTATTAAATTGTTAATAAACCCTAAATCCTAAAACTTAACCCTAAACCCCATACCCTATACACTAAAACCCATACTCTAAACCCTAAACCCTAAACCCTAAGCATATTATAATATTTTAAAAATGTTTTGTAATTTTTATTTAAGTGTTTATTGAAAGAATTTACTAAATTGATACAAGTTATGAATTGTTGGGTTATGGAGTTACCTCATTTCATTCCTGCATCGTCTCCCCTGCTCTACACCGTCTGTCTGCCTCAGGCCTATGAGCACAACCTTCGCACTGCAACTGGTCATCGATGCTGGATTGTTCGCTGTGCGGATTTTGGTAATGGGTTTCATCACTCTCATTCGGGTCTCCGCATTCTAATCTCTACCTAGCTCTACCCTATTTCACCTCACATTCCCTCTGTTGGTGCTCCCTTTGTCATTATCCCTCTTGTCACTGCTCCTGTAGTGTGCTCAACCAGTGACATAAACATGGTTAGGCACCGAATGAGAAGTCGTAAGGGAGGTACCAGGGGAGGAATTTCTCGTCCTCCGGTTGAGCGTGCCACCTCCTCTGTCTCCCCTGAACTGCATCACCCTCCAATTCCTGAGGAGGGTAGATATCCTAATACCAGACGTAGGCGAGGTCGGGCTCGTTCTTCCAGGGTTGCTCATGGCAACTTTGCTATCCCCTCATATTATTTTCCTCCGCCCCTTCTGCCTAATCCCCACTCTGCCCAATTCAGGTTCTGTAGCTCCCTGAAAATGTCTGTCATTACTGCTACTATCTCCATCTTCTTCTCTAAAGAAAAGACTCAAACTGTCTCTCAGGTTGACAATTCCAACTTGCCGCAAGAGGTTTCTCCTAGATGTAGTAGTTGCAGGGATACTGGTAAGAATGGCATGGATGATAGCCTCTTCACCTCACATGGTCTGAACTTTGGTGGCATTCAGCATGGTGAAAGGGGCAGCTCAGCTACCACGCGCTCCTCATGAAGGGTATACCATGCAGGTTGCACCTCGCAAATGGGGGTGATACTCAAGATGGCAGTGCCAAAGAGCCACATGGCAGCGTTTCCAGGGACGTGGCGGATGAGTGGGTATGCCCAATCATTGAAGAACGCATCCCGGATGATTTCATCTAATATGACGTGGCTTCCAGGTAGTAGGATGCGGCAGACAGAGAATCGACAGAGGCTGCCTGGAGTTAGCATGTGGCCGACTGTGGCTACCCAGGTGTTTTTTAATTGGTCTTTTTGTTTTTTGATAGTTTTTCTTGGTTTCTGGTATCCTATCATGGTAACATCTTACTGTCTTTTGTGGCGTCTAGACTCAAGATTTGCTTCCATTTTTGGAGTCAATACTCTTGCTGGATGGTTTCCCCAATGTTGGGGCAGTCCAGTTTTTACACAATATACTTGTTCGAGGCATTGTCCTCTTTGTAATTTTCTGTACATATAAATAGACTACTTTTACTTAGAAAAAAAAGAATTTACTAAATTGTTATAATCCCTAAATCCTAAAACTTAATCATAAATCCTAAACCCTAAGCATTTTATAACATTTTAAAAAGTATTTTGTAATTTTTATATAAGTGTTTATTAAAATAATTTACTAGATTGTTATAAACCCTAAATCCTAAACCTTAACCCTAAACCCCATACCCTAAACCCTAAAGCCCATACCCTAAACCGTAAACCCTAAGAATTTTATAACATTTTAAAAAGTGTTTTGTAATTTTTATTTAAGTGTTTATTAAAAGAATTTACTAAATTGTTATAAACCCTAAATCCTAAACCTTAACGCTAAACCCCATACCCTAAACCCTAAGCCCTAAACCCCAGGAATTTTATAAAATTTTAAAAAGGGCTTTGTAATTTTTATTTAAGTATTTATTAAAAGAATTTACTAAATTGTTATAAACAGTAAATCCTAAACCTTAACCTTAAACCACATACCCTAAAACCTAAACTCTAAACACTAAACCCTAAACCCTAAGCATTTTATAACATTTTAAAAAGTGTTTTGTAAATTTTATTTAAGTATTTATAAAAATAATTTACTAAATAGTTATAAACCGTAAATCCTAAACCTTAACCCTAAACCCCATACCCTAAAGCCCATACGCTAAACCCTAAACCCTAAACCCTAAGCATTTTACAACATTTTAAAGTGTTTTGTAAATTTTATTTAAGTGTTTATTAAAATAATTTCCAAAAAGTTTATAAACCTAACTCCTAAACCTTAACCCTCAACCCCACACCCTAAACCCTAAAGCCCATACCCTAAAACCTAAACCCTAAGCATTTTATAACATTTTAAAAAGTTTTTTGTAATTTTTATTTAAGTGTTTATTAAAATAATTTACTAAAATGTTATATAACATAGATCCTAAACCTTAACCCTAAAACCCATACCCTAAACCCTAAATCCCATACCCTAAACCCTAAATCCCATACCCTAAACCCTAAACCCTAAGCATTTTATAACATTCTAAAATGTGTTTTGTAATTTTTATTTAAGTGTTTATTAAAAGAATTTACTAAATTGTTATCAACCCTAAATCCTAAACCTTAACGCTAAACCCCATAACCTAGACACTAAAGCCCATATGCTAAACCCTAAACCCTAAACCCTAAACCCAAAGCATTTTATAGCATTTTAAAAAGTGTTTTGTAATTTTTATTTAAGTGTTTATTAAAAGAAATTTCTAAATTGTTATAAACCCTAAATTCTAAACCATAACCCTAAACCCCATACCTTATACCCTAAATCCCATACCCTAAAACATAAACCCTAAACCCTAAACCCCATACCCTATACCCTAAAGCCCATACACTAAAACATAAACCCTAAGCATTTTATAACATTTTAAAAAGTGTTTTGTAATTTTTATTTAATTGTTTATTAAAAGAATTTACTAAATTGTTATAAACTGTAAATCCTAAAATGTAACCCTAAACCCTAAAAACCATACCCTAAAACCTAAACCTAAGCACTAAACCCTAAACCCTAAGCATTTTATAACATTTTAAAAAGTCTTTTGTAATTTTTATTTAAGTGTTTATTAAAACAATTTTATAAATTGTTATAAACCCTAAATCCTGAACCTTAACACCAAACCCCATACCCTAAGCACTAAAGTCCATACCCTAAACCCTAAACTCTAAGCATTTTATCACATTTTAAAAAGTGTTTCGTAATTTTTATTAAAGTGTTTATTAAAATAATTTACTAGATTGTTATAAACCCTAAATCCTAAACCTTAACCCTAAACGCCATACCCTATACCCTAAAGCTCATACCCTAAACGCTAAAGCCTAAACCATAAGCATTTTATAGCATATTAAAAAGTTTTTTGTAATTTTTACTTAATTGTTTATTAAAAGAATTTACTAAATTGTTATAAACCATAAATCCTAAACATTAACCCTAAACCTCATACCCTAAACCCTAAAGTCAATACCCAAAACCCTAAACCCTAAGCATTTTATAACATTTTAAATAGTGTTTTGTAATTTTTATTTAAGTGTTTATTAAAAGAATTTACAAAATTGTTATAAACCCTAAATCCTAAACCTTAACCCTAGACCTGATACCCTAAACCATAAAGCCCATATCCTAAACCCTAAACCCTAGACCATAAACCCTAAGAATTTTACAACATTTTAAAAAGTGTTTTGTAATTTCCGTTTAAGTGTTTATTAAAATAATTTACTAGATTGTTATAAACCCCATACCCTAAACACTAAAGCCGATACCCTAAACTCTAAACCCTAAGGATTTTATAACATTTTAAAAAGTGTTTCGTAATTTGTATTTAAGTGTTCATTAAAAGCATTTACTAAATTGTTATAAACCCTAGATCCTAAACCTTAACACTAAGGCCCATACCCTATACCCTAAAGCCCATACCCTAAACCCTAAAGCCCATATGCTAACCCCTAAACCCTAAACCCTAGACCATAAACCCTAAGAATTTTACAACATTTTAAAAATTGTTTTTTAATTTCTGTTTAAGTGTTTATTAAAATAATTTACTAGATTGTTATAAACCCCATACCCTAAACACTAAATCCAATACCCTAAACTCTAAACCCTAAGGATTTTATAACATTTTAAAAAGTGTTTCGTAATTTGTATTTAAGTGTTTATTAAAAGCATTTACTAAATTGTTATAAACCCTAGATCCTAAACCTTAACCCTAAGGCCCATACCCTATACCCTAAACCCTAAACCCTAACCCTAAGCATTTTATAACATTTTTAAAAGTGTTTTGTAATTTTATTTAATTTTTTATTATAAGAATTTACTAAGTTGTTATAAATCATAAATCCTAAACCTCAACCCTAGACCCCATACACTAAACCCTAAACCTTAAGCATTTTATAACATTCTAAAATCTGATTTGTAATTTTTATTTAAGTGTTTATTAAAAGAATTTACTAAATTGTTATCAACCCTAAATCCTAAACCTTAACCCTAAACCCCATACCCTAAACCCTAAAGCCCATACCCTAAACCATAAATCCTAAGCATTTTAAAACATTTTAAAAAGTGTTTTGTAATTTTTATTTTAGTGATTATTAAAAGAATTTACTAAATTGTTATAAACCCTAAATCCTAAAACTTAACCCTAAACCCCATACCCTATAAACTAAAACCCATACTCTAAACCCTAAACCCTAAACCCTAAGCATATTATAATATTTTTAAAATGTTTTGTAATTTTTATTTAAGTGTTTATTCAAAGAATTTACTAAATTGATACAAACCCTAAATTATAAACCTTAACTCTAAACCCCATACCCTAAACACTAAAACTCATACCCCAAACCCCAAACCATAAACCGATAGCATTTAAATAAAATTTTAAAAAGTGTTTTGTAACTTTTCTTCAAGTTTTTATTAAAAGAATTTACTAAATTTATATAAACCCTAAATCCTAAACCTTAACGCTAAACCCCATTCACTAAACCCTAAACCCTAAACCCTAAACCCTAAACCCTAAGCATTTTATAACATTTTAGAAAGTGTTTTGTAATTTTTATTGAAGTGTTTATTAAACGAATTTACTAAATTCTTATAGACCATAAATCCTAAAGCTTAACCCTAAACCCCATACCCTAAACCCTAAACCCTAAGAATTTTATAACATTTTAAAAAGCGTTTTGTAATTTTTATTTAAGTGTTTATTAAGAGAATTCACTAATTTGTTATAAACTCTAAATCGTAAAACATAACCCTAAACCCCATACCCTAAACCCTAAACCCTAAGCATTTTGTAACATTTTAAAAAGTGTTTTGAATTTTTTTTTTAAGTGTTTATTAAAAGAATTTAATAAATTGTTATAAACCCTAAATCCTAAACCTTAACCCTAAACCCTAACCCCATACCCTAAACCATAAAGCTCATACAATCAACCCTAAACCCTAAACCCTAAGCATTTTATAACATTTTAAAAAGTGTTTTGTAATTTTTATTTAAGCATTTATTAAAAGAATTTAGTAAGTTGTTATAAACCCTATATCCTAAACCTTAAACCTAAACCCCATACCCTAAACCCTAAAGCCCATACCCTAAACCCTAAATCCTAAACCTTAAACCCTAAGAATTTTGTAACATTTCAAAAAGTGTTATGTAATTTTTATTTAAGTGTTTTTTAAAAGAATTTACTAAATTGTTATAAACCCTAAATCCTAAACGTTAACCCTAAACCCCATACCAAAAATAGTAAAGCCCATACCCTCAACCCTAAACCCTAAACCCTAAGCATTTTTATAACATTTTAAAAAGTGTTTTGTAATTTTTATTTAAGTGTTTATTAAAATAATTTACTATATTATTATAAATCCTAAATCATAAACCTTAACCCTAAAGCCCATACCCTAAACCCTAAAAACTAAGTATTATATAACATTTTAAAAAGTGTTTTGTAATTTTTATTTAAGTGGTTATTAAAATAATTTACAAATTTTTTATAAACCCGAAATCCTAAACCTTAACCATAAACACTAAACCCCTTACCCTAAACCCTAAAGCCCATAACCTAAAACCTAAACCCTAAACCTTAAACTCTAAACCTTAAGAATTTTATAGCATTTTAAAATGTGTTTTGTAATTTTTATTTAAGTGTTTATTCAAAGAATTTACTTATTTGTTATAAACCCTAAACCTTAAACCCTAATACCTAAGCATTTTATAACGTTCTAAAAAGTGTTTGGTAGTTTTCATTTAAGTATTTATTAAAAGAATTTACTAAATTGTTATAAATCATAAATCCTAAACCTTAACCCTAAACCCAATACCCTAAAGCCCATATGCTAAACCCTAAACCCTAAACCCTAAATCCTAAATCCTAAGAATTTTATAACATTTTAAAAAATGTTTTGTAATATTTATTTAAGTGTTTATTAAAAGAATTTAGTAAGTTCTTATAAACCTAAATCCTAAACGTTAACCCTCAACCCCACACCCTGAACCCTAAATCCCATACCCTAAACCCTAAACCCTAAATCCTAAACCTTAACCCTAAACCCCATACCCTAAACCCTAAACCCTTAGCATTTCATAACATTTTAAAAAGTGTTTTGTAATTTCTATTCAAGTGTTTATTAAAAGAATTTTCTAAATTGTTATAAACCATAAATCATAAAACTTAACCCTAAAAACCATACCCTAAACCCTAAACCATATTTTTTATTCAAGTTTTTATTAAAAGAATTTACTAAATTGATACAAACACTAAATTCTAAACCTTAACCCTAATCCCCATACCCTAAACACTATAACTCATACCCTAAATCCTAAACCGTAAACCCATAGCATTTTATAACATTTTAAAAAGTGCTTTGTAATTTTTATTCAAGTTCTTATTAAAAGAATTTACTAAATTGATATAAAGCCTAAATCCTAAACCTTTAACCTAAACCCCATTCACTAAACCCTAAACCCTAAGTAATTGATAACATTTTAAAAAGTGTTTTGCAATCTTTATTTAAGTGTTTATTAAAACAATTTACCAAATTGTTATAAACCCTAAATCCTAAACCTTAACCCTAAACCCTAAAGTCCATACCCTAAACCCTAAGCATTTTATAACATTTTAAAAAGTGTTTATTAATTTTTATTTAAGTGTTTATTAAAATAATTTACTAAATTTTTATAAACCCTAAATCCTAAACCTTAACCCTAAACCCAATACCCTAAACCATAAAGCACATACCCTAAATCGTAAGCATTTTATAACATGTCAGAAGCTGTATTGTAATTTTCATTTAACTGTTTATTAAAAGAATTTACTAAATTGCTATAAACCATAAATCCTAAACCTTAACCCTAAACCCCATACCATAAACCCTAAATCCCATACCCTAAACCATAAACCCTAAGCATTTTATAACATTTTTAAAAGTGTTTTGTAATTTTTATTGAAGTTTTTATTAAAAGAATCTACTAAATTTTTATAAACCCTAAATCATAAACCTTAACACTAAACCCGATACCCTAAACCCTAAAGGCCATACACTAAACCCTAAACCCTAAGTATTTTATAACATTTTAAAAAGTGTTTTGTAATTTTTATTTAAGTGTTAATTAAAAGAAATTACTAAATTGTTATAAACCCTAAATCCTAAACCTTAACCCTATCCCCATACCGTAAACCCTAAACCCCATTCTCTAAATCCTAAACCCTATACCCTAAGCATTTTATAGGATTTTAGAGAGTGTTTTCTAATTTTTATTTAAGTGTTTATTAAAAGAACTTACTAAATTGTTATAAACATTAAACCCTAGACCCTAAACCCTAAGAATTTTATAACATTTTAAAAAGTGTTTTGTAATTTTTATTTAAGAGTTTATCTAAACAATTTATTAAATTGTTATAAACCCTACATCCTAAAACTTAACCCTAAACCCCATACCCTAAACACTAAAGCCCATACCGTAAACCCTAAACCGTATGCATTTTATAACATTTTAAAAAGAGTTTTGTAATTTTTCTTTAAGTGTTTATTAAAAGAATTTACTAAATTGTTATAAAATCTAAATCCTAAACCTTAACCCTAAACCCTAAGCATTTTATAACATTTTAAAATGTGTTTTGTAATTTTTATTTAAGTGTTTATTAAAAGAATAACTAAATTGTTATAAACCATAAATCATAAACCTTAACCGTAAAACCCATACCCTAAACTCTAAAGCCCATACCCAATACCCTAAACCCTAAACCCTAAGAATTTTATAACATTTTAAAATGTGTTTTGTAATTTTTATTTAAATTTTTATTAAAAGAATTTACTAAATTGTTATAAACCCTAAAACATAAACCTTAACCCTAAACCCCATAACCTAAACCCTAAAAGCCCATACCCTAAACCCTAAACCGTAAACCCTAAACCATAAACATTTTATAACATTTTAAAAAGTGTTTATTCAAAAAATTTACTAAATTTTTATAAAACATAAATCCTAAACCTTAACACTAAACCCCCTACTCTAAATCCTAAGGCCCATACCCAAAACCCTAAACCCTAAACACTAAGTATTTTATAACATTTTAAAAAGTGTTTTGTAATTTTTATTTAAGTGTTTGTTAAAAGAATTTACTAAATTGTTATAGACCATAAATCCTAAACCTTAACACTAAACCCCGTATCCTAAACCCTAAACCCTTAACCCTAAACACTAAATCCTAAGCATTCTATAACATTTTAAAAAGTGTTTTGTAATTTTTATTTAAGTGTTTATTAAAAGAAATTAGTAAATTGTTATAAACACTAAACCCTAAACCCTAAGCATTTTATAACATTTTGAAAAGTGTTTTGTAATTTTTATTTAAGTGTTTATTAAAAAAGTTTACTAAATTGTTATAAACCCTACATCCTAAACCTTAAACCTAAACCCCATTCCCTAAACACTAAATCCCATATGCTAAACCCTAAACCCTAAACTGTAAGCATTTTATAACATTTTAAAAATTGTTTTGTAATTTTTATTTAAGTGTTTATTAAAAGAATTTAGTAAATTGTTATAAACCCTAAATCCTAAATCTTAACCCTAAACCCCATACCCAATAACCTAACACCCATACCCTAAACCCAAAGCATTTTATAACATTTTAAAATGTGTTTTGTAATTTTTGTTTAAGTTTTTATTAAAATAATTTACTAAATTGTTATAAACCGTAAATCCTAAACCTTAACCCTAAACCCCGTACCCTAAAACCTAAAGCCCATACCAAAAACCCTAAATCTTAAACCTTAACCCTAAACCCAATACCCTAAACCCTAAAGCCCATAGCCTAAACCATAAACCCTAAAATCTAAACCCTAAATCCTGAAACTTAACCCTAAAACCCATACCCTAAAAACTAAAGCCCATACTGTAAACCCTAAACCCTAAGCATTTTATAACATTTTAAAAAGTGTTTTGTAAAATTTATTTAAGTGTTTATTAAGAGAACTTACTAAATTGTTATAAACCTAAATCCTAAACAATAACACTCAACCCCATACTCTAAACCCTAAAGCCCATACCATAAACACTAAACCATAAGCATTATATAACATTTTAAAAAGTGTTTTGTAATTTTTATTTATGTGTTTATTAAAAGAATTTACTAAATTGTTATAAACCTCAATCCTAAACTTTTACAATCAACCCCACACCCTAAACCCTAAAGCCCATACCCTAAACACTAAACCCTAAGCATTTTATAACATTTCAAAAAGTGTTTTGTAATTTTTACTTAAGTTTTCTTTAAACAATTTACTAAATTGTTATAAACCCTACATCATGAACCTTAACCCTAAACACCATACCCTAAACACTAGAGCCCAGACCCTAATCCCTAAGCATTTTATAACATTCTAAAAAGTGTTTTCTAATTTTCATTTAAGTGTTTATTGAAAGAATTTACTAAATTGTTATAAACACTAAATCCTAAACCTTAAACCTAATCCCCATACTGTAAACCATAAACCCTATACCTTAAGCATTTTATAGGATTTTAAAAAGTGTTTTCCAATTTTTATTTAAGTGTTTATTAAAAGAACTTACTAAATTGTTATAAAACTTAAACCCTAAACACTAAACCCTAAGAATTTTATAACATTTTAAAAAGTGTTTTGTAATTTTTATTTAAGTGTTTATTTAAACAATTTTCTAAATTTTTATAAACACTACATCCTGAACCTTAACCCCAAACCCCATACCCTAAAAACTAAAGCCCATACCCTAAACCCTAAACCCTATGCATTTTATAACATTTTAAACAGTGTTTTGTAATTTTTATTTAAGTGTTTATTAAAAGAATTTACTAAATTGTTATAAACCCTAAATCCTAAACCTTAACCCTAAACTCTAAGCACTTTATAACATTTTAAAATGTGTTTTGGAATTTTTATTTAAGTGTTTATTAAAAGAATTTACTAAATTGTTATAACCCATAAATCCTAAACCTTAACCCTAAAACCCATACCCTAAACTCTAAAGCCCATACCCTAAACCCTGTACCCTAAACAGTGTTTTGTAATTGTTATTTAAGTGTTTATTAAAAGAATTTACTAAATTGTTATAGACCATAAATCCTAAACCTTAACACTAAACCCCTTACCCTAAACCCTAAAGCCCATACCCTAAACCCTGTACCCTAAACCCTTAACTCTAAATACTAAATACCGAGCATTCTCTAACATTTTAAAAAGTGTTTTGTAATTTTTATTTAAGTGTTTATTAAAATAATTTACTAAATTGTTATAAACCCTAAACCTTAAACCCTAAGCATTTTATAACATTTTAAAAAGTGTTTTGTAATTTTTATTTAACTGTTTATTAAAACAATTTACTAAATTGTTATAAAACCTACATCCTTAACCTTAAACCTAAACCCCATATCCTAAACATTAAAGCCTGTACCCTAAACCCTAAGCATTTTACAACATTTTAAAAAGTTTTTTGTAATTTTTATTCAAGTGTTTATTAAAAGAATTTACTAAATTGTCATAAACCCTAAATCCTAAACCTTAACCCTAAACCCCATACCCTATAACCTAAAGCCCATACCCTAAACCCTAAACCCTAAGCATTTTATAACATTTTAAAATGTGTTTTGTAATTTTTATTTAAGTGTTTATTAAAAGAATTTTCTTAATTGTTATAAATCGTAAATCCTAAACCTTAACACTAAACCCCGTACCCTAAAACCTAAAACCCATACCGCAAACCCTAAACCCTCAGCATTTTATAACATTTTAAAAAGTGTTTTGTAATTTTTATTTAAGTGTTTATTAAAAGAATTTACTAAATTGTTATAAAACCTAAATATTAAAACTTAACCCTAAACCCCATACCTTAAACCCTAAAGCCCATAGGCTAATCCCTAAACCCTAAACTCTAAACCCTAAATCTTGAAACTTAACCCTAAAACCAATACCCTAAAAACTAAATCCCATATCCTAAACCCTAAAGCCCATACCCTAAACACTAAACCCTATGAATTTTATAGCATTTTAAAAAGTGTTTTGTAATTTTTATTTAAATGTTTATTTAAACAATTTAGTAAATTTTTATAAACCCTACATCCTGAACCTTAACCCTAAACACCATACCCTAAACACTAAAGCCCATACCCTAAACCCTAAGCATTTTATAACATTTTAAAAAGTGTTTTGTAATTTTTATTTAAGTGTTTATTAAAAGAATTTGCTAAATTGTTATAAACCCTAAATCCTAAACCTTAACCCTAAACCCTAAGCATTTTATAACATTTTAAAATGTGTTTTGCAATTTTTATTTAAGTGTTTATTTAAAGAATTTACTAAATTGTTATAAACCATAAATCCTAAACCTTAACCCTAAAACCCATACCCTAAACTGTAAAGCCCATACCCAATACGCTAAACCCTAAACCCAAAGCATTTTATAACATTTTAAAAAGTGTTTTGTAATTTTTATTTAAGTGTTTATTAAAATAATTTACTAAATTGTTATAAACACTAAATCCTAAACCTTAACCCTAGACCCCATACCCTAAACACTAAAGCCCATACCCTAATCCCTAAACCCTAAGCATTTTATAACATTTTAAAAAGTGTTTATTAAAATAATTTACTAAATTTTCATAAACCATAAATCCTAAACCTTAACCTTAAACCCCACACCCTAAACTCTAAAGCCCATACCCAAAACCCTAAACCCTAAACCCTAAGCATTTTATAACATTTTAAAAAGTGTTTTGTAATTTTTATTTAAGTATTGATTAAAAGAATTTACTAAATTGTTATAAACCATAAATCCTAAACCTTAACACTAAACCCCATACCCTAAACCCTAAAGGCCATACCATAAACCCTAAACACTAAACCCTAAACCCTAAACACTAAACCCTAAGCATTTTATAACATTTTAAAAAATGTTTTGTAATTTTTATTTAAGTGTTTATTAAAATAATTTACTAAATTGTTATTAACCCTAAACACTAAACCCTAAGCATTTTATAAAATTTTAATAAGTGTTCTGTAATTTTTATTTAAGTGTTTATTAAAACTATTTACTAAATTGTTATAAACCCTACATCCTGAACCTTAACACTAAGCCCCATACCCTAAACATTAAAGCCCATACCCTAAACCCTGAGAATTTTATAACATTTTAAAAAGTGTTTTGTAATTTTTAGTTAAGTGTTTATTAAAAGAATTTACTAAATTGTTATAAACCCTAAATCCTAAACCTTAACCCTAAACCCCACACCCTATAACCTAAATCCCATACCCTAAACCCTAAGCATTTTATAACATTTTAAAATGTGTTTTGTAATTTTTATTCAAGTGTTTATTAAAAGAATTTACTAAATTGTTATAAACCATAAATCCTAAACCTTAAGCCTAAACTCCGTACCCTAAAACCTAAAGCCCATACCAAAAACCCTAAACCCTAATCCCTCAGCCTTTTATAACATTTTAAAAAGTGTTTTGCAATTTTTATTTTAGTACTTATTAAAACAATTTATTAAATTGTTATAAACCGTACATCTTAAACCTTAACCCTAAACCCCATACCCTAAACCATAAATCCCATACCCTAAACCCTAAACTCTAAACCCTAAACCCTATGCATTTTATAACATTTTAAAAAGTGTTTTGTAATTTTTATTTAAGTGTTTATTAAAACAACTTACTAAATCGTTATAAACCCTAAATCCTGAACCTTAACCCTAAAACCCATACTCTAAAAACTAAAGCCCATGCCCTAAACCCTAAACCCTAAGCATTTTATAACATTTTAAAAAGTGTTTTGTAATTTTTATTTAAGTGCTTATCAAAAGAATTTACAAAATTGATATAAACCTAAATCCTAAACCTTAACACTCAACCCCACACTCTAAACCCCAAAGCCCATACCCTAAAAACTAAACCTAAGAATTTTATAACATTTTAAAAAGTGTTTCGTAATTTTTATTTAAGTGTTTATTAAAAGAATTTACTAAATTGTTATAAACCATAAATCCTAAAACTTAACCCTAAACCCCATACCCAAAACTCTAAATCCCATACCCTAAACCTAAACCCTAAGCATTTTATAACATTCTAAAAATTGTTTTGTAATTTTTATGTATCTTTTTATTAAAAGAATTTACTAAATTGTTATAAACCCTAAATCCTAAACCTCAATCCTAAAGCCCATACCCTAAACCCTAAAGCCCATACCCTAAACCCTAAACCCTAAACATTTTATAACATTTTAAAAAGTGTTTTGTAATTTTTATTTAAGTATTTATTAAAAGAATTTTCTAAATTGTTATAAACCCTAAATCCTAAAACTTAACCCTAAATCCCATACCTAAACCATAGAGGCCATACCCTAAACCATAAGCCCTAAACCCTAAGCATTTTATAACATTTTAAAATTTTTTTGTAATTTTTATTTAAATGCTTATTAAAAGAATATACTAAATTGATACAAACCCTAAACCCCATTCACTAAACCCTCAACCCTAAGCCCTAGGCATTTTATAACATTTTTAAAACTGTTTTGTAATTTTTATTTAAGTGTTTATTAAAACAGTCTACCAAATTGTTATAAACCCTAAATCCTAAACATTAACCCTAAACCCTAAAGTCCATACCCTAAACCCTAAACCCTAAGCATTTTATAACATTTCAAAAAGTGTTTATTAATTTTTATTTAAGTGTTTATTAAAAGAATTTACTAAATTGTTATAAACCATAAATCATAAACCTTAACCATAAACCCCATACCCTAAACCCTAAATACCATACCCTAAACCCTAATCGTTTTCAAACATTTTAAAAAGTGTTTTGTAATTTTAATTTAAGTGTTTATTAAAAGAATTTACTAAATTGATATAAACCATAAATCCTAAACCTTAACCCCAAGCCCCATACACTAAACCCTAAAGACCATACCCTAAACCCTAAGCATTTTATAACATTTCAAAAGGTTTTTTGTAGTTTTTATTTAACTGTTTATTAAAAGAATATACTAAATTGTTATAAGCCCTAAATCCTAAACCTTATCCCTAAACCCCATACCCTAAACCCTAAAGCCCATACCGTAAATCCTAAACCCTAAGAATTTTATAACATTTTAAAAAGTGTTTTGTAATTTTTAATTAATTGTTTATTAAAAGAATTTTCTAAATCGTTATAAACCCTAAATCCTAAACCTTAACCCTAAAACCCATACCCTATATGCTAAATTCCATACCCTAAACACTAATCACTAAACCCTAAGCATTTTATAACATTTTGAAAAGTGTTTTGTATTTTTTATTTAAATGTTTATTAAAAGAATTTTCTAAATTGTTGTAAACCATAAATCTTAAAACTTAACCCTAAACCCTAAAGGCCATACCCTAAACTGTTAACCCTAAACCCTAAACACTAAGCATTTTATAACATTTTAAAAAGTGTTTTGTAATTTTTATTTAAGTGCTTATTGAAACATTTTACTAAATTCTTATAAACCCTAAATCGTGAACCTTAACCCTAAACCCCATACCCTAAAAACTAAAGCCCATAAACTAAACCCTAAACCATAAACCCTCAACATTTTATAACATTTTAATTTTTTTTTTTTGTAATTTCTATTTAAGTGTTTATTAAAAGAGTTTGCTAAATTGTTATAAACCATAAATCCTAAAGCTTAACCCTAAACCCCATACCCTGAAGCCCATACCCTAAACTGTAAACCCTAAACCCTAGTTCCTCGGCATTTTATAACATTTTTAAAAGTGTTCTGAAAGTTTTATTTAAGTCTTTATTAAAATAATTTACTAAATTAACCTTAAATCCTGAACCTTAACCCTAAACCCGATACCCTAAACACTAAATCCCATATCTTAAACCCTAAACCCTAAGAATTTTATAACATTTTAAAAAGTGTTTTGTAATTCTCATTTACGTGTTTATTAAAATTATTTACTAAATTGCTATAAACCTTAGATCATAAACCTTAACCCTAAACCCCATACCTTATACCCTAAAGCCCATACCCTAAACCGTAAACCCTAAGCATTTTATAACATTTTGAAAAGTATTAAAATATTTTACTAAATTTTTATAAACCATAAATCTTGAACCTTAACCCTAAACCCTAAAGCCCATACCAAAAACCCTAAGCCCTAAACCCTAAAGCCCATACCAGAAACCCTAAGCCATAAAACCTAAGCATTTTATAACATTTTAAAAATTGTTTTCTAATTTTTATTTAAGTGTTTATTAAAATAATTTACTAAATTGCTTTAAACCCTAAATCCTAAACCTTAACCCTAAAGCCCATACCCTATACCTTAAAGCCCATTCCCTAAACCGTAAACCCTAAGCATTTTATAACATTTTAAAATTTGTTTGGTAATTTTTATTTAACTGTTTATTAAAAGAATTTAAAATTGTTATAAATCCTAAATCTTAAACCTTAAATCTAAACCCCATACCCTAAACCCTAAAGCCCATACCATAAACCCTAAACGCTATACATTTTATAACATTTTAAAAAGTGTTTTGTAATTTTTCTTTAAGTGTTTATTAAAACAATTTACTAAACTGTTATAAACCCTAAATCGTGAACCTTAACCCTAAACCCAATACCCCAAAAACTAAAGCACATACCATAAACCCTAAACCCTGAGCATTTTATAATATTTTCAAAAGTTTTTTGTAATTTTTATTTAAGTGTTTATTAAAAGAATTTATTAAATTGTTATCAAGCATAAATCCTAAACCTTAACCCTAAACCCCATACACTAAACCCTAAAGCCCATACCCTAAACCCTAAAGCCTAAACCCCAAACCCTAGGCATTTTGTAACATTTAAAAAAAACAATTGTAATTTTTATTTAAGTGTTTATTAGAAGAATTTTCTAAATTGTTATCAACCCTAAATCCTAAACCTTAACCCTAAACCCCATATCCTAAACCCTAAAGCCCATACCCTAAACCTTAAACCCTTAGCATTTTACCTCATTTTAAAAAGTGTTCTGTCATTTTTATTTAAGTGTTAATTAAAAGAATTTACTAAATTGTTATAAAAACTAAATCCTAAAAATTATCCCTAAATCCCATACCCTAAAGCCCATAACCTAAACAGCAAACCCTAAACCCTAAGCATGTTATAACATTTTAAAAATGTTTTGTAATTTTTATTTAAGTGTTTATTAAAAGAATTTACTAAATTGTTATAAACCCTAAATCCTAAACCTTAACCCTAAACCCCATACCCTATACCCTAAACCCTAAATCCTAAACCTTAACCCTAAACTCCATACCCTATACCCTAAAGCCCATACCCTAAACCCTATGCATTTTATAACATATTAAAAAATGTCTTGTATTTTTTATATAAGTGTTTATTAAAAGAATTTTCTAAATCGTTATAAACCATAAATCATAAACCTTAACCCTAAACTCCATACCCTAAACCCTAAATTCCATACCATAAACAGTTAACCCTAAACCCTAAGCATTTGATAACATTTTCAAAAGTGTTTTGTAATTTTTATGTAAGTGTTTATTAAAACAATTTACTAAATTGTTATAAACCTCAATCCTAAACCTTAACACTCAACCGCACACCCTAAACCCTAAAACCTAAACCCTAAGCATTTTATAAAACTTTAAAAAGTGTTTTGTAATTTTAATGTAAGTGTTTATCAAAATAATTTACTAAATTGTTATAAACCATCAATCCATACCTTAACCCTAAACGCCATACCCTAAACCCTAACCATTTTATAAAATTTTAAAAAGTGTTTTGTAATTTTATTTAAGTGTTTATTTAAAAAATTTACTAAATTGTTATAAACCCAAAACCCCATACCATAAACACTGAAGCCCATCCCTAAACTCTAAACCCTAAGCATTTTATAACATTTTAAAAATTGTTTTGTAATTTTTATTTAAGTGTTTATTAAAAGAATTTACTAAATTGTTATAAACCATAAATCCTAAACCTTAACCCTAAACTCCATACCCTGAAGCCCATACCCTAAACCGTAAACCATAAGCCCTAAACACTAAGCATTTTTTAACATTTTAAAAGTGTTATGTAATTTTTATTCAAGTGTTTATTAAAATAATTTACTAAATTGTTATAAACCCTATATACTCAACCTTAACCCTAAACCCCATACCCTAAGCATTAAGGCCCATATCCTAAACCCTAAACCCTAAGCATTTTATAACATGTTAAAAAGTGTTTTGTAATTTTTATTTAAGTGTTTATTAAAACTATTTACTAAATTGTTATAAACCTTAAATCCTAAACCTTAACCCTAAACCCCATAACTTATACCCTAAAGCCCATACACTAAACCCTAAACCCTAAACCCCATACCTTATACCCTAAAGCCCATACACTAAACCCTAAACCCTAAACCCTAAGCATTTTATAACATTTTAAAAAGTGTTTTGTAATTTTTATTTAAGTGTTTATTAAAATAACTTACTAAATTGTTATAAACCATAAAACCTAAACCTTAAACCTAAACCCTAAGCCTTTTATAACATTTTAAAAAGTGTTTTGTAATTTTTATTTAAGTATTTACAAAGAGAATTTACTAAACTATTATAAACCGTAAATCCTAAACCTTCACCCTAAACCCCAAATCCTAAACCCTAAAACCTAAGCATTTTATAACATTTTAAAAAGTGTTTTGTAATTTTTATTTAACTGTTATTTAAAAAAAAATTCTAAATTTTTATAAACCATAAATCCTAAACCTTAACCCTAAACCACATACCCTAAAACCTAAAACCCATATCGAAAACCATAAACCCTAAACCCTAGCATTTTATAACATTTTAAAAAGTGTTTTGTAATTTTTATTTAAGTGTTTATTAAAAGAATTTAATGAATTGTTATAAACCCTAAATCTTAAACCTTAACCCTAAATCCCAAACCTTGACCCTAAACCCCATTCCCTAAAAACTAAATCACATACCCTAAGCATTTTATAACATTCTAAAAAGTGTTTTGTAATTTTTATTTAAGTGTTTATTAAAAGAATTTACTAAATTCTTATAAACCCTAAATCATAAACCTTAACCCTAAACCGTAAAGCCCATACCCTAAACCCTAAGCATTTTATAGCATTTTAAAAAGTTTTTTGTAATTGTTATTTAAGAGTTTATTAGGAGAATTTACTAAATTGTTATCAACCCTAAAACCTAAACCTTAACCCTAAAGCCCATACCCTAAACCCTAAACCCTGAACCCTAAGCATTTTATAACATTTTAAAAAGTGTTATGTTATTTTTATTTAAGTGTTAATTAGAAGAATTTACTAAATTGTTATAAACCCTAAATCCTAAAACTTAATTGTAAACCCCATACCCTAAACACTAAACCCTAAACCCTAAGCATTTTATAACATTTTAAAAATGTTTTGTAATTTTAATTTAAGTTTTTATTAAAAGAATTTACTAAAAATATACAAACCCTAAATTCTAAGCCTTAACCCTAAACCCCATATCCTAAAGACTAAAGCTCTTACCCTAAACCCTAAACTGTAAACCCATAGCATTTTATAACATTTTAAAAAGTGCTTTGTAATTTTTATTCAAGTTTTTATTAAAATAATTTACTAAATTGTTATAAACCCTAAATCCTAAACCTTAACCCTAAACCCATTCACTAAACCATAAACCCTAAACCCTAAGCATTTTATAACATTTTAAAAACTGTTTTGTAATTTTTATTCAAGTGTTTATTAAAACAATTTACCAAATTGTTGTAAACCCTAAATCCTAAACATTAATCCTAAACCCCATACCCTAAACCCTAAATTCCACACCCTAAACCTTAAACCCTAAACCCTAAGCATTTTATAACATTTTAAAAAGTGTTTATTAATTTTTTTTAAGTGTTTATTAAAATAATTTACTAAATTTTTATAAACCCTAGATCCTAAACCTTAACCGTAAACCCCATACCCTAAACCCTAAGCATCTTATAAAATTTCAAAAGGTGTTTTGTAATTTTTATTTTATTGTTTATTTAAAGAATTTTCTAAATTGTTATAAACCATAAATCCTAGTCCTTAACCCTAAACCCCATACCCTTAACCCCAAATCCCATACCCTAAACTCTAAACTCTAAACCCTAAGCATTATATAACATTTTAAAAAGTGTTTTGGACTTTTTATTTAAGTGTTTATTAAAGAATTTACTAAATTGTTATAAACCTTAAACTCTAAACCCTAAGCATTTTATAACATTTTATAAACCCTAAATCCTAAACCTTAACCCTAAACCCCATACCCCATACCCTATACCCTAAATCCCATACCCTAAACCCTAAGCATTTTATAACATCTTAGAATGTGTTTTGTAATTTTTATTTAAGTGTTTATTAAAAGCATTTACTAAACTGTTATAAACCCTAAATCTTAAACCTTAACCCTAAACCCCATACCCTAAACCCTAAACCATAAACTCTAAACCCTAAACCCTATGCATTCTATAACATTTTAAAAAGTGCTTTGTAATTTTTATTTAAGTGTTTATTAAAACAATTTACTAAGTTGTTATAAACCCTTAATCATGAACCTTAACCCTAAACCCCAGACCCTAAAAACTAATGAACATACCCTAAACCCTAAGCATTTTATAACATTTAAAAAAAAAAATTGTAACCTTTATTTGTGTTTATTTAAATAATTTACTAAATTGTTATAAACCATAAATCCTAAACCTTAACCCTAAACCCCATAGCCTAAACCCTAAACCCTAAGAATTTTATAACATTCTAAAAAGTGTTTTGTAATTTTTATTTAATTTTTTATTAAAAGAATTTAGTAAATTGTTATCCACCCTAAATCCTAAACCTCAATCCTAAACCCCATACCCTAAACCCTAAAGCCCATACCCTAAACCCTAAACCCTAAACATTTTATAACATTTTAAAAAGTGTTTTGTAATTTTTATTTAAGTATTTATTAAAAGAATTTTCTAAATTGTTATAAACCCTAAATCCTAAAACTTAACCCTAAATCCCATACCTAAACCCTAGAGGCCATACCCTAAACCATAAGCCCTAAACCCTAAGCATTTTATAACATTTTAAATTTTTTTTGTAATTTTTATTTAAATGCTTATTAAAAGAATATACTAAATTGATACAAACCCTAAACCCCATTCACTAAACCCTCAACCCTAAGCCCTAGGCATTTTATAACATTTTTAAAACTGTTTTGTAATTTTTATTTAAGTGTTTATTAAAACAGTCTACCAAATTGTTATAAACCCTAAATCCTAAACATTAACCCTAAACCCTAAAGTCCATACCCTAAACCCTAAACCCTAAGCATTTTATAACATTTCAAAAAGTGTTTATTAATTTTTATTTAAGTGTTTATTAAAAGAATTTACTAAATTGTTATAAACCATAAATCATAAACCTTAACCATAAACCCCATACCCTAAACCCTAAATACCATACCCTAAACCCTAATCGTTTTCAAACATTTTAAAAAGTGTTTTGTAATTTTAATTTAAGTGTTTATTAAAAGAATTTACTAAATTGATATAAACCATAAATCCTAAACCTTAACCCCAAGCCCCATACACTAAACCCTAAAGACCATACCCTAAACCCTAAGCATTTTATAACATTTCAAAAGGTTTTTTGTAATTTTTATTTAACTGTTTATTAAAAGAATATACTAAATTGTTATAAGCCCTAAATCCTAAACCTTATCCCTAAACCCCATACCCTAAACCCTAAAGCCCATACCGTAAATCCTAAACCCTAAGAATTTTATAACATTTTAAAAAGTGTTTTGTAATTTTTAATTAATTGTTTATTAAAAGAATTTTCTAAATCGTTATAAACCCTAAATCCTAAACCTTAACCCTAAACCCCATACCCTATATGCTAAATTCCATACCCTAAACACTAATCACTAAACCCTAAGCATTTTATAACATTTTGAAAAGTGTTTTGTATTTTTTATTTAAATGTTTATTAAAAGAATTTTCTAAATTGTTGTAAACCATAAATCTTAAAACTTAACCCTAAACCCTAAAGGCCATACCCTAAACTGTTAACCCTAAACCCTAAACACTAAGCATTTTATAACATTTTAAAAAGTGTTTTGTAATTTTTATTTAAGTGCTTATTGAAACATTTTACTAAATTCTTATAAACCCTAAATCGTGAACCTTAACCCTAAACCCCATACCCTAAAAACTAAAGCCCATAAACTAAACCCTAAACCATAAACCCTCAACATTTTATAACATTTTAATTTTTTTTTTTTGTAATTTCTATTTAAGTGTTTATTAAAAGAGTTTGCTAAATTGTTATAAACCATAAATCCTAAAGCTTAACCCTAAACCCCATACCCTGAAGCCCATACCCTAAACTGTAAACCCTAAACCCTAGTTCCTCGACATTTTATAACATTTTTAAAAGTGTTCTGAAAGTTTTATTTAAGTCTTTATTAAAATAATTTACTAAATTAACCTTAAATCCTGAACCTTAACCCTAAACCCGATACCCTAAACACTAAATCCCATATCTTAAACCCTAAACCCTAAGAATTTTATAACATTTTAAAAAGTGTTTTGTAATTCTCATTTACGTGTTTATTAAAATTATTTACTAAATTGCTATAAACCTTAGATCATAAACCTTAACCCTAAACCCCATACCTTATACCCTAAAGCCCATACCCTAAACCGTAAACCCTAAGCATTTTATAACATTTTGAAAAGTATTAAAATATTTTACTAAATTTTTATAAACCATAAATCTTGAACCTTAACCCTAAACCCTAAAGCCCATACCAAAAACCCTAAGCCCTAAACCCTAAAGCCCATACCAAAAACCCTAAGCCATAAACCCTAAGCATTTTATAACATTTTAAAAATTGTTTTCTAATTTTTATTTAAGTGTTTATTAAAATAATTTACTAAATTGCTTTAAACCCTAAATCCTAAACCTTAACCCTAAAGCCCATACCCTATACCTTAAAGCCCATTCCCTAAACCGTAAACCCTAAGCATTTTATAACATTTTAAAATTTGTTTGGTAATTTTTATTTAACTGTTTATTAAAAGAATTTAAAATTGTTATAAATCCTAAATCTTAAACCTTAAATCTAAACCCCATACCCTAAACCCTAAAGCCCATACCATAAACCCTAAACGCTATACATTTTATAACATTTTAAAAAGTGTTTTGTAATTTTTCTTTAAGTGTTTATTAAAACAATTTACTAAACTGTTATAAACCCTAAATCGTGAACCTTAACCCTAAACCCAATACCCCAAAAACTAAAGCACATACCATAAACCCTAAACCCTGAGCATTTTATAATATTTTCAAAAGTTTTTTGTAATTTTTATTTAAGTGTTTATTAAAAGAATTTATTAAATTGTTATCAAGCATAAATCCTAAACCTTAACCCTAAACCCCATACACTAAACCCTAAAGCCCATACCCTAAACCCTAAAGCCTAAACCCCAAACCCTAGGCATTTTGTAACATTTAAAAAAAACAATTGTAATTTTTATTTAAGTGTTTATTAGAAGAATTTTCTAAATTGTTATCAACCCTAAATCCTAAACCTTAACCCTAAACCCCATATCCTAAACCCTAAAGCCCATACCCTAAACCTTAAACCCTTAGCATTTTATCTCATTTTAAAAAGTGTTCTGTCATTTTTATTTAAGTGTTAATTAAAAGAATTTACTAAATTGTTATAAAAACTAAATCCTAAAAATTATCCCTAAATCCCATACCCGAAACCCTAAGCATGTTATAACATTTTAAAAATGTTTTGTAATTTTTATTTAAGTGTTTATTAAAAGAATTTACTAAATTGTTATAAACCCTAAATCCTAAACCTTAACCCTAAACCCCATACCCTATACCCTAAACCCTAAATCCTAAACCTTAACCCTAAACTCCATACCCTATACCCTAAAGCCCATACCCTAAACCCTATGCATTTTATAACATATTAAAAAATGTCTTGTATTTTTTATATAAGTGTTTATTAAAAGAATTTTCTAAATCGTTATAAACCATAAATCATAAACCTTAACCCTAAACTCCATACCCTAAACCCTAAAGGCCATACCATAAACAGTTAACCCTAAACCCTAAGCATTTGATAACATTTTCAAAAGTGTTTTGTAATTTTTATGTAAGTGTTTATTAAAACAATTTACTAAATTGTTATAAACCTCAATCCTAAACCTTAACACTCAACCGCACACCCTAAACCCTAAAACCTAAACCCTAAGCATTTTATAAAACTTTAAAAAGTGTTTTGTAATTTTAATGTAAGTGTTTATCAAAATAATTTACTAAATTGTTATAAACCATCAATCCATACCTTAACCCTAAACCCCATACCCTAAACCCTAAGCATTTTATAAAATTTTAAAAAGTGTTTTGTAATTTTATTTAAGTGTTTATTTAAAAAATTTACTAAATTGTTATAAACCCAAAACCCCATACCATAAACACTGAAGCCCATCCCTAAACTCTAAACCCTAAGCATTTTATAACATTTTAAAAATTGTTTTGTAATTTTTATTTAAGTGTTTATTAAAAGAATTTACTAAATTGTTATAAACCATAAATCCTAAACCTTAACCCTAAACTCCATACCCTGAAGCCCATACCCTAAACCGTAAACCATAAGCCCTAAACACTAAGCATTTTTTAACATTTTAAAAGTGTTATGTAATTTTTATTCAAGTGTTTATTAAAATAATTTACTAAATTGTTATAAACCCTATATACTCAACCTTAACCCTAAACCCCATACCCTAAGCATTAAGGCCCATATCCTAAACCCTAAACCCTAAGCATTTTATAACATGTTAAAAAGTGTTTTGTAATTTTTATTTAAGTGTTTATTAAAACTATTTACTAAATTGTTATAAACCTTAAATCCTAAACCTTAACCCTAAACCCCATAACTTATACCCTAAAGCCCATACACTAAACCCTAAACCCTAAACCCCATACCTTATACCCTAAAGCCCATACACTAAACCCTAAACCCTAAACCCTAAGCATTTTATAACATTTTAAAAAGTGTTTTGTAATTTTTATTTAAGTGTTTATTAAAATAACTTACTAAATTGTTATAAACCATAAAACCTAAACCTTAAACCTAAACCCTAAGCCTTTTATAACATTTTAAAAAGTGTTTTGTAATTTTTATTTAAGTATTTACAAAGAGAATTTACTAAACTATTATAAACCGTAAATCCTAAACCTTCACCCTAAACCCCAAATCCTAAACCCTAAAACCTAAGCATTTTATAACATTTTAAAAAGTGTTTTGTAATTTTTATTTAACTGTTATTTAAAAAAAAAATTCTAAATTTTTATAAACCATAAATCCTAAACCTTAACCCTAAACCACATACCCTAAAACCTAAAACCCATATCGAAAACCATAAACCCTAAACCCTAGCATTTTATAACATTTTAAAAAGTGTTTTGTAATTTTTATTTAAGTGTTTATTAAAAGAATTTAATGAATTGTTATAAACCCTAAATCTTAAACCTTAACCCTAAATCCCAAACCTTGACCCTAAACCCCATTCCCTAAAAACTAAATCACATACCCTAAGCATTTTATAACATTCTAAAAAGTGTTTTGTAATTTTTATTTAAGTGTTTATTAAAAGAATTTACTAAATTCTTATAAACCCTAAATCATAAACCTTAACCCTAAACCGTAAAGCCCATACCCTAAACCCTAAGCATTTTATAGCATTTTAAAAAGTTTTTTGTAATTGTTATTTAAGAGTTTATTAGGAGAATTTACTAAATTGTTATCAACCCTAAAACCTAAACCTTAACCCTAAACCCTGAACCCTAAGCATTTTATAACATTTTAAAAAGTGTTATGTTATTTTTATTTAAGTGTTAATTAGAAGAATTTACTAAATTGTTATAAACCCTAAATCCTAAAACTTAATTGTAAACCCCATACCCTAAACACTAAACCCTAAACCCTAAGCATTTTATAACATTTTAAAAATGTTTTGTAATTTTAATTTAAGTTTTTATTAAAAGAATTTACTAAAAATATACAAACCCTAAATTCTAAGCCTTAACCCTAAACCCCATATCCTAAAGACTAAAGCTCTTACCCTAAACCCTAAACTGTAAACCCATAGCATTTTATAACATTTTAAAAAGTGCTTTGTAATTTTTATTCAAGTTTTTATTAAAATAATTTACTAAATTGTTATAAACCCTAAATCCTAAACCTTAACCCTAAACCCATTCACTAAACCATAAACCCTAAACCCTAAGCATTTTATAACATTTTAAAAACTGTTTTGTAATTTTTATTCAAGTGTTTATTAAAACAATTTACCAAATTGTTGTAAACCCTAAATCCTAAACATTAATCCTAAACCCCATACCCTAAACCCTAAATTCCACACCCTAAACCTTAAACCCTAAACCCTAAGCATTTTATAACATTTTAAAAAGTGTTTATTAATTTTTTTTAAGTGTTTATTAAAATAATTTACTAAATTTTTATAAACCCTAGATCCTAAACCTTAACCGTAAACCCCATACCCTAAACCCTAAGCATCTTATAAAATTTCAAAAGGTGTTTTGTAATTTTTATTTTATTGTTTATTTAAAGAATTTTCTAAATTGTTATAAACCATAAATCCTAGTCCTTAACCCTAAACCCCATACCCTTAACCCCAAATCCCATACCCTAAACCCTAAACTCTAAACTCTAAACCCTAAGCATTATATAACATTTTAAAAAGTGTTTTGGACTTTTTATTTAAGTGTTTATTAAAGAATTTACTAAATTGTTATAAACCTTAAACTCTAAACCCTAAGCATTTTATAACATTTTATAAACCCTAAATCCTAAACCTTAACCCTAAACCCCATACCCCATACCCTATACCCTAAATCCCATACCCTAAACCCTAAGCATTTTATAACATCTTAGAATGTGTTTTGTAATTTTTATTTAAGTGTTTATTAAAAGCATTTACTAAACTGTTATAAACCCTAAATCTTAAACCTTAACCCTAAACCCCATACCCTAAACCCTAAACCATAAACTCTAAACCCTAAACCCTATGCATTCTATAACATTTTAAAAAGTGCTTTGTAATTTTTATTTAAGTGTTTATTAAAACAATTTACTAAGTTGTTATAAACCCTTAATCATGAACCTTAACCCTAAACCCCAGACCCTAAAAACTAATGAACATACCCTAAACCCTAAGCATTTTATAACATTTAAAAAAAAAAATTGTAACCTTTATTTATGTTTATTTAAATAATTTACTAAATTGTTATAAACCATAAATCCTAAACCTTAACCCTAAACCCCATAGTCTAAACCCTAAACCCTAAGAATTTTATAACATTCTAAAAAGTGTTTTGTAATTTTTATTTAATTTTTTATTAAAAGAATTTAGTAAATTGTTATCCACCCTAAATCCTAAACCTTAACCCTAAACCCCATACCCTAAACCCAAAACCCTAAACCCTAAGCATTTTATAACATTTTAAAAAGTTTTTTGTAATTTTTATTTAAGTGTTTATTAGAAGTATTTACTAAATTGTTATCAACCCTAAACCCGGTACCCTAAACCCTAAAGCACATACCCCAAACCCTAAACCCTAAACTTTAAACCCTAAACCCTATGCATTTTATAACATTTTAAAAAGTGTTTTGTAATCTTTATTTAAATGTTTATTAAAAGAATTTACTAAAGTGTTATGAGACCTAAATCTTAAAGCTTAACCCTAAAACCCATACTCTAAACACTAAGGCCCATACCCTAAACCCTAGACCCCATGCATTTTATAACATTTTAAAAACTGTTTTGTTATTTTTATTTAAGTGTTAAAAAAATTTACTAAATTGTTATAAACCCTAAATCCTGGACCTTAACCCTAAAACCCATACCTTAAAAACTAAATCCCATACCCAAAACCCTAAAACCTAGGAATTTTATAAGATTTGAAGTGTTTATTAAAAGAATTTACTAAGTTTTTATAAACCTAAATCCTAATCCTTAACCCTCAACCCCACACCCTAAAGCCTAAAGCCCATATCCTAAACATTAAACCCTAAAATCTAAGCATTTTATAACATTTTAAAAAGTTTTTTGTAATTTTTATTTAAGTGTTTATTAAAATAATTTACTAAATAGTTATAAAACACAAATCCTAAAACTTAACCCTAAACCCCATACCCTAAACCATAAATCACGTACTAGAACCCCAAAACTCTAAAGCCTAAACCCTAAGAATTTTATAACATTTTAAAAAGTGTTTTGTAATTCTTATTTAATTGTTTATTAAAAGAATTTACTAAATTGTTATAAACCCTAAACCCCATACCCTAAACACTAAAGCCCATACCCTAAACTCTAAACCCTAAGCATTTGATAACATTTTAAAAAGGGTTTTGTAATTTTTTTTTAAGTGTCAATTAAAATCATGTACTAAATTGTTATAAACCCTAAATCCTAAACCTTAACCCTAAACCCCATACCCTCTACCCTAAACCCTAAACACTAATCCCTAAACCTTAAACCCTAAGCATTTTATATCATTTTAGAAGTGTTTTGTAATTTTTATTTAAGTGTTTCTTAAAACAACATACTAAATTGACATTAACCATAAATCATAAACCTTAACCTTAAACCCCATACCTTGAAGCCCATAGCCTAAACCGTAAACCATAAACCCTAAGCATTTTATAACATTTTAGAAAGTGTTATGTAATTTTTATATAAGTGTTTATTAAAACAATTTACTGAATTGTTATAAACCATAAATCCTGAACCTTAACCCTAAACCCCATACACTAAAAACTAAAGCCCATATCGTAAACCTTAAACCCTAAGCATTTTATAAAATTTTAAAAAGTGTTTTCTAATTTTTATTTAAGTGTTTATTAAAAGAATTTACTAAATTGTTATAAACCCTAAATCCTAAACCCCATACCCTATACCCTAAAGACAATACCATAAACCAAAAACCCTAAACCATAAACCCTAAGCATTTTATAACATTTTAAAATGTGTTTTGTAATTTTTATTTAAGTGTTTATTAAAAGAATTTACTAAATTGTTATAAACCATAAATCCTAAACCTTAACCCTAAACCACGTACCATAAAACCTAAAGCCCATACCGAAAACCCTAAATCCTAAACCCTAAGCATTTTATAACATTTTAAAAAGTGTTTTGTAATTTTTATTTAATTGTTTATTAAAAGAATTTACTAAATTTTTATAAACCCTAAATCTTAAACCTTAACCCCACACGCCATACCATAAACCCTAAAGCCCATACCCTAAACCCTAAGCCCTAAACTCTAAACCCTAAACCCTATGCATTTTATAAAAAATTTAAAAGTGTTTTGTAATTTTTATTTATGTGTTTATTAAAAGAATTTATGAAACTTTTATAAACCCTAAATCTTGAACCTTAACCCTAAACTCCATACCCTAAAGCCTAAACCCTAAGCATTTTATAACATTTTAAAAAGTTTTTTGTAATTTTTATTTAAGTGTTTATTAAAATAATTTACTAAATTGTTATAAATTGTAAATCCTAAACCTTAACCCTAAACGCCATACCGTAAACCCTAAATCCCAAACCCTAAGCATTTTATAACATTCTAAAAAGTGTTTTGTAATTTTTGTTTAAGTGTTTATTAAAAGGATTTACTAAATTGTTATCAATCCTAAATCCTAAACCTTAACCCTAAACCATAAAGCCCATACCCTAAACCCTAAACCTAATCACTTTATAACATTTTAAAAAGTTTTTTGTAATTTTTATTTAAGTGCTCATTAGAAGAATTTAGTAATTTTTTATCAACCCTAAATCCTAAACCTTAACCCTAAACCTTAAAGCCCATACCCTAAAACCTAAACCCTAAACCCTAAGAATTTTATAACATTTTAAAAGGTCTTTTGTAATTTTTATTTAAATGTTTATTAAAACAATTTACTATATTGTTATAAACCCTAAATCCTCAACCTTAGCCCTAAACCGCATACCCTAAACCCTAAACACTAAGCATTTTATAACATTTTAAAAAGTTTTTTGTAATTTTTATTTAAGTGTTTATTAAAAGAGTTTACTAAATTGTTATAAACCATAAATCCATAGCCCCATAAACTAAACCCTAAAGCCCATACCCTAAACCATGAACCATAGACCCTAAGCATTTTATAACATTTTAAAAAGTGTTTTGTAATTTTTATTTTAAATGTTTATTAAAAGAATTTACTAAATTGTTATAAACACTAAATCCTAAACCTTAACCCTAAACCCCATACCCTATACCTTGATACAGATTGTGATCCAGATCTCGTGGATATCCCAATTCCAGCCAATGATGATGGTATAGCTTCAATCTAATTGATCCTAAACAGATTAACGTCAGCAATTTGAGAAGGAAGGGCATTAAGGCCAATAACTCAAGGAAATGAAAGGATCAATTACATTTTTCATATGCTCTCCCCTCATAGATAAGGATATGTTCTATAGAATTTTGTTATTTTCTTATTTCATCCTATCTAGTTCTGGATAATAATATTTGGGATACTTAACTTAGTCCCAGGTCTTTTATAAGGATAAAAGGAATTTGCTTACCCTATCCACTCCCTTCCCTACCAAAGCCCATACCCTAAGCCCTAAACCACAAACCCTTAGCGTTTTATAACGTTTTAAAATGTGTTTTGTAATTTTTAGTTAAGTGTTTATTAAAAGAATTTACTAAATTGTCATAAACCGTAAACCCTAAACCCCGTACCCTAAAACCTAAATCCCATACCGAAAAACATAAACCCTAAACAACCAGCATTGTAGAACATTTTAAAAAGTGTTTTGTAATTTTTATTTAAGTGTTTATTAAAAGAATTTACTAAATTGTTATAAACCCTAAATCTTAAACCTTAACCCTAAACCCCATACCCTAATCCCTCAAGCCCATACCATAAACCCTAAACCCTAAACACTATACCCTAAACTCTAAACCCTAAATCCTGAACCTTAACCCTAAAACCCATACCCTAAAAACTAAAGCCCATACCATAAACCCTAAACCCTAAGCATTTTATAACAATTTAAAAAGTGTTTTGTAATTTTTATTTAAGTGTTTATTAAAAGAATTTACTAAATTGTTATAAGCCTAAATCCTAAACCTTAACACTCAACCCCACACCCTAAACCCTAAATCCCATACCCTAAACACTAAACCCTAAGCATTTTATAACATTTTAAAAAGTGTTTTGTAATTTTTACCTAACTATTTATTTAAACAATTTACTAAATTGTTATAAACCCTACATCCTAAACCTTAACCCTAAACACCATACCATAAACACTAAAGCCAATACCCTAAACCCTAAACCTTAAACCCTAAGCATTTTATAACATTTTAAAAAGTGTTTTGTAATTTTTATTTAAGTGTTTATTAAAAGAATTTACTAAATTGTTATAAACCCTAAATCCTAAACCTTAACCCTAAACCCTAAAACCCATACCATAAACCCTAAACCCTAAGCATTTTATAACATTTTAAGAAGTGTTTATTAAAATAATTTACTAAATTGTTATAAACGATAAATCCTAAACCTTAACCCTAAACCCCATACCCTAAACCCTAAAGCCCATACCAAAAACCCTAAACCCTAAGCATTTTATAATATTTTAAAAAGTATTTTGTAATTTTTATTTAAGTGTTTATTAAAAGAATTTACTAAATTGTTATAAACCATAAATCCTAAACCTTAACACTAAACCCCATACCCTAAACCCTAAACACTAAACACTAAGCATTCTATAACATTTTAAAAAGTGTTCTCTAATTTTTATTTAAGTGTTTATTAAAACAATTTACTAGATTGTTATAAACCCTACATCCTGAACCTTCACTCTAAGCCCCATACCCTAAACACTAAACCCCATACCCTAAACCCTAAACCCTAAACCCTAAGAATTTTATAGCATTTTAAAACGTGTTTTGTAATTTCTATTTAAGTGTTTATTAAAAGAATTTACTACATTGTTATAAACCCTAAATCCTAAACCTTATCCCTAAACCCCATACCCTAAACCCTAAGCATTTTATAACATTTTAAAAAGTGTTCTGTAATTTTTATTTAAGTGTTTATTAAAAGAAGTAACAATTTTTTATAAACCCTAAATCCTAAACCTTAACCCTAAACCCCATACCCTATACCCTAAAGCCCATACCCTAAACCCTAATCCCTAAACCCTAAGCATTTTACAATATTTTAAAAAGTGTTTTGTATTTTTTATTTAAGTGTTTATTAAAAGAATTTTCTAAATTGTTATAAACCATAAATCCTAACTCTTAACCCTAAAACCCATACCCTAAACCCTAAAGGCCATACACTAAACCGTTAACACTATACCCTAAACCCTAAGCATTTTATAACATTTTCAAAAGTGTTTTGTAATTTTTATTTAAGTGTTTATTAAAACAATTTACTATTTTGTTACAAACCCTAAATCCTCAACCTTAACCCTAAACCCTATACCCTAAACACTAAAGCCCATACCCTAGACCCTAAACCCTAAACCCTAAGAATTTTATAACATTTTAAAAAGTGTTCTGTAATTCTTACTTAATTTTTTATTAAAATAATTTACTAAATTTTTATAAACCGTAAATCCTAAACCTTAACACTAAATGTCATACCCTAAAACCTAAAGCCCATACTGAAAATCCCAAACCCTAAACCCTCATCATTTTATAACATTTTAAAAAGTGTTTTGCAAATTTTATTTAAGTATTTATTAAAAGAATTTAATAAATAATTATAAACCTAAATCCTAAACCTTAACACACAACCCCACACTCTAAACCCTAAAGCCCATACCCTAAACACTAAACCCTAAGCATTTTATAACATTATAAAATGTTTTTGTAATTTTTATTTAAGTGTTTAATAAATGAATTTACTAAATTGTTATAAACCATAAATCCTAAACCTTAACCGTAAACCCCATACCCTAAACGCTAAATCCCATACCCTAAGCCCTAAACCCTAAACCCTAAGCATTTTATAACATTCTAAAAAGTGTTTTGTAATTTTTATGTAAGTGTTTATTAAAAGAATTTACTAAATTGTTATAAACCCTAAATCCTAAACCTTATCCTTAAACCCCATACCGTAAACCCTAAAGCTCATACCCTAAACCTTAAACCCTAAGCATTTTATAACATTTTAAAAAGTGTTTTGTAATTTTTATTTAACTATTGATTAAAAGAATTTTCTAAATTGTTATAAACCCTAAATCCTAAAAATTAACCCTAAACCACATACCCTAAACCCTAAACCCTAAGAATTTTATAACATTTTAAAAATGTTTTGTAATTTTTATTTAAGTGCTTATTAAAAGAATTTACTAAATTGATACAAACCCTAAGTTCTAAAGCTTAACCCTAAACCCCATACCCCAAACACTAAAGCTCATACCCTAAACCTTAAACTATAAACCCATATATTTTTATAACATTTTAAAAAGTGCTTTGGAATTTTTAGTCAATTTTTTATTAAAAGAATTTACTAAATCGTTATAAACCGAAATCCTAAACCTTAACCCTAAACCCCACACCCTAAACCCTAAAGCCCATATCCAAAACACTGAACCCTAAACCCTAAGCATTTTATAACATTTTAAAAAGTGTTTTGTAATTTGTATTTAAGTGTTTATTAAAAGAATTTACTAAATTGTTATAAACCCTAAATCCTAAACCTTAACCCTAAACCCTAAAGCCCATACCCTAAACCCTAAGAATTTGATAACATTTTAGAAAGTGTTATGTAGTTTTTATTTAAGTGTTTATTAAAAGAATTTACTAAATTGTTATAAACCCTAAACCCTAAATCCTAAACCTTAAGAATTTTATAGCATTTTACAAATTGTTTTGTAATTTTTATTGAAGGGTTTATTAAAACAATTTACTAAATTGTTATAAATCCTACATCCTGAACCTTAACCCTAAACCCCTTACCCTAAACCCTAAAGCCCATACCCTAAACCGAGAGCATTTTATTTAAGTTTCTATTAAAAGAATTTTCTAAATCATTATAAACCATAAATCGTAAACCTTAACCCTAAACCCTGTACCCCAAACCCTAAAGGCGATACCCTAAATAGTTAACCCTAAACCCTAAGCATTTTATAACTTTTCAAAAAGTGTCTTGTAATTTTTGTTTAAGTGTTTATTAAAACAATTTACTAAATTGTTATAAACCCTAAATTTTGAACCTTAAACCTAAACCCCATACCCTAATCCATTAACCCTAAACCTTAAGCATTTTATAACATTTTAAAAAGTGTTTTGTAATTTTTATTTAAGTGTTCATTAAAAGAATTTACTAAATTGTTATAAACCATAAATCCATACCTTAACCCTAAACCCCATACCCTAAACCTTAAACCCTAAATCCTAAGCACTTTATAACATGTTAAAAAGTGTTTTGTAGTTTTTATTTAAGTTTTTATTAAAAGAATTTACTAAATTGTTATAAACACTTAACCCCATACCATAAACACTAAAGCCCATACCCTAAAATCTAAATCCTAAACATTTTATAACATTTTAAAAGGTGTATTGTAATTTTTATTTAAGTGTTTATTAAAAGAATTTACTAAATTGTTATAATCCCTAAATCCTAAACCTTAACCCTAAACCCCATACCCTATACCGCAAAGCCCATACCCTATACCCTAAACCTTAAACCCTAAGAATTTTATAACATTTTAAAAAGTGTTTTGTAATTTTTATTTAAGTGGTTATTAAAAGAATTTACGAAATTGTTACAAACCATAAATCCTAAACCTTAACCCTAAACCCTAAATCCCTAAGAATTTTATAACATTCTAAACCCTAAGCCCTAAACCCTAAACCCTAAGCATTTAATAACATTCTAAAAAGTGTTTTGTAATTTTTATTTAAGTGTTTATTAAAAAAATTTACTAGATTGTTATCAACCCTAAATCATAAACCTTAACCCTAAACCCCATACCCTAAACCCTAAAGCCCGTACCCTAAACCCTAAACCTTAAGCATTTTATAACATTTTAAAAAGTGTTTTGTAATTTTTATTTAACTATTTATTAAAAGAATTCTCTAAATTGTTATAAACCGTAAATTCTAAACCTTAACATTAAACCCCATACCATAAACAGTAAAGGCCATACCCTAATCCCTAAATGCTAAACTCCTAAACCCTAAACCCTAAGCATTTTATAACATTTAAAAAAGTGTTTTGTAATTTTTATTTAAGATTTTAATAAGAGAATTTAATGAATTGCTATAAACCATAAAGACTAAACCTTAACCCTAACCCCCATACCCTAAACCGTAAAGCCCATACCCAAGACCCTAAACCCTAAACCCCAAGAATTTTATAACATTTTAAAAAGTGTTTTGTAATTTTTATGTAAGTTTTTATTAAGAGAATTTACTAAATTATCATAAGCCCTAAATCCTAAACCTCAACCCTAAACCCCATACCCTCTACCCTAAAGCCCATACCCTAAACCCTAAATCCAAAAAACTAAACCCTAAACCCTAAGCATTTTATAACAATTTAAAATATGTTTTGTAATTTACTAAATTGTTATAAACCATAAATCCTAAACCTTAACCCTAAACCACGTACCCTAAAACCTAAAGCCCATATAGAAAACCCTAAACCATAAACCCTAAGCATTTTATAACATTTTAAAAAGTGTTTTGTAATTTTTATTTAAGTGTTTATTAAAAGAATTTAATAAATTGCTATAAACCCTAAATCCTAAACCTTAACCCTAAACCCCATACCCTAAAAACTAAAGCATACGCCCTCAACCCTAAACCCTAAGCATTTTATAACATTTCAAAAAGTTTTTTGTAATTTTTATTTAAGTGTTTATTAAAATAATTTACTAAATTGTTATAAACCATAAATCCTAAACATTAACCCTAAACCACATACTCAAACAATAAACCCTAAACCCTAAGCATTTTATAACATTCTAAAAAGTGTTTTTTAATTTTAATTTAAGTGCTTATTAAAAGAATTTACTAAATTGTTATCAACCCTAAATCCTAAACCTTAACCCTAAACCCCATACCCTAAAAACTAAAGCACACGCCCTAAACCCTAAACCCTAAGCATTTTATAACATTTCAAAAAGTTTTTTGTAATTTTTATTTAAGTGTTTATTAAAATAATTTACTAAATTGTTATAAACCATAAATCCTAAACATTAACCCTAAACCACATACTCAAACAATAAACCCTAAAACCTAAGCATTTTATAACATTCTAAAAAGTGTTTTTTAATTTTAATTTAAGTGCTTATTAAAAGAATTTACTAAATTGTTATCAACCCTAAATCCTAAACCTTAAACCTAAAACCCATACCCTAAACCCTAAAGCCCATACCCTAAACCCTAAACCCTAAGCATTTTATAACATTTTAAAAAGTTTTTTGTAATTTTTATTCAAGTGTTTATTAGAAGAATTTAATAAATTGTTATCAACCCTAAATACTAAATTTTAACCCTAAAGCCCATACCCTAAACCCTAAGCATTTTATAACATTTTAAAAAGTGTTTTGTAATTTTTTTTAAAGTGTTTATTAAAAGAATTTACTATATTGTTATAAACCATAAACCCTAAACCTTAACCCTAAACTTCATACCCTGAAGCCCATACCCTAATCCGTAAACCCTAAACCCTAAACACTAAGCATTTTTTAACATTTTAAAAGTGTTTTGTAATTTTTATTCAAGTGTTTATTAAAAAAATTTACTAAATTGTTATAAACCCTAAATGCTAAACCTTAACCCTAAACCCCATACCCTAAACATTAAGGCCCATATCCTAAACCCTAAACCCTAAGCATTTTATAACATTTTAAAAAGTGTTTTCTAATTTTTATTTAAGTGTTTATTAAAACTATTTACTAAAGTTATAAACCTTAAATTGTAAACCTTAACCCTAAACCCCATACCTTATACCCTAAATCCCATACACTAAACCATAAACCCTAAACCCTAAGCATTTTATAACATTTTAAAAAGTGTTTTGTAATTTTTATTTAAGTGTTTATTAAAATAACTTACTAAATTGTTATAAACCATAAAACCTAAACCTTAAACCTAACCCTAAGCCTTTTATAACATTTTAAAAAGTGTTTTGTAATTTTTATTTAAGTATTTATTAAGAGAATTTACTAAATTATTATTAACTGTAAATCCTAAACCTTAACCCTAAACCCCAAATTCTAAACCCTAAACCCTAAAACCTAAGCATTTTATAACATTTTAAAATGTGTTTTGTAATTTTTATTTAAGTGTTTATTAAAAAGAAAATCTAAATTTTTATAAACCATAAATCCTAAACCTTAACCCTAAACCACATACCCTAAAACCTAAAACCCATATCGAAAACCATAAACCCTAAACCCTAGCATTTTATAACATTTTAAAAAGTGTTTTGTAATTTTTATTTAAGTGTTTATTAAAAGAATTTACTGAATTGTTATAAACCCTAAATCTTAAACCTTAACCCTAAATCTCGAACCTTAACCCTAAACCCCATTCCCTAAAAACTAGATCACATACGCTAAGCATTTTATAACATTCTAAAAAGTGTTTTGTAATTTTTATTTAAGTGTTTATTAAAAGAATTTACTAAATTGTTATCAACCCTAAATCCTAAACCTTAACCCTAAACCCCATACCCTAAACTCTGAAGCACATACCCTAAACCCTAAACCCTAAGCATTTTATAACATTTTAAAAAGTTTTTTGTAATTTTTATTTAAGTGTTTATTAGAAGAATTTAATAAATTGTTATCAACCCTAAATCCTAAACGTTAACCCTAAAGCCCATACCCTAAACCCTAAACCCTAAACACTAAGCATTTTATAACATTTTAAAAAGTGTTCTATTATTTTTATTTAAGTGTTAATTAAAATAATTTACTAAATTGTTATAAACCCTAAATCCCAAAACTTAACAGTAAACCCCATACCCTAAACCATAAACCCTAAACCCTAAGCATTTTATAACATTTTAAAAATGTTTTGTTATTTTTATTTAAATGTTTATTAAAAGAATTTACTAAATTGATACAAACCCTAAATTCTAAACCTTAACTGTAAACCCCATATCCTAAACACTAAAGCTCTTACCCTAAACCCTAAACCGTAAACCCATAGCATTTTATAACATTTTAAAAAGTGCTTTGTAATTTTTATTCAACTTTTTATTAAAAGAATTTACTAAATTGTTATAAACTGTAAATCCTAAACCTTAACCCTAAACCCAATTCACTAATCCCTAAACCCTGAACCCTTAGCATTTTATAAAATTTTAAAAAGTGTTTTGTAATTTTTATTTAAGTGTTTATTAAAACAATTTACCAAATTGTTATAAACCCTAAATCCTAAACCTTAACCCTAAACCCCATACCATAAACCCTAAAGTCCATACCCTAAAGTCCATACCCTATACCCTAAATCCTAAACCTTAACCCTAAACCCCATACCCTAAACCCTAAGCATTTTATAACATTTCAAAAGCTGTTTTGTAATTTTTATTTCAGTGTTTATTAAAAGAATTTTCTAAATTATTACAAAACAGTAATTCCTAATCCTTAACCATAAACCCCATACCCTAAACCCAAAAGCCCATACCTAAACCCTAAACACTAAACACTAAACACTAAACCATAAGCATTCTATAACATTTTAAAAAGTGTTTTGTAATTTTTATTTAAGTGTTTATTAAAATAATTTACTAAATTGTTATAACCTTAAACCCTAAACCCTAAGAATTTTATAACATTTTAAAAAATGTTTATTAAAACAATTTACTAAATTGAAAGAATAACTTCGGCGTAAATCACATGTAGACGGACATTTGTCGACGCGTTTAGCCGTTGGTCGATTTAGCCGTTGGAGTCTCTGCTCAAACTATTTAAAATGCTAAGCTGGATCTGTTTCTTCAACTTGTCGTGACGATGAACCACACTTGTTGGTTCGAAACACGTCGACAAATGTCTGTCTACATGTGATTTACGCCGAAGTTATTCATTAACCTATTATGGATCACAGAAGCCTCAATTCAACAATTTACTAAATTGTTATAAACCCTACATCCTGAACCTTAACACTAAACACCATACCCTAAACACTAAAGCCCATACCCTAAACGCTAAACCCAAAACCCTAATCATTTTATAACATTTTGAAAATTCTTTTGTATTTTTTATTTAAGTGTTTATTAAAAGAATTTACTAAATTGCTATAAACTGTAAATCCTAAACCTTAACCCTAAACCACGTACCCTAAAACCTAAAGCCCATACCGAAAACCCTAAGCCCTAAGTGTTTTATAACATTTTAAAAAGTGTTTTGTAATTTTTATTTAAGTGTTTATGGAAATAATTTACAAAAGTGTTATAAACCATAAATCCTAAAACATAACCCTAAACCCCATACCCTAAACCCTAACTCCCATACACAAAACCCTAAACCCTAAGCATTTTATAAAATATTAAAAAGTGTTCTGTAATTTTTATTTAAGTGTTTATTAAAAGAATTCACTAAATTTTTATAAATCCTAAATCCAAAACCTTAACCCTAAACCCCATACCCTAAACCCTAAACCCTAAGAATTTTATAACATTTTAAAATGTGTTTTATAATTTTTATTTAAGTGTTTATTAAAAGAATTTACTAAATTGCTATAAACCCTAAATCTTAAACCATAACCCTAAACTCCATACCCTAAACCCTAAACCCTATACATTCTATAACATTTTAAAAAGTGTTTTGTATTTTTTATTTAAGTGTTTATTAAAACAATTTACTAAATTGTTATAAACCCTAAATCCTCAACCTTAACCCTAAAACCCATACCCTAAAAACTAATGAACATACCCTAAACCCTAAGGATTTTATAACATTTTAAATTTTTTTTGTAATTTTTATTTGTGTTTATTAAAATAATTTACTAAATTGTTATAAACCATAAATCCTAAACCTTAACCCTAAACCCCATACCCTAAACCCTAAGCATTTTATAACATTCTAAAAAGTGTTTTGTAATTTTTATTTAAGTGTTTATTAAAATAATTTACAAAATTGTTATCAACCCTAAATCCTAAACCTCAACCCTAAACCCCATACCCTAAACCCTAAACCCTAAACCCCAAATCCTAAGCATTTTATAACATTTCAAAAAGTTTTTTGTAATTTTTATTTAAGTGTTTATTAGAAGAATTTACTAAATTCTTATCAACCCTAAAGCCTAAACCTTAACACTAAACCCCATACCCTAAACCCTAAAGCCCATACCCTAAACCATAAACCCTAAACTCTAAACACTAAGCCCTAAACCTTAACCCTAAACCAGACACCCTAAACCCTAAATCCCGTACCCTAAACCCTATGCATTTTATAACAGTTTAAAAAGTGTTTTGTAATTTTTATTTAAGTGTTTATTAAAAAAATTTACTAAATTTTTATAAACCCTAAATCTTGAACCTTAACCCTAAAACCCATACCCTCAAAACTAAAGCCTATACCCTAAACCCTAAAACCAAGGCATTTTAAAACATTTTAAGAGTTTATTAAAAGAATTTACTAAATTGTTATAAACCTAATTCCTAATCCTTAACCCTCAACCCCACACCGTAAACCCTAAAGCCCATACCCTAAACACTAAACCCTAAACCCTAAGCATTTTATAACATTTTAAAAAGTTTTTTGTAATTTCTATTTAAGTGTTTATTAAAATAATTTACTAAATCGTTATAAACCATAAATCCTAAACCTTAACCCTAAACCCCATACCCTAAACAACAATTCCCATACCCTAAGCCCTAAACCCTAAACCCTAAGCATTTTATAACATTCTAAAAAGTGTTTTGTAATTTTTATTTAAGTGTTTATTAAAAGAATTTACTAAATTGTTATCAACCATAAATCCTAAACCTTAACTCTAAACCCCATACCCTAAACCCTAAATCCCATAAGGTAAACCCTAAACCCTAAGCATTTTATAACATTTTAAAAAGTGTTTTGTAATTTTTATTTAAGTGTTTATTAAAAGAATTTTCTAAATTGCTATATACCCTAAATCCTAAAACTTAACCCTAAACCCCATACCCTATACCCTAAACCCTAAATTCTAAACCTTAACCCTAAGCCCCGTACCCTAAACACTAAAACTCATACCATAAACCCTAAACCGTAAACCCATAGCATCTTATAACATTTTTAAAAGTGTTTTTTAATTTTTATTTAAGTGTTTATTAAAAGAATTTACTAAATTGTTATAAACCCTATATCCTAAACCTTAACACTAAACCCCATACCCTAAACACTAAAGCCCATACCCTAAACCCTAAGGATTTTATAACATTTCAAAAGTTGTTTTGTAATTTTTATTTAACTGTTTATTAAAAGAATTTACTAAATTGTTATAAACCCTAAATCCTAAACCTTAACCCTAAACCCCATACCCTAAACCCTAAACCCTAAGCATTTTATAACATTTTAAAAAGTATTTTGTAATTCTTATTTAAGTGTTTATTAAAAGAATGTACTAAATTGTTATAAACCCTAATTCATAAACCTTAACACCAAAGCCCATACCCTATACACTGAAGCTCATAACCTAAACCCTAAACCCTAAACCCTAAGAATTTTATAACATTTTATAAAGTGCTTTGTATTTTTTATTTGAGTCTTTATTAAAACATTTTTCTAAATTGTTATAAACCATAAATCCTAAACCTTAACTCTAAACCCCATACCCTAAACCCTAAAGGCCATACCCTAAACCGTTAACCCTAAACCCTAAGCATTTTATGACATTTTAAAAAGTGTTTTGTAATTTTTATTTAAGTGTTTATTAAAACAATTTACTAAACTATTATCAACACTAAATCCTAAACCTTAACCCTAAAGCCCATATCCTAAACCCTAAACCCTAAACCCCAAAACCTAAGCATTTTATAACATTTTAAAAAGTGTTCTGTAATTTTTTTAACTGTTAATTAAAAGAATTTACTAAATTGTTATAAACCCTAAATTCTAAAACTTATCCCTAAACCCCATACCTAAACCCTAAACCCATAACCTAAACCCTAAACCCTAAGCATTTTATAACATTTTAAAAATGTTTTGTAATTTTTATTTAAGTGTTTATTAAAAGAATTTACTAAATTGTAATAAACCCTAAATCCTAAACCTTAACCCTAAACCCCATACCCTATACTATAAATCCCATACCCTAAACCCTAAACCCTAAAATCTAAACCCTTAACCTTTCTCCATTTTAAAACATTTTAAAAAGTGTTTTGTAATTTTTATTTAGCTGTTTATTAAAACAATTTACTAAATTGTTATAAACCCTAAATCCTAAACCTTAACCCTAAAACCAATACCCTAAACCCTAAATCCCATACCCTATGCCCTAAACCCTAAACCCTAAGCATTTTATAACATTTTAAAAAGTGTTTCGTAATTTTTATTTAAGTGTTTATTAAAAGAATTTACTAAATTGTTATCAACCCTAAATCCTAAACCTTAACCCTAAACCCCATACCCTAAACCCTAAAGCCCATACCCTAAACCTTAAACCCTAATCATTTTACAACATTAAAAATTGTTTTGTAATTTTTATTTAACTTTTTATTAAAAGAATTTTCTAAATTGTTATAAACCCTAAATCCTAAAACTTAACCCTAAAACCCTTACGCTAAACCCTAAAGCACATACCCTAAACACTAAACCCTAAGCATTCTATAACATTTTAAAAATGTTTTGTAATTTTTATTTAATTGTTTATTAAAAGAATTTACTAAATTGATACAAACCCTAAATTCTAAACCTTAACCCTAAACCCCATACCCTAAACACCAAAGCTCATACCCTAAACACTAAAATGTAAACCAATATCATTTTATAACATTTTAAAAAGTGCTTTGTAATTTTATTCAAATTTTTATTAAAAGAATTTACTAAATTGTTATAAACTCCAAATCCTAAACCATAACCCTAAACCCTAGGCATTTTGTAACATTTTAAATAGTGTTTTGTAATTTTTATTTAAGTGTTTATTAAAACAATTTACCAAATTTATATAAATCCTGAATCCTAAACCTTAACCCTAAACCCCATACCCTATACCCTAAAGACCAAACCCTAAACCCTAAACATTAAACCCTAAACCTTAAACCCTAAGCATTTTATAACATTTTAAAAATTCTTTTGTAATTTTTATTTAAGTGTTTATTAAAATAATTTACTAAATTGTTATAAACCATAAATCCTAAACCTTAACGCTAAACTCCATACCCTAGAGCCCATACCGTAAACCCTAAAAACTAAGCATTTTTTAACATTTTAAAAAGTGTTCTGTAATTTTTACTTAAGTGATTATTAAAACAATTTACTAAATTGTTATAAACCCTAAATCCTGAACATTAAACCTAAAACCCATATCCTAAACATTAAAGCACATATCCTAAACCCTAAACCCTAAGCATTTTATAAATTTTTAAAAGTGTTTAGAAATTTTTATTTACGTGTTTATTAAGAGAATTTACTAAATTATTATAAACAATACATCCTAAACCTTAAACCTAAAGCCCATACCCTCTACCCTAAATCCCATACCCTAAACCCTAAATACTAAACCCTAAACCTAAACCCAAAGCATTTTATAACATTTTAAAATGTGTTTTGTAATTTTTATTTAAGTGTTTTTTAAAAGAACTTACTAAATTTTTATAAACCATAAATCCTAAACCTTAACCCTAAACCACGTACCCTAAAACCTAAAGCCCATACCAAAAGCCCTAAACCCTAAACCCCAAGCATTTTATAACATTTTAAAAAGTGTTTTGTAATTTTTATTTAACTGTTTATTAAAAGAATTTACTAAATTGTTATAAACCCTAAATCTTAAACCTTAACCCTAAACCCCATACCCTAAACCCTAAACCTTAAACTCTAAACCCTAATCCCTATCCATTTTATAACATTTTAAAAAGTTTTTTTTAATTTTTATTTAAGTGTTTATTAAAACAATTTACTAAATTGTTATAAACAATAAATCCTGAACCTTAACCCTAAACCCAATACCCTAAAAACTAAAGAACATACCCTAAGCCCTAAGCATTTTATAACATTTTAAAAAGTTTTTTGTAATTTTTCTTTAAGTGTTTATTAAAATAATTTACTAAATTGGTATAAACCATAAATCGTAAACGTTAACCCTAAACCCCATACCCTAAACCCTAAACCCTAAAGCCTAAACCCTAAGCATTTTATAACATTCTAAAAGGTGTTTTGTAATTTTTATTTAAGTGTTTATTACAAGAATTTAAATTTTTTTTATCAACCCTAAATCCTAAACCTTAACCCTAAACCCCCTAAACCAAACCCTAAAGCACATACCCTAAACCATAAACCCTAAGAATTTTATAACATTTTAAAAATGTTTTGTAATTTTTATTTAAGTGTTTATTAAAAGAATTTACTAAATTGTTATAAACCCTAAATCCTAACCCTTACCCTAAACCCCATACCCTATACCCTAAAGCCCATACCCTAAACCCTAAACCTAAACTCTAAACCCCAAACCCTGTGCATTTTATAACACTTTGAAAAAGTGTTTTGCAATTTTTATTTAGGTGTTTATTAAGACAATTTACTAAATTGTTATAAACCCTAAATCCTAAACCTTAACCCTAAACGGCATACCTTAAACCCTAAACCGTAAGAATTTTTAAACATTCTAAAAAGTGTTTTGTAATTTTTATTTAAGTGTTTATTAGAAGAATTTACTAAATTGTTATCAACCCTAGATCCTAAACCTTAACCCTAAAGCCCATACAGTAAACCCTAAACCCTAAGCATTTTATAACATTTTAAAAAGTGTTATGTTATTTTTATTTAAGTGTTAATTAAAAGAATTTACAAAATGTTATAAACCCTAAATTCTAAAACTTAACCGTAAACCCCATACCCTAAACCCTAAACCCCATACCCTAAACCCTAAATCCTAAGCATTTTATAACATTTTTAAAATGTTTTGTAATTTTTATTTAAGTGTTTATTTAAAGAATTTACTAAATTGATACAAACCCTAAATTCTAAACCTTAACCCTAAACCCCATATCCTAAACACTAAAGCTCTTACCCTAAACCCTAAATCTTAAACCCATAGCATTTTATAACATTTTAAAAAGTGCTTTGTAATTTTTATTCAAGCTTTTATTAAAAGAATTTACTAAACTGTTATAATCCCAAAATCATAAACCTTAACCCTAAACCCCATTCACTAAAACCTAAACCCTAAACCTTAAGCATTTTATAACATTTTAAAAAGTGTTCTGTAATTTTTATTTAAGTGTTTATTAAAACAATTGAGCAAATTGTTATAAACCCTAAATATTAAACCTTAACCCTAAACCCCATACCCTAAAACCTAAATTCCATAGCCTAAACCCTAAACCCTAAAACCTAAGCATTTTATAACACTTTAAAAAGTGCTTATTAATTTTTATTTAAGTGTTTATTAAAAGTATTTACTAAATTATTATAAACACTAAATCCTAAACCTTAACCCTAAACCCCATACCCTAAATGCTAAGCATTTTATAACATTTCAAAAGGTGTTTTGTAATTTTTATTTAAGTGTTTATTAAAAGAATTTTCTAAATTGTTATAAACCATAAATCCTAATCCTTAACCCTAATCCCCATACCCTAAACCCCAAAGCCCATACCCTAAACCCTAAACCCTAAACACTAAACCATAAGCATTCTATAACATTTTAAAAAGTGTTTTGTAATTTTTAATTAAGTGTTTATTAAAATAATTTACTAAATTGTCATAAACCTTAAACACTAAACCCTAAGCATTTTATAACATTTTAAAAAGTGTTTATTAAAACAATTTACTAAATTGTTATAAACCCTACATCCTAAACCTTAACCCTAAACCCCATACCCTAAACACTAAAGCCCATACCCTAACCCCTAAACCCTAAACCCTAAGCATTTTATAACATTTTGAAAAGTCTTTTGTAATTTTTATTTAAGTGTTTATTAAAAGAATTTACTAAATTGTTATAAACCCTAAATCCTAAACCTTAAACCTAAAACCCATACCCTATAGCCTAAAGCCCATACCTTAACCCTTAAACCCTAAACCCTAAAAATTTTATAAAATTTTAAAATGTGTTTTGTAATTTTCATATAAGTTTTTATTAAAAAAATTTACTAAATTGTTATAAACTGTAAATCCTGAACCTTAACCCTAAACCACATACCCTTAAACCTAAAGCCCATACCGAAAACCCTAAACCCTAAGCCGTAATCATTTTGTAACATTTTAAAAAGTGTTTTGTAAATTTTATTTAAGTGTTTATTAAAATAATTTACTAAATTGTTATAAACCATAAATCTTAAAAGTTAACCCTAAACCGTAAATCCCATAACCAAAACCCTAAACCGTAAGCATTTTATAACATATTAAAAAGTGTTTTGTAATTTTTGTTTAAGTGTTTATTAAAAGAATTTACTAAATCATTTTAAACCTTAAATCCTAAACCTTAACCCTAAACTCCACACCCTAAAGCCCATACCGTAAACTGTAAACCCTAAGCATTTTTTTAACATTTTAAAAAGTGTTCTGTAATTCTTATTTAATTGTTTATTAAAAGAATTTACTAAATTTTTATAAACCCTAAATCCTGAACCTTAACCCTAAACCGCATACCCTATACCCTAAAGCCTATACCATAAACACTAAACCCTAAAACCTAAACCCTAAACCCTAAGCATTTTATAACATTTTAAAAGTTGTTTTGTAATTTTTATTTAAGTGTTTATTAAAACAATTTACTAAATTGTTATAAACCCTAAATATTAAAGCTTAACCCTAAACCCCATACCCTAAACCCTATGCATTTTATAACATTTTAAAAAGTGTTTTGTTATTTTTATTTAAGTGTTTATTAAAAGAATTTACTAAATTGTTATAAACCCTAAATCCTAAACCTTAACCCTAAACCCCATACCCTAAAAACTAATGAACATACCCTAAACCCTAAACCCTCAGCATTTTATAACATTTAAAGAAGTTTTTTGTAATTTTTATTTGTGTCCATTAAAATAATTTACTAAATTGTTATAAACCATAACTCATAAACCTTAACCCTAAACCCTAAACCCTAAGCATTTTATAACATTCTAAAAAGTGTTTTGTAATTTTTATTTAAGTGTTTATTAAAAGAATTTAGTATATTGTTATCAACCCTAAATCCTAAACCTTAAGCCTAAACCCATACCCTAAACCCTAAAGCCCATACCCTAATACCTAAACCCTTAACCGTAAACCCCAAGCATTTTATAACATTTTAAAATGTTTTTTGTAATTCTTATTTAAGTGTTTATTAGAACAATTTACTAAATTTTTATCAACCTTAAATCCTAAAACTTAACCCTAAACCCTAAACCCTAAACCCTATTCATTTTATAACATTTTAAAAAGTGTTTTGTAATTTTTATTTAAGTGTTTATTAAACGAGTTTGCTAAATTGCTATAAGCTCTAAATCTTAAACCTTAACCCTAAACCCTATACCCTAAACCCCATACCCTAAACCCTAAACCCTATGCATTTTGTAACATTTTTAAAAAAAAATTGTAATTTTTATTTAAGAGTTTATTAAATTTTTTTACTAAATTGTTATAAACCCTAAATCCTGAACTTTAACCCTAAAACTCATACCCTAAAAAATAAAGCCCATACGTGAGACCCTAAATCCTAGGCATTTTATAACATTTTAAGTGTTTATTAAAAGAATTTACTAAATTGTTATAAACCTAAATCCTAATCCTTGACCCTCAACCCCACACCCTAAAGCCCATACCCTAAACACTAAACCCTAAACCCTAAGCATTTTATAACATTTTAAAAAGTTTTTTGTAATTTTTATTTAAATGTTTATTAAAATAATTTACTAGATCGTTATAAACCATAAATCCTAAACCTTAACCCTAAACCCCATACCCTAAACCATAAATCCCATACCCTAAGCCCTAAACTGTAAACCCTAAGCATTTTATAACATTTTAAAAAGTGTTTTGTAATTTTTATTTAAGTGTTTATTAAAAAAATGTACTAAATTGTTATCAACACTAAAACCTAAACCTTAACCCTAAAACCCATACCCTATACCCTGAAGCCCAGACCCTAAACCCTAAACCCTAAGCATTTTATAACATTTTAAAAAGTGTTTTGTAATTTTTATTTAAGTGTTTATTAAAAGAATTTACTAAATTGTTAATAACCCTAAATGCTAAAACTTAACCCTAAATCCCATACCCTATACCCTAAACCCTAAGCATTTTATAACATTTTAAAAAGTGTTTTCAAATTTTTATTTAAGTGTTTATTAAAAGAATTTACTAAATTGTTATAAAGCATAAATCCTAAAACTTAAACCTAAACCCCATACCCTAAACCCTAAACCCTAAACCCCAAGAATTTTATAACACTTTAAAAAGTGATTTGTAATTTTTATTTAAGTGTCTATTAAAAGAATTGACTAAATTGTTATAAACCCTAGATCCTAAACCCTAACCTTAAACCCCATACCCTATACCCTAAACCATAAACCCTAAACCCTTAGTATTTTATAACATTTTAAAAGGTGTTTTGTAATTTTTATTTAAGTGTTTATTAAAAGAATTTACTAAATTGTTATAAACCTGTAAATCCTAAACCTTAACCCTAAACCCCATACCCAAAACCCTAAACCCCAAACCCTAAACCTTCAACCCTAGACGCTAAACCTGATACCCTAAACCCTAAACCCTAAACCTTAAACCCTAAACCCTAAACAATAAACCCTAAGCATTTTATAACATTTTAAAAAGTGTTTTCTAATTTTTATTTAAGTGTTTATTAAAATAATTTTCTAAATTGTTATAAACACTAAATCCCGAACCTTAACCCTAAACCCCATACCCTAAACACTAAAGCCCATACCTTAAACCCTAAACCCTTAGCATTTTATAACATTTTAAAAAGTGTTTTGTAATTTTTATTTAATTGTTTATTAAAAGAATTTACTAAATTGTTATAAACCCTAAATCATAAACCTTAACCTTAAACCCCATACCCTATACCCTAAAGCTGATACCCTAAACCCTAATCATTTTATAACATTTTAAAAAGTGTTTTGTAATTTTTATTTAAGTTTTTATTAAAAGAATTTACAAAATCGTTATAAACCATAAATCCTAAAACTTAACCGTAAACCCCATACCCTAAACCCTGAAGCCCATACCCTAAACCATAAACCCTAAACACTAAACCCTAAGCATTTTATAACATTTTAAACAGTTCTTTGTAATTTTTGTTCAAGTGTTTATTAAAACAAATTACTAAATTATTATAAACCTAAAATCTCGAATCTTAACCCTAAACACTAAACATGAAACCCTAAACCTGAATCCCTAAACACTAAGCATTTTATAACATTTTAAAAAGTGTTTTTAATTTTTGTTTAAGTGTTTATTAAAAGAATTTACTAATTTTTTATAAACCCTAAATCCGAAACACTAACCCTAAACCGGAAACCCTAAACCCTAAACACTAAGCATTTTATAACATGTTAAAAGGTGTTTTGTAATTTTTATTTAAGTGTTTATTAAAAGAATTTAATAAATTGTTATAAACCCTAAATCATAAACCTTAACCCTATACCCTATACCCTATACCCTAAAGCCCATACCCTAAACACTAAACCCTAAACCCTAAGCATTTCATAACACTTTGAAAAGTGTTTTGTAATTTTTATTTAAGTGTTTATTAAAATAATTTACTAAATTGTTATAAACCATAAATCCTAAACCTTAAACCTAAGCCCCATACGGTAAACCCTAAAGCCCACACCCAAAACCCAAAACCCAAAACCCTAAACCCTAAGCATTTTATAACATTTTAAAATGTGTTTTGTAATTTTTATTTAAGTGTTTATTAAAGAATTTACTAAATTGTTATAAACCCTAAATCATAAACCTTAACCCTAAAACCCAAACCTTAAATCATAAACCCTAAGCACTTTATAACATTTTAAAAACTGTTTTGTAATTTTTATTTATGTGTTTATTAAAATAATTTACTAAATTTCTATAAACCATAAATCCTAAAATTTAACACTAAACGCCATACCCTAAACCCTCAATCCCATACCTTAAACCCTAAGCCCTAAACCCTAAACCCTAAGCATTTTATGATATTTAAAAAGTCTTTTGTAATTCATATTTAAGTGTTTATTAAAAGAATTTACTGAATTGTTATAAACCCTAAATCGTAAACCTTAACCCTATACCCTGAATCTGATACCCTAAACCCTGAACCCTAAACATTAAAAATAATCCCAAAACCCTAAGCATTTTATAACATCTTAAAAAGTGTTTTGTAATTTTTATTTAAGTGTTTATTAAAAGAATTTACTAAATTGTTATAAACCCTAAATCCTAAACCTTAACCCTAAACCATATACCCTAAACCTTAAAGCCCATACCCTAAACCCTAAAGTCTAAGCATTTTGTAACATTTTAAAAAGTGTTTTGTAGTTTTTATTTAAGTGTTTATTAAAAGAATTGACTAAATTTTTATATACCCTAAATCCAAATATTTAACCCTAAACCCCATACCTTATACCCTAAAGCCCATGCCCTAAACCCTAAACCCTAAGCATTTTATAACATTTTAAAAAGTATTTTGTATTTTTTTTAAGTTTTTATTGAAGGAACTTACTATATTGTTATAAACACAAATCCTAAAACTTAACCCTAAAGCCCATACCCTAAACCCTAAACCCTAAACACTAAGCATTTTATAACAGTTTAAAAAGTGTTTTGTAATTTTTATTCAAGTGTTTATTAAAAGAATTTACTAAATTGTTATAAACCCTAAATCCTAAACCTTAACCCTAAACCCTATACCCTAAACCCTAAACCCCATACCCTAAACACTAAACCCTAAAACCTAAACCCTAAACCCTAAACCCTAAACCTTAAGCATTTTATAACATTTTAAAAAGTGCTTTGTAATTTTTATTTAAGTGTTTATTAAAACAATTTATTAAATTGTTATAAACCCTAAATCTTGAACCTTAACCCCAAACTGTATACCCTAAACACTTAAGCCCATACACGCAACGCTAACCCTAAGCATTTTATAACATTTTAAGAAGTGTTTTGTAATTTTCATTTAAGTGTTTATTAAAAAAAATTACTAAATTGTTGTAAACACTAAATCCTAAACCTTAACACTAAACCCCATACCCTATACCCTAAATCACATACCCTAAACGCTAAACCCTAAACCCTAAGCATTTTATAACATTTTAAAAAGTGTTTTGTAATTTTTATTTAACTGTTATTAAAACAATTTACTAAATTGATATAAACCATAAATCCCAAACCTTAACCCTAAACCCCATATCCAAAACTCTGAACCCCATACCCTAATCCCTAAAGCCCATACCCTAAACCCTAACCCCTAAGCATTTTATAAAATTTTAAAAAGTGTTATGTAATTTTTATTTAAGTGTTTATTAAAAGAATTTACTAAATTCTTATAAACACTAAATCCTGAACCTTAACCCTAAAACCCATACCCTAAACACTAAAGCCCATACCCTAAAACCGATACCCTATACCCTAAAGCCCATACCCTAAATTCTAAGCATTTTATAACATTTTGAAAAGTGTTTTGTAATTTTTATTTAAGTGTTGATTAAAATAATTTACTAAATTGTTATAAACGCTAAATCATAAACCTTAACGCTAAACCCCATCCCTAAACCGTAACACCCATACCCTAAACTCTAAACCCTAAATCCCAAACCTTAACACTAAACCCCATATGCTAAACCCTAAAGCCCATACCCTAAACCCTAAACCCCTAAACCCTAAACCCTAGGCATTTTATATCATTTTAAAAAGTGTTTTGTAATTATTATTAATTGTTTATTAAAATTTTTACTAAATTGTTATAAACCTTAAATCCTGAACCTTAACCCTACACACTAAAGCCCATACCCTAAACACTAAAACCTAAGCATTTTGTAACATTTTAAAAAGTGTTTTGTAATTTTTATTTAAGTGTTTATTAAAACAATTTACTAAACTGTTAAGAATTTATTAAATTGTTATCAACACTAAATCCTAAACCTTAACCCTAAAGCCCATATCCTAAACCCTAAACCCTAAACCCCAAACCCTAAGCATTTTGTAACATTTTAAAATATTTTTTGTAATTTTTATTTAAGTGTTTATTAGAAGAATTTACTAAATTGTTATCAACCCTAAATCCTAAACATTAACCCTAAACCCCATACCCTAAACCCTAAAGCCCATACCCTAAACCCTAAAACCTAAGCATTTTATAACATTTTAAAAAGTGTTCTGTAATTTTTTTAACTGTTAATTAAAAGAATTTACTAAATTGTTATAAACCCTAAATTCTAAAACTTCCCTAAACCCTAAACCCATAACCTAAACCCTAAACCCTAAGCATTTTATAACATTTTAAAAATGTTTTGTAATTTTTATTTAAGTGTTTATTAAAAGAATTTACTAAATTGTAATAAACCCTAAATCCTAAACCTAACCCTAAACCCTAAACCCATACCCTAACTATAAATCCCATACCCTAAACCCTAAACCCTAAAATCTAAACCCTTAACCTTTCTCCATTTTAAAACATTTTAAAAAGTGTTTTGTAATTTTTATTTAGCTGTTTATTAAAACAATTTACTAAATTGTTATAAACCCTAATCCTAAACCTTAACCCTAAAACCAATACCCTAAACCCTAAATCCCATACCCTATGCCCTAAACCCTAAACCCTAAGCATTTTATAACATTCTAAAAAGTGTTTCGTAATTTTTATTTAAGTGTTTATTGAAACAATTTACTAAATTGTTATCAACCCTAAATCCTAAACCTTAACCCTAAACCCCATACCCTAAAACCTAAAGCCCATACCCTAAACCTTAAACCCTAAGCATTTACAACATTAAAAATTGTTTTGTAATTTTTATTTAACTTTTTATTAAAAGAATTTTCTAAATTGTTATAAACCCTAAATCCTAAAACTTAACCCTAAAACCCTTACGCTAAACCCTAAAGCACATACCCTAAACACTAAACCCTAAGCATTCTATAACATTTTAAAAATGTTTTGTAATTTTTATTTAATTGTTTATTAAAAAATTTACTAAATTGATACAAACCCTAAATTCTAAAACCTTAACCCTAAACCCCATACCCTAAACACCAAAGCTCATACCCTAAACACTAAAATGTAAACCAATCATTTTATAACATTTTAAAAAGTGCTTTGTAATTTTATTCAAATTTTTATTAAAAGAATTTACTAAATTGTTATAAACCCCAAATCCTAAACCATAACCCTAAACCCTAGGCATTTTGTAACATTTTTAAATAGTGTTTTGTAATTTTTATTTAAGTGTTTATTAAAACAATTTTGCCAAATTTATATAAATCCTGAATCCTAAACCTTAACCCTAAACCCCATACCCTATACCCTAAAGACCAAACCCTAAACCCTAAACATTAAACCCTAAACCTTAAACCCTAAGCATTTATAACATTTTAAAAATTCGTTTGTAATTTTTATTTAAGTGTTTTATTAAAATAATTTACTAAATTGTTATAAACCATAAATCCTAAACCTTAACGCTAAACTCCATACCCCTAGAGCCCATACCGTAAACCCTAAAAACTAAGCATTTTTTAACATTTTAAAAAGTGTTCTGTAATTTTTACTTAAGTGATTATTAAAACAATTTACTAAATTGTTATAAACCCTAAATCCTGAACATTAAACCTAAAACCCATATCCTAAACATTAAAGCACATATCCTAAACCCTAAACCCTAAGCATTTTATAAATTTTTAAAAGTGTTTAGAAATTTTTATTTACGTGTTTATTAAGAGAATTTACTAAATTATTATAAAAAATACATCCTAAACCTTAAACCTAAAGCCCATACCCTCTACCCTAAATCCCATACCCTAAACCCTAAACCCAAAGCATTTTATAACATTTTAAAATGTGTTTTGTAATTTTTATTTAAGTGTTTTAAAAGAACTTACTAAATTGTTTATAAACCATAAATCCTAAACCTTAACCCTAAACCACGTACCCTAAAACCTAAAGCCCATACCAAAAGCCCTAAACCCTAAACCCCAAGCATTTTATAACATTTTAAAAAGTGTTTTGTATTTTTTATTTAACTGTTTATTAAAAGAATTTACTAAATTGTTATAAACCCTAAATCTTAAACCTTAACCCTAAACCCCATACCCTAAACCCTAAACCCAAACTCAAACCCTAATCCCTATCCATTTTATAACATTTTAAAAAAGTTTTTTTAAATTTTTATTTAAGTGTTTATTAAAACAATTTACTAAATTGTTATAAACAATAAATCCTGAACCTTAACCCTAAACCCAATACCCTAAAACAAAAGAACATACCCTAAGCCCTAAGCATTTTATAACATTTTAAAAAGTTTTTTGTAATTTTTCTTTAAGTGTTTATTAAAATAATTTACTAAATTGGTATAAACCATAAATCGTAAACGTTAACCCTAAACCCCATACCCTAAACCCTAAACCCTAAAGCCTAAACCCTAAGCATTTTATAACATTCTAAAAGGTTTTTGTAATTTTTATTTAAGTGTTTATTACAAGAATTTAAATTTTTTTTATCAACCCTAAATCCTAAACCTTAACCCTAAACCCCCTAAACCAAACCCTAAAGCCCATACCCTAAACCATAAACCCTAAGAATTTTATAACATTTTAAAAATTGTTTTGTAATTTTTATTTAAGTGTTTATTAAAAGAATTTACTAAAATTGTTATAAACCCTAAATCCTAACCCTTACCCTAAACCCCATACCCCTATACCCTAAAGCCCATACCCTAAACCCTAAACCTAAACTCTAAACCCCAAACCCTGTGCATTTTATAACACTTTGAAAAAGTGTTTTGCAATTTTTATTTAGGTGTTTATTAAGACAATTTACTAAATTGTTATAAACCCTAAATCCTAAACCTTAACCCTAAACGGCATACCTTAAACCCTAAACCGTAAGAATTTTATAACATTCTAAAAAGTGTTTTGTAATTTTTATTTAAGTGTTTATTAGAAGAATTTACTAAATTGTTATCAACCCTAGACCTAAACCTTAACCCTAAAGCCCATACAGTAAACCCTAAACCCTAAGCAGTTTATAACATTTTAAAAAGTGTTATGTTATTTTTATTTAAGTGTTAATTAAAAGAATTACAAAATGTTATAAACCCTAAATTCCAAAACTTAACCGTAAACCCCATACCCTAAACCCTAAACCCCATACCCTAAACCCTAAATCCTAAGCATTTTATAACATTTTTAAAATGTTTTGTAATTTTTATTTAAGTGTTTATTTAAAGAATTTACTAAATTGATACAAACCCTAAATTCTAAACCTTAACCCTAAACCCCATATCCTAAACACTAGATGCTCTTACCCTAAACCCTAAATCTTAAACCCATAGCATTTTTAAAACATTTTAAAAAGTGCTTTGTAATTTTTATTCAATCTTTTATTAAAAGAATTTACTAAACTGTTTATAATCCCAAAATCATAAACCTTAACCCTAAACCCCATTCACTAAAACCTAAACCCTAAACCTTAAGCATTTTATAACATTTTAAAAAGTGTTCTGTAATTTTATTTAAGTGTTTATTAAAACAACAATTGAGCAAATTGTTATAAACCCTAAATATTAAACCTTAACCCTAAACCCCCATACCCTAAAACCTAAATTCCATAGCCTAAACCCTAAACCCTAAAACCTAAGCATTTTATAACACTTTAAAAAGTCCTTATTAATTTTTATTTAAGTGTTTAATAAAAGTATTTACTAAATTATTATAAACACTAAATCCTAAACCTTAACCCTAAACCCCATACCCTAAATGCTAAGCATTTTTATAACATTTCAAAAGGTGTTTTGTAATTTTTATTTAAGTGTTTATTAAAAGAATTTTCTAAATTGTTATAAACCATAAATCCTAATCCTTAACCCTAATCCCCATACCTAAACCCCAAAGCCCATACCCTAAACCCTAAACCCTAAACACTAAACCCTAAGCATTCTATAACATTTTAAAAAGTGTTTTAATTTTTAATTAAGTGTTTATTAAAATAATTTACTAAATTGTCATAAACCTTAAACACTAAACTCTAAGCATTTTATAACATTTTAAAAAGTGTTTATTAAAACAATTTACTAAATTGTTATAAACCCTACATCCTAAACCTTAACCCTAAACCCCATACCCTAAACACTAAAGCCCATACCCTAACCCCTAAACCCTAAACCCTAAGCATTTTATAACATTTTGAAAAGTCTTTTGTAATTTTTATTTAATTGTTTATTAAAAGAATTTACTAAATTGTTATAAACCCTAAATCCTAAACCTTAAAACTAAAACCCATACCCTATAGCCTAAAGCCCATACCTTAACCCTTAAACCCTAAACCCTAAAATTTTATAAAATTTTAAAATGTGTTTTGTAATTTTCATATAAGTTTTTATTAAAAAAATTACTAAATTGTTATAAACTATAAATCCTAAACCTTAACCCTAAACCACGTACCCTTAAACCTAAAGCCCATACCGAAAACCCTAAACCCTAAGCCGTAATCATTTTGTAACATTTTAAAAAGTGTTTTGTAAATTTTATTTAAGTTTTTATTAAAATAATTTACTAAATTGTTATAAACCATAAATCTTAAAAGTTAACCCTAAACCCATACCCTAAACCGTAAATCCCATAACCAAAACCCTAAACCGTAAGCATTTTATAACATATTAAAAAGTGTTTTGTAATTTTTGTTTAAGTGTTTATTAAAAGAATTTACTAAATCATTTTAAACCTTAAATCCTAAACCTTAACCCAAACTCCACACCCTAAAGCCCATACCGTAAACTGAAAACCCTAAGCATTTTTTTAACATTTTAAAAAGTGTTCTGTAATTCTTATTTAATTGTTTATTAAAAGAATTTACTAAATTGTTATAAACCCTAAATCCTGAACCTTAACCCTAAACCCCATACCCTATTACCCTAAAGCCTATACCATAAACACAAACCCTAAAACCTAAACCCAAACCCTAAGCATTTTATAACATTTTAAAAGTTGTTTTGTAATTTTTATTTAAGTGTTTATTAAAACATTTACTAAATTGTTATAAACCCTAAATATTAAAGCTTAACCCTAAACCCCATACCCTAAACCCTATGAATTTTATAACATTTTTAAAGTGTTTTGTTATTTTTATTTAAGTGTTTATTAAAAGAATTTACTAATTGTTATAAACCCTAAATCCTAAACCTTAACCCTAAACCCCATACCCTAAAAACTAATGAACATACCCTAAACCATAAACCCTCAGCATTTTATAACATTTAAAGAAGTTTTTTGTAATTTTTATTGTGTCTATTAAAATAATTTACTAAATTGTTATAAACCATAACTCATAAACCTAAACCCTAAACCCTAAACCCTAAGCATTTTATAACATTCTAAAAAGTGTTTTGTAATTTTTATTTAAGTGTTTATTAAAAGAATTTAGTATATTGTATCAACCCTAAATCCTAAACCTTAAGCCTAAACCCCATACCCTAAACCCTAAAGCCCATACCCTAATACCTAAACCCTTAACCGTAAACCCCAAGCATTTTACAACATTTTAAAATGTTTTTTGTAATTCTTATTTAAGTGTTTATTAGAACAATTTACTAAATTTTTATCAACCTTAAATCCTAAAACTTAACCCAAAACCCCATACCCTAAACCCTAAACCCACCAATACCCTAAACCCTAAACCCTAAACCTATTCATTTTATAACATTTTAAAAAGTGTTTTGTAATTTTATTTAAGTGTTTATTAAACGAGTTTGCTAAATTGCTATAAGCTCTAAATCTTAAACCTTAACCCTAAACCCTATACCCTAAATCCCATACCCTAAACCCTAAACCCTATGCATTTTGTAACATTTTTAAAAAAATTGTAATTTTTATTTAAGAGTTTATTAAATTTTTTTACTAATTGTTATAAACCCTAAATCCTGAACCTTAACCCTAAAACTCATACCCTAAAAAATAAAGCCCATACGTGAGACCCTAAATCCTAGGCATTTTATAGCATTTTAAGTGTTTATTAAAAGAATTTACTAAATTGTTATAAACCTAAATCCTAATCCTTGACCCTCAACCCCACACCCTAAAGCCCATACCCTAAACACTAAACCCTAAACCCTAAGCATTTTATAACATTTTAAAAAGTTTTTGTAATTTTTATTTAAATGTTTATTAAAATAATTTACTAGATCGTTATAAACCATAAATCCTAAACCTTAACCCTAAACCCCATACCCTAAACCATAAATCCCATACCCTAAGCCCTAAACTGTAAACCCTAAGCATTTTATAACATTTTAAAAAGTGCTTTGTAATTTTTATTTAAGTGTTTATTAAAAAAATGTACTAAATTGTTATCAACACTAAAACCTAAACCTTAACCCTAAACCCATACCCTATACCCTGAAGCCCAGACCCTAAACCCTAAACCCTAAGCATTTTATAACATTTTAAAAAGTGTTTTGTAATTTTTATTTAAGTGTTTATTAAAAGAATTTACTAAATTGTTATAAACCCTAAATCCAAACTCCCTATACCCTAATACCCTAAACCCTAAGCATTTTATACCATTTTAAAAAGTGTTTTCAAATTTTTATTTAAGTGTTTATTAAAAGAATTTACTAAATTGTTATAAAGCATAAATCCAAAAACTTAAACCTAAACCCCATACCCTAAACCCTAAACCCTAAACCCCAAGAATTTTATAACACTTTTAAAAAGTGATTTGTAATTTTATTTAAGTGTCTATTAAAAGAATTGACTAAAGTGTTATAAACCCTAGATCCTAAACCCTAACCTTAACCCCATACCCTATACCCTAAACCATAAACCCTAAACCCTTAGTATTTTATAACATTTTAAAAGGTGTTTTGTAATTTTTATTTAAGTGTTTATTAAAAGAATTTACTAAATTGTTATAAACCTGTAAATCCTAAACCTTAACCCTAAACCCCATACCCTAAACCCCAAACCCTAAACCTTCAACCCTAGATGCTAAACCTGATACCCTAAACCCTAAACCCTAAACCTTAAACCCTAAACCCTAAACAATAAACCCTAAGCATTTTATAACATTTTAAAAAGTGTTTTCTAATTTTTTATTTAAGTGTTTATTAAAATAATTTTCTAAATTGTTATAAACACTAAATCCCGAACCTTAACCCTAAACCCCATACCCTAAACACTAAAGCCCATACCTTAAACCCTAAACCCTTAGCATTTTATAACATTTTAAAAAGTGTTTTGTAATTTTTATTTAATTGTTTATTAAAAGAATTTACTAATTTGTTATAAACCCTAAATCATAAACCTTAACCTTAAACCCCATACCCTATACCCTAAAGCTGATACCCTAAACCCTAATCATTTTATAACATTTTAAAAAGTGTTTTGTAATTTTTATTTAAGTTTTTATTAAAAGAATTTACAAAATCGTTATAAACCATAAATCCTAAAACTTAACCGTAAACCCCATACCCTAAACCCTGAAGCCCATACCCTAAACCATAAACCCTAAACACTAAACCCTAAGCATTTTATAACATTTTAAACAGTTCTTTGTAATTTTTGTTCAAGTGTTTATTAAAACAAATTACTAAATTATTATAAACCTAAAATCTCAAATCTTAACCCTAAACATTAAAGCCCATACCCTAAACACTAAACATGAAACCCTAAACCTGAATCCCAAACACTAAGCATTTTATAACATTTTAAAAAGTGTTTTTAATTTTGTTTTTAAGTGTTTATTAAAAGAGAATTTACTAAATTGTTATAAACCCTAAATCCGAAACACTAACCCTAAACCGAAACCCTAAACCCTAAACACTAAGCATTTATAACATTTAAAAGGTGTTTTGTAATTTTTATTTAAGTGTTTATTAAAAGAATTTAATAAATTGTTATAAACCCTAAATCATAAACCTTAACCCTATACCCTATACCCTATACCCTAAAGCCCATACCCTAAACACTAAACCCTAAAACCCTAAGCATTTCATAACACTTTGAAAAGTGTTTTTGTAATTTTTATTTAAGTGTTTATTAAAATAATTACTAAAGTGTTACAAACACTAAACCATAATCCCTAAACCCTAAACCTAAGCCCCATACGGTAAACCCTAAAGCCCACACCCAAAACCCAAAACCAAAAACCCAAAACCCTAAGCATTTTATAACATTTTAAAATGTGTTTTGTAATTTTTATTTAAGTGTTTATTAAAGAATTTACTAAATTGTTATAAACCCTAAACATAAACCTTAACCCTAAAACCCTAACCTTAAATCATAAACCCTAAGCACTTTATAACATTTTAAAAACTGTTTTGTAATTTTTATTTATGTGTTTATTAAAATAATTTACTAAATTTCCTATAAACCATAAATCTAAAATTTAACACTAAACGCCATACCCTAAACCCTCAAACTCATACCTTAAACCCTAAGCCCTAAACCCTAAACCCTAAGCATTTTTATATTTTAAAAAGTCTTTTGTAATTCATATCTAAGTGTTTATTAAAAGAATTTACTGAATTGTTATGCACCCTAAATCGTAAACCTTAACCCTATACCCTGAATCTGATACCCTAAACCCTGAACCCTAAACATTAAAAATAATCCCAAAACCCTAAGCATTTTTATAACATCTTAAAAAGTGTTTTTGTAATTTTTATTTAAGTGTTTATTAAAAGAATTTACTAAATTGTTAAAAACCCTAAATCCTAAACCTTAACCCTAAACCATATACCCTAAACCTTAAAGCCCATACCTAAACCCTAAAGTCTAAGCATTTTGTAACATTTTAAAAAGTGTTTGTAGTTTTTATTTAAGTGTTTATTAAAAGAATTGACTAAATTTTTTATACCCTAAATCCTAATATTTAACCCTAAACCCCATACCTATACCCTAAAGCCCATGCCCTAAACCCTAAACCCTAAGCATTTTATAACATTTTAAAAGTATTTTGTATTTTTTTTTAAGTGTGTTTATTGAAGGAAACTTACTATATTGTTATAAACACTAAATCCTAAAACTTAACCCCTAAAGCCCATACCCTAAACCCTAAAGCCCATACCCTAAACCCTAAACCCTAAACACTAA